>OY284483.1:6962927-7465705 GCA_958336345.1 Dorcus parallelipipedus | reverse complement strand
TTTTATTTTAAAAAAAGACATCTTTTACAACCAATTTTAATTTTATATCAGTTACCACTTTTGCGCCGTGGCGTCATCGACTTTTTTTTTAATTACAACCTATTTTTTTGAAAATGTCATTTGAAAGCACCCATTTTTCTGAGTACAAAAATGTTAATGAACCACTAATGCATAAAAAAATTTTGAAGAAAAAATTATTGGAAAATGGAGATGTGATTTTTATTCTTTATAAAATTTCGACCTAAAATAATACTTTCTTATAAAAACCAACAAAATAACTTAATAAAATTACAATAAATATTGGAAATGTCCTCCACCAACTACTTGACAGTGACCAGCTCGTGTGTAAACGCTGTTAATGACTCTTGCGATAGTTTCATGGCTAATATTATTCATTTCCGCTCACCCGACTTAACTCCCTTAGACTTTTTTTATGGGGTTATCTAAAAAGTCGAGTTTACGTGAACAAACCTCAAAATTTGAAAGATTTACAAAACAAAATTAGGACAGAAATGAATCAACATTAGCCGTGAAACCATCGCAAAAGTAATTAACAACGTTTACACACGAGCTGGTCACTGTTAAGTGGTTGGTGGAGGGCATTTCCAACATTTATTGTAATTTTATTAAGTTGTTTTGTTATGTTTTTACAAGAAAGTATTATTTTAGGTTGAAATTTTATTAAAATTAAAAATCTCATTTGCATTTTTCAATAGTTTTTTTCTTCAAAATTTTCTTATGCATTAGTTATTCATTAACATTTTTGTACTCAGAAAAATGGGTGCTTTCAAATGACATTTTCAAAAAAATAGGTTGTCATTTAAAAAAAGTGTCAATGACGTCACAGCGTAAAAGTGGTAACTGACATAAAATTAAAATTGATTGTAAAAGATGTCTTTTTTAAAAATAAAGTCGACCTGTCCGAGCGTTTTTTCGAAAAAGTCAACGCTAAGGGTGTTTTTTCGCTTGGTGCGTTACTTTATCACCACACTGTATATATATATATATATATATATATATATATATGTGTGTGTGTGTTTGAGTCAGAAATCGACCACAAGATGTCGCTTTTGTTAGGTCAAAAAATCAGCCACTAGATGTCGCGACCTAAATTTTATATAAAGGGGTGTTAGAGACAGTTAAGCGCATTTGCACTGGATATGTGATAAGGAGAGGATTCTCTGAGATAAATATCGTGAAGTGCTCTTAACTTGTGGTGTGTGGGTGTGACCTGCTTTTATCTGTAGCTTGTTTTTTGGCGATTTGTGCATATATATATTTTTATTTATGTGTTTGTGTATATATGTGTGTTTTAGTCAGGAATCGGCCGCCAGATGTCGTTTTTGTTAGGTCAAAAGTCAGCCGCAAGAGGTCGCGACTTAAATTTTATATAAAGGGGTGTTAGAGACAGTTAAGCGCATTTGCACTGGATATGTGATAAGGAGAGGATTCTCCGAGATAAATATCGTAAAGTGCTCTTAATTTGTGGTGTGTTGGTGTGATCTGCTCTAATCTGTAGGTTGCTTTTTGGCGATTTGTGCATATATATATATATATAGGTGCATACATATACATATATAGGTATATAATTTCTTTTCAGGGATTAATTCAAGCGGTATCAAATAACAGGGAATTAAATGCTTGCCGAAGTTCTTTATTCGGGAGAATAAGAACCGTTTTCGGTTATTAGACCAATACTCATTTCCGTTTTATTTGATTTGCATTTTTGGTAGGTTTTGACTGTTGATATTATTGTGGGCGGAGATAATTTTCAATTATTTCTTAAACCACAGTCTCTCATTTACTTTTTTTTTCTAGTGTTAATTTTGTTATTTTTAGATAGTATTAGTAGTATAGATAATATGATCAGGTAGGTAGGTAGGTAGCTGTTAGATTTCAATGTAGTTTTATATAAATATTAAATTGTACTGAAGATGGCAGCTTAGCTGCCGAAATACGTATCTACGGATATAAAATTATTGTGGGCGGAGATAAATTTCAATTATCTAATTTTCCAATAATACATAAAATTGATGTTTGCCCTTCTCTTCCTAAGGGTTCCATGGGTTGGCATGCCGTGACTCTCCTTAGTTTGGGTTTCTTCTTTGATGCTCTTGTCTCCTGTTTTGATGGATATTTGTATGATTATTCTATCGACCGCCGAATCTACTCCTTTGCTCATTATTTTGAGGTTGCACATTCCGCTGTTGCCCTTGGTGTTGCTCACTTTGACGCCGGTATTGATTATTATTGTTATTATTCCTAGATAAATTATAAACATTTTGTCCATACCTAGGTTGCTCTGGTGTGTACTTAGTCCCTGCTTACAGCTCCTCGCATAGTGGCCTGGTTTCCTGCAATTATAACATATGGGCCGTGCGTCTGTTGTTCGAGATCTTGTAAAGAATCCGTTCATTTTTGTTGTTGTCAAGAGATTCGTTTCTTGAATGTTCTGATTTTCTAAATAACTAATTCTTAGTACCACGTCTCTTAGTTCATCTGCAGACATGATTGGCTTAATAATAAGATAATAGCTGTGCGAATATTTTTTTTGTAGTCCTGTTTCAAAAATTTCCTGAAATACGGAATCTTTAATGTCCGGTATTACCTCGTATGCCAGAGCAAGTAAATCGTAGTAGTTGATTTAATATTTTCGTTAAGCCCTTGTGTTCTCTTTCTAAGATTCATGGACCATTTTCGTATAGATTGCTCTCCACCGAATTCCTTTGTGATGTCTTCTTTTAGCTGCTCCCATGTTTTGGCCGAGTCTGTCCTGTTTCCGGTGTATCTCACGTACCACACTCGGGGTGCTCCTTCTAAAAATGATAATTAAATAATATATTTTGTGAGAATTGTCCCAACCATTTGCTACAGCTGTTCGTTCATACGTATGTAAAAAAATTAATATATTATGAGAAGCTGGATTGAAGATTGGAGGTGAGACAAACTTAGGGGTAGCTGGAGTCCTATCTGATGTGAGTGCTTCTGAAATTGTTGTGTTGGCCATTTCCTTAATCGGTGGTCCAGTAATTGCTTCCCCTTGCGGATTATTCGTGTTGTTCTCCGGTAATTTCTGACTTCTGTCGACGGCTGCTGTGTGCTCACTATTCTTCGTGATAGTAAAAATTCCTAAAACTTGTTTTCTACCTTCCAAATTTTCGGTTAGAGTTGTTTCGAAGTCTGTTGATATATCGCCGTCGTTATATTCAGCTTCCTCTTGTGGTTTCTTCCTTGGTGGTTGTGGAGGTGATCTGGACAAAATTAACCTCGGATTGAAAATTGCTTGCCCTTGCACTTCTTCACAGCCGAATTCTGTGCTGCGGTGGATGGATGAAATGGCGCTTCTTTTGCTGAGTTCGATCTTGTTTTGTATGGACTTGGCATCCCCTTAATTTGGAACCTTTGGCGCCTCCACCATGTCACGTTTAGCGCTTCCACTCAATCAGGTGGGGTTGTCACGCTAGCCGTTTAGGGGCGTAGGTAGAGCTTCAAAACACTAAAGGCTGTTTTACATTATAACATTTTTTGGTACAAAATGAGAGAGATAAGCTACCACAGTAAATTCTGATTGGTTGAATTGGCACTTCTCACTCACTTTGTATCAAATTTTAGCATAGTGTAAAACGGCCATAAGATACAAAAATATACCTTCTTTATTAGGTTCTTAGTTAATCTAATATCGATGCGGGGAAATGCCTGTCCGGAAATACTCGGCGGTGGCTCGTGGATCCTTAGCGGTCGCCTTGGGGGTTGAGACGGACGTAGTTCTCGTGATGGAGATGACAACGAGGGATGTCTTCGGCCTGGTATAGATGACGGGTCGGAACAGCGGCGTCACGGCGTTGGTTGTTCGGTGGAGATATGGGCGACGCACATATGAATCGGCGAACCGACTGCCTTTCAACATCCAGCCCGGATTTTTATATCAATCTCTTGCTTGCATAAAAGTTTAAAGTACAATGTTTACAGCGAATTGTCTACATCATGATTTCTTAATGGGAACATAATAGTAACGTAACTCGGACAATATTTATAAACAATAATTACATGACAATGCTTACGCTATGGAATTATACTTCCGTGCTGTGACCCAAATGAGTTAATGCTGAACCGGTGGTTTCGAAATGAGAGCGCTATTACGCATTAATTGTAAAACTGTGCTATTTCCGATTAAACTTATACTAGATTATAATTATAATTATTCTATCGTGACAGTATTATGCACATACCAAAGGTCAAACGAACGAAATTTGATCCTAAAGCAAAAAACTCTGAATCAAACAACTATGGTCTTCTCGATCTCAAAACTGGACAAGTTTTCGTATCCCAGATATGTCATTAAATGAGACAGAAGTTACTCCTCCTTGTAATAAAAATGATGAATCTCGAATTATACTACAGCTTAACAATGAAGATGACGATCAAGGAAACGATGACGAAAATCACGAAATTTCTGAAATAAAAGAAAAAGGATAGGAAACTGCTAAAAATCATCAAGGAGAAGAACACAATGGCCATCAACAAGAAATGCTGCACATTTTTTTCACACTTCGAGATAAAACCAAGTTGAAGAAACCTGGTCGTTACGAACTAAATTTCGCTGAATCTAAAAGTCCTGACAGTTTTGAAGAAGCAATCACCGGTGAAAACTCTGACGAATGGAAAAAGGCTATTGTTGAAGAATTGGAAGCCCATGACAAGAATTATACATGGACATTGACACCATTACTTCCAAATCACAGAACTATCCAGCATAAATGGATTTTCAAGACAAAACGGCTGAACCAGTGTGGCAAACTTCGTTATAAAGCACGACTTTGTGCAAAGGGTTTTTCTCAGAAACCAGGACAAGACTACACGGAAACATTTTCTCCCATAGTACGCAACGATTCTCTACGCGTACTTGTCGCAATAGCTGCACTAGAAGACCTCGAAATCGGACAATTCGATGACAAAACAGCGTTTCTTCAAGGTGACATTGAAGATGAAATCTATCTAGAAATACCTAAGGGCCTAAATATCAATGCTAAAGATTTGGTTTTCAAACAGCTGTATGGACTCAAACAAGGGTCTCGTTTATGGAATCAGAAAATGGATTCATTAATGAAGAACATCAACAAAGCAATGCGGATGCGGATTTTATAAATGACTCCGTACTCCTTGTACTGTTGTATTGGTATAGCATTAAAGATTAATAAAGTAGTAAAAAGGATGTGTCTTAGGTTACTTAGGTTACACTTTTTTAGTAACCTAAGACACATCCTTTTTTCTACTTTATTACGTGCTGGTTGCTAACATCCGATGGAGATTCTTACCAAAATTAAAGATTAAACTATATGGTAATCTTATTTAATCAGGTCACAGATCATAACAGTGGCGACGAGGATTTTTGGAAACAAGAAAAGCGACAGTATGTCTAATTAATCTAAAAGACACAGCATGTCAACGTCCGAGCAAATGCAATAAATCCTGCTCGAGTTACTCAAAAACCAGCAGGCTCAACAGATTCGTCAAGAGGATCTAATTAAATCCCAATAACAACTTCTGGCACAGCTGGTCAACAGCGGTGCCCAACCCACTTCAGTACTGCAACCAACGAGAACGTCAGGAGAATTCCGCATGGAAACCCTTGGAAATAATATAACAGACTTCCACTTCGATCCTAAAAATAATTCCACCTTTGACGTGTGGTACAAACGACTTGAGGATTTATTTACTGAAGATGCCAAATCACTCGGGTATGCTGCAAAAGTCAGACTGCTCTTGCGAAAGCTGGATTTTCAGATTCACCGGCAGTACACTAGTTTCATACTTCCGAAGATATAAAATTCACAGAAACGGTGGACTTACTAAAGGAAATGTTTGGTAAGAAAACCATTTTCCATACAAAATATCAATGCATGAAACTAATCAAGCCACCATCAGAAGATTTTATTGCATATGCTGCGAGAGTAAATAAACACTGCGAAGATTTCAAAATTGCTCTGATAAATCCTGACGAATTCAAATGTCTTATTTTTGTCTGCGGCTTATAATCAAGTACAGATGCAAATGTCCGAACTAAATTACTCTCACTGCTGGATAGTAGAGACAGCACCAAGCTATCGCTGCAAGACCTAACGTCGGAGTGTCAACGAATTCTCAACCTGAAACAGGACACAAACATGGTACAGAATACAAGTAGCCCAACAACCATCCAGTTAATCACTAGCAAGACAAAGCCTCATAAAGTGGCTGACAACAAGAAACAAAACTTAAGCATGCAAAGGTGTCAGTACCTAAAACACCATGTTGATTCTGTGGACAAATATATTATTCCAAAAAGTGCACATTTAAAAAACACAAATGTCACCAGCGCAAAGCAGTAGGATATCAAGAAGAGTATTGTAACAACAAAAAGAACAGAGTTCAACCCCAAAGGCCCTACGCCAGGTGCAATCCTCAGAAACAGTAAGTCAGAGAAAATATTATGTAACATTACAATTAAACGGAGTTCCAATCAAACTTCAAGTCGACTCGGCTTCCGATATCACGCTAATATTTGAAGCTACATGGCTACAACTTGGGAAGCTTTTGGTTTCAAAGACCACCCGATCCGCAAGAAATGCTTCATCAGTGAAAATTTGGATCTCCTTGGAATTGATTGGATCACTAAAATGAATCTTTGGGAAGTACCGTTCAATTTAGTCTGCAACAACATAACTCTACCCAATCCCGAAGAGTTTCAAGAGACCCTCAGGATAAGCTTTCCTGAAGTATTCAACGAATCGTTAGGCCTTTGCACCAAAACAAAAGCCTACCTTCAAATCAAGTCAGGAACAATTCCGGTATATAGAGCAAACCGACCAGTCGCTTTGGCCGCAATACCTCAAGTGGATGAAGAACTCCAACGCCTACAGCAATTGGGTATCATCACACCACTCAATCATTCTGAATGGGCAGCAACAATGGTGGTGACCAACAACTCGAATGGCAACATTCGCATTTGCGGGGACTACTCGACAGGGTTGAATCAAGCGCTGGAACCCCACCAGTATCCACTTCTGACACCTGAAGAAATCTTCTCAAAATTAGCAAACCATAAGGTGTTTACGGTAATTGATTTGTCAGATGCCTTTCTCCAAGTACAAATGGACCAAGAATCGCGACAATTCATCACCATCAACACTCATAGAGGGTTGTTCCAATATAACCGCCTTCCATTTGGAATCAATACTGCTCCCGGCTGTTTTTAACAAATCATGGACATGATGATCTCGGGTCTCTCTGGCACAGCTTCTTACATCGATGATATCCTTGTCTTCGGCAAAACAGAGGAGGACCACGATCAAAATTCATTGCAGTAAGTACAACAACGAAGGAAGCAATCTGGCTTCGAAGATTGGTCATCCGTGTTCACGAGCTACAAAGATTTTTATGGACAACCAAAGCGTAATACATCTCATCAAAAATCCAGAGTTCCACAAGCGTACTTAAACATGTAGATATGAGATTCCACTTTATACGTGAAAAGTTGAAGGAAGGCGCGATTGAAGCAGAATACGTGAATTAGACCAATCAAATCGCTTATAAAAGCCACTACCCAAAGAGACATTCAAGAAACTTTTTGGATACCTAGGTCTTGTTTATAAGTAAAAGTGCGTACTCAATCGGTGGGAGTGTTAAAATAAAGATTCTTGTACTTCGCGCCAATGTGTCATTCGCAAAAAGATATTTATAACTAGATAAAGGGATTGTATATAAATTTGGACATACGTTTGGGACAACATCTAGAAATACGTTTTATTCTATCTCTGTTAAACATACATCTAAAGTATATGTTTTCCTTCTTTAAAAGCCGGCGCATGCATGCATTTTCAGCTTCTAGACGAAGAAAGATACACATTGATGTCAGGACGCGTATGCTGAACAAAGTAAAGCGACTTGCAATAAGTCGAGGATTTCATCATACATGTTAGCCCACAGTTGCTGCTCTCTTTATCTAGTTATAAATATCTCTGGTCACTTGCCGGTTACACCGATGAGTGCGCACGCATTAACGCATTAACATAAGCTGCGTTCCTTTTGCCACAAATTTTATCTCAGATCACTTAAATGTCATTTCCGTTAGCACGAACAAGTAAGTTGGAATGGATATTGTAGCACGGCTTGGAATTTGGAAGGTAAAAGAAATAATGTTTTCCCGACGAGTGTTCAGCACCAACTGCTTTATTTTTGTTTCATATACAAAAGTGCCGGTGGTAGACTAGCCGGTGGCAGTGTTGCCAGGTGTCTACCACAAAAATTCCCTGATAAAACATCAAATTTTCCCTTTTTGTAACTTAATTTCCCTTTTTTTTTTCAAATATATTTTATATTTTTTCATTGCAAAATTTTTGTTGTAGGGGTGTAAAAATAGGCAATATGATAAAACAAAATATTTATTAAACATAACAAAATAAATATTTGATTCAATATGAAAATATATATATAAACGTATGTTAAGCAAATTGCTTATTTAGGACTAGCAGGAGTATACATGTTATTATTATGTAGCCCCAGCATTCCATCAGTTACTTTAAAGGAACAGCAGGTGATATTATTTGCATTGAAATTTGACCTGATCACGCACATTGCACTTAATGCTTCACTTCCTAGTCTATTGCGTTTTTTTGTCTTTATATCGTTCACTGCTGAAAAGACACGTTCTGCGGCTGCATTGGAATGGGGCAGCGATAAGTCAATCATAGCTAATTTGCTTATATTAGGAAACAGTTTTTCGTTAGAAAAATCCTTTTCTTCAGCAATGAACTTCCAAAAAGTTTCTACATTCATAGCTTGCAATGTTTCCTTTCGTTCTCCATTGTAAGTTGACGGCAATGAACGCTATTCAAATAATGTTTTAGTGAGATCAATTTCTTTCTTGTATTTAATCAAAATATTATCTATTGAGGGTCTATAACTAGAATTCAATGCATTTATCGGATCTAAAAAAGACAATTCATTTACAAATGTATTATCTAAAGGAAGTCTTGATTTCATTTCCTCTGCTGCACTTGAATAAAATTTAAAAACATTTTTCTTAAATTCACACTCTATGTCATCAGGAAACGTAGAACACAGAATTTTACATTCTGGTCCAACTTCAATTTGTTTTCTATTCAAATAACAACTTTCATTTAAATCAAGCAATACATCGTTATTATTACTAAGAACTTCCATCAAACATGGTTTAACAAAATTTTGGCAGATATTTCTGTATATTTTTCGAGATGCGTTAGCTAATTCATGAATCAATATTTTTTCCGATTGGAAAAGTGCATTAAAACTATTAAAAAAATTTAAGACATATTTTAAAAAAAGAAGATATGCTTTAACAACATTATCATTGAGAAAACCTAAAATGTCATTTGCTGTAACAGAATTGTCTTCAAAAGCTGCCAAATTGAAATAATCTTGTAGAGCTTGCCAGTTATCTAGAATACGAGTTACACAACTATGCATAGAAAGCCATCTTGTACTTGCAGGTTTCAGAAGTTTAAGTTTTTCCAAGTACAGGAATGCCTGTATTTCTTCAAATATAGCAGACCTCTTTGAACTGTGAGAAACATAATTATAAATTTGCTTAATAAGTATTTCAGGTTCTTTCGGTAATTTACTGCATGCAATAGAACTAACTCTGGCAGCTGAGTGGCATATACACTTCAACAACACTAGATGAGGAATATCTTCTTTTAATAAGGTAAATACCGATCTTTTATCACCAACCATGACACTTGCTCCATCACAAGCTAAACCAACAATATTTTTCATCGGAATGTTAAATCTGGTGAAACACTCTCGAAGAACTTCATATAACTTTGGAGCACTGCAATCTTTGGCATCTAGAGACAATAATTTCAATAAAGCAGTTACTACTTTAAATGAATTGTTTTTATCACAGTATCTAACTAAAAGACACAGATTCTTTTTAGTTGTAATGTCAGTACTTTCATCAATGAGAATGGAAAAGTATTGCTGAAATTGAGAAACATAATTATGAAGTTCAGATATAAATTGCTACTTACCTCTTTTAAAGCTAAAATCAAATTCTTTTCTATATCTTGACCAATCACATTTTTAACAATGGCTGTACACTTTGTTCTATGTAGTTCTGTTCTTTGAAGAATTTTTGAATCCGGAAGAATTTGTTTTAATAGAGGGACAAGGTGATCGATGGTCTGTAATGCCACATTATGTTCTGCGAAGAATGACGCCAACTTAATTTCTGCAGTTTTACATTGAAATTGTTCCTGCCTTTTTTTTCATTTTCCTCACTGTGATATCTGAACGCGACCTATGTATATATATTTATGAGCGCCATTATAGCGTACAAAAAACAGTGTAAACTTCTGAGCTATGTAATATGTAAGTGACTGACAATAAACACGTATAAATAAACAAGTGGTGTTCTTCCATCTCCCCGCTAATACATTACATATTGGCGACGAGGTGAAAAAGAAGCTAAAATAGTACGAGTATCAAGAGGCAACATAACCTACAAAAGAGAGCATAGCTACTACAGAACAGCAACAATTTTCTGTGGAGCAATAGGAGCAATTTCTGAGTATCAGGTGGGCGCAGATTGGGACACTTATGCAGAGCGCATGGAGCAGTACTTCGAAGCAAATATGATAAATAATGAACGTAAAGTGTCAGTATTATTAACACTAATTGGTCAGGAGGCGTACAAAGTGCTGAGAGACCTATGTGATCCGGTTTTACCTAAAATGAAAAGCTATGAAGAGTTAACTGAAATATTAAAAAATCAGTTTTCCCCACGAATATCATTATTCAAAGAAAGAATTGAGTTTTATGAAATGCAGCAGAGGGAAACTGAGACCATTGCGCAGTGGTATGCACGTATCAAAAACAAAGCATCTAGCTGTAAATTTGGAGCACAACTAGACCACGTGCTAAAAGATCGATTCGTCACAGGGTTGAATCGAGGCCCAATTTTAGACAGAGTGTGTGAAGAAGATCCGACTAAGAGGTTAAATGACATCATTGAAGTGGCTTTGAAGAAGGAAGCAGCAGTGTCGTCATCAACTACAATTCCAGTGCACGTGGTAAACAGGAAATTAGGACAAGGGAACAGTAAGAACAGTGGGTTGCAGCACGGAGCAGCAACAACGGAACCAGCAGAGACAACAGCGCCGTCAAGCAGCAACAGCAGTTGCAGACACTGCGGGAAGTATAAACACAATTACGCCCAATGTAAATATAAAGCATTTAAGTGTAACAAATGTAATAAAATAGGGCATTTAGCTGCGGTATGTAGAAAAAAAATTAGGGATAATAATTATTTATCGGCAGATACCGAAAATCAATCTGATACAGAAGTTGGATTACAATATATTAATATGTATAAATTGGGAAAAATCGAAACAGATGATCCGATTTTTATAACGGTAGAGATAGGAGAGAAACCAATTGAGATGGAAATCGACTCAGGCGCGGGAATTTCTGTTATTTCAGAGGATATGTATAAAAAATTTTTTAGGCATTATAAATTAACAGCTTCGAAAGTAAGATTGCGGACTTATGATAATAAGATAATTGTACCAGTGGGAGAAATTAACGCGAACATACAGTTTCAAAAGAAACACGTTTATACAAAATTAATAATAATAAAAGGGGGAAGTCACCCATTATTTGGGCGCGATTTAATGAGACGTTTTGGATTAAGTATCGAAACTGATATTAGTGAAATTAACGCTTTAAAATCTGAGGAAGACGAATTAAAAATATTGTTAGAAAATTATAGTGAAGTGTTTTCAGTCAAATTGGGGTTGTACAAATACGAAAAAATCGATTTGAAGTTAAAAGAGAATTCCAAACCGATTTATTGTAAACCACGGACAATTCCCTTTGCTTTCAAAGAACTAGTAGATAAAGAACTTGATAGATTAGAAAAAGGGGGTATAATTAGTAAAGTGGAAAACAGTGAATGGGGCACTCCTTTAGTTCCAGTTGTTAGAGAGTCAAAATTTAGACTATGCGCGGATTATAAAACGACGGTAAATAGATTTTTGGAGGACGTTAAACATCCCTTACCAAGAATAGAAGAACTTTTTACAGCCTTACAAGGCGGAGAATCGTTTTCAAAATTAGACTTGGCACACGCGTATAATCAACTGGAACTATCGGACTCCACCAGGATGTTGTTAGCTTGGAGTACGCACAAGGGTATTTACATACCTAACCGTTTACCTTTTGGTACAAAACCGGCTTGCTCAATTTTTCAAAGGATTATCGAAAAGGTCTTACAAGGAATTCCGGGAGTTAAAGTTTATTTAGACGACATTATAATAACAGGAAAAAATAGATCTGAGCATTTAGCAAATCTGAAAGAGGTTTTAGATAAGCTTAGAACTGCGGGTTTCACTGTAAATCTAAAAAAATGTTTGTTTTTTCAACCAGAAGTTAAATATGTGGGACACATTATTAACAAAGAGGGACTATATAAAGATCCAGATAAAATTAAAGCCATTGTTGAGTCGCCTAGGCCGAAAGATAGTTCACAAGTAAAAGCCTTTGTCGGTATCCATTACTATGGGAAATTTATTTCAAACGTTGCAACCGTTCTGAAGCCATTATATGAAATCTCAGAGCCTAATAAAAATTTTGTATGGTCACAAAAGTGTGAAGACAGTTTTAAAAAAATAAAAGAATTAGTAGCATCTGAACAAAATTTAGCTCATTATGACCCAAACAAAAAACTTGTTTTAGCTTGCGATGCGTCGCAAGTGGGTATGGGTGCCGTCTTGCTCCATGAATTTGAAGATGGGACAAGGCGACCGGTCAGTTTCGCAGAGCAAAGAAATTATTCTGTAATTCACAAAGAAGCTTTAGCGATTTATTGGGCTGTAAATAAGTTTTATCAATACTTAATGGGGAGAAAATTTATAATTTTGTCAGACCATAAACCATTAGAAGCATTATTTGGAGAACATAAAGGTATTCCACGAATGGCAGCTGGACGTTTGCAACGGTGGGCCTTGTTTTTGAGCGGGTTTGATTATAAATTTCAATATGTAAAAGGTAAAGATAACGGGGGAGCCGACGGGTTATCGCGCTTGCCCATAAATGGAGATATGCGCATTAAAGAACAAGCAGATTATATTAACTTTATTTCGGATAATAAAGTACCTGTAGATGCGGTAAAAATTAAAGTGGAGACGAGAAAAGATTCCATTTTGGGAAAAGTATTTTTGTTTAGTAGAAATGAATGGCCGGGAAAAGTAGATGAGGAATTAAAACCTTACTTCATTCGGAAAAACGAGATTTATATTGAAAAAGATGTGCTAATGTGGGGGTATAGAATCGTTATTCCTCTTAAATTAAGACAACAATTGCTCGATGAGTTGCACAGTACGCATATGGGGATAGTAAAAATGAAGTTGATAGCGAGACAATATTTTTGGTGGCCAAATCTAGACAAGGACATTGAGAGTTTAGTAAAAAATTGTAATAACTGCATGTCAAATTCAGACCAACCAGGCAAAGCGGAACTGATTAAGTTTAAAGAAACACATTATCCGTTTGAAAGAATTCATATTGATTATCTAGGACCGGTAAATGGGAAAATGTATTTGATTGTAACCGATGCCTTTTCTAAGTGGCCAAAAGTTTATGAAACATCGAAGATAGACTCCGAAAAGACAATTCAGATGTTGCGAAATTGCTTTGCGCGTTTTGGCCTTCCTAAAATGATTTTTTCAGACAACGGTAGACAATTTGTATCTTCGGAATTCGGGAACTTCTGTCGCAGAAACGGCATCGAGCTTAGAACGTGTTCTCCTTTTCACCCTGCGACTAATGGAGCAGCCGAAAATTCGGTTAAGTCATTCAAAAACAGCCTAAAAAAAATGTTACTAAACCCGAAAAACAGACGCGAAAATATAAAAACACTAGTAGATCGTTATCTGTTTACGTACCGTACGACACCTCATTGTTATACCGGAGAGACACCCGCGAAGCTGATGTTAGGAAAAAATCCGCGAACGAGACTTGATATTTTGCGGAAGTCAACAGTGGAGAATAATCGTGAAAAACAGATAGTCGCGTTTGCAGGGAACAGAAATGTTAAATTCAACGTAGGGGAATTAGTTTATGTTAAAGATTTCAGAAAGTTCGCACAAGCGCCGTGGACTAAAGCTGTTATTTTAGATAGCTTAGGGGAAAGAAATTACATTTGTTCACCAGTAGACAATAAGGAATTCAAATGGAAACGGCATATTGATCAAATACTTCGACTAGGACAATCTAATAAAGTAGACGAAACGGCGAATATAGAAATAAGTAAGGAAATTGACGAAATAGCGAGTATAGGAATAAGTAGCACACTTTCAAAAAGACTAGATGAAGTGAGGGACAATATAGTAACTCCAAACATAGTATTACCGATAGTGAATAGTAATGAATCAATAGAGAGAATTAGCGATACAGTGCTAGAAATTAGTAACAAAGATAGGGAAATGGAGAACAAAGAAGGGAAAAGAAATAGCGTAGGGGAAAATATAAAACAAAATCAAAAGAGAAATAGCATAGGGGAAAATATAGAACAAAATCAAAAGGTACAAGCCTCGCCCAAAGTAACAGTCTCTTCAAGACCGCGGCGAAAGACAAAACCACCAGAACGATTAAATTTGTAAGATCCAATCTAAAGGGGGAGGAATGTGATATCTGAACGCGACCTATGTATATATATTTATGAGCGCCATTATAGCGTACAAAAAACAGTGTAAACTTCTGAGCTATGTAATATGTAAGTGACTAACAATAAACACGTATAAATAAACAAGTGGTGTTCTTCCATCTCCCCGCTAATACATTACACTCACTATTTAAAAAATTCTGTAATTTTCCTTGTGATTTTGCAGACTTAACCTTCTTCAAATGATTATCAGTCTTGGAGTGTTTTAGAAGTTCACTTTTACCACATTTTAATATTGTGTTGCATGCAATGCATTTTGCTTTAGTTTTGTCTGAAGGACATTGGGCCAGCCAACCTTTGAAGCAAGATTCTCGTAACCATTCCAGCCGGAATCTTTTTATATTGTCCGTGAGGCGTGGTCTTTTTTGTTTTTTGTTGTGAATTTGAATAAAGTCGTCCACGTCACTGTCACTATTATCATCCCTAGTTTCCATTGTTTCTTTTGTGTTACTGACTTACTGTTTACTTTGGTATAATTGTCACTTGTCAGTCTTTAGCCACCTTTAGCACAATACAATATAAATCTACACAGTAGCGACACTCGTCCACTCGTGTATAACTGTCACACTCGCCATTTTGTTTGATACCTACTGATTTTCAAATTACACAAATGTATATAGATATCAAACAGTATGGCGGTCGAATTTGACACTGACGTTTAAGTGTCGCTACTGGGTAATTAAAATCTTTAGCATGATGATGTTTCAATTGAGTGAATGTCCCTCTTTTCTAAAGATATTCCCTGCATCCCTTTTTGTTCGATTTTTCCCTGCAAAACGGGATTTTCCCTGCAACCTGGCAACACTGGCCGGTGGTAGAGCCGGTGGCAGACAGTTGCGCCATCCAGTACAAAATACAAACAACTATAAACTAGGCGGTACATTTAAATAATGATTCGATAACATCAACACCCCCACTATCAAAACATTATTTTTGGACAATACCTAATCTCTCTAGTAAATAATAATGTTTGTTTGTACATAAACCTTTGGTTAACATATCTGCAGGCATTAAATTTGTCTCCAAGTATTCAACTTTAATAAATTTTTTATTTATATGTTCTCTAATAACTCGTGTCTAAATAAAAACCTGGTCAAGAAGGCTACATTTAGTAATTCTGCTATGTAAATGCAATGGATAAATTCTCGATCACAACCCACTTGACTAGGTTTTTATTTAGACGCTCGTTAAAATGATAACGTACTATCGTGGCCTTAAAATTTCGCACGATTTTTTATCAAGTAGCCAGAATTATATTATATTATAGTTTTGTAGAACAGGCTCGTTCCTCAGTTTTGACACTAAAGACATTTAACGAAAAGTCAAATTGTTTGGTTATATTTTAAGAACAGCAAGATAATAAAGTATTAGAACTGAAATAACAGAATAAAAGTAGCGACCAACCATCTCCTAATTTTGCGATTGCAGAACCCTTCTCTCCTATAGAAAACACGTGATTTGGCATTGTGTTGCTACAACTTCAGCATTCTGACGTTTAAAATAATTATTTTTGACAAGCCGTCAAAGAAAGCCATATTTACAGCCGAAAATCGAATCTTGCGAAATTATAAGGCCGCGATAGTACATCAATATGTTTTGTTCTATTGTGATGTACAGGATTATCAAAGCGCTTTGATTGTCATTGAACATAGTCACACAAAACGATTTGTCAGTTACTTCAAGTAATTGTACAATAGGCACTTAGTTTCACAATTAAATTTTTCTACTTTGCGTTCACAATGGATTCATTGTGACACCAAAAACAGTTTCACAATGAAGCTCATTGTGACACTGTTTTTGGGGAAATTTTAGTCATTTTTAATTGTAAATATTTAATAGATTTTACAAAATAACTCAGTATTTATTTGTTACTTAACAATATACTCACAATGAAGCTGGATAAGAAAAATTAATAACTTGTTAATGTGACTTTTGATTAAAACGAAAGGTTTTCAGTGTTGCCACGCATTACAACTAAAATTCCCCATATACTAAGAAAATCCAATATTTTTCATATTTTTGTTCAATAAGTGACGCAAAGTAGAAAAAATAGTATATTATACACGTTTCACAAGAGGCATTGTAACACTCGTTCCGTTGGGGCAGTCCTAGCTCGCTACGCTTCGCTAGTCGTACCCCAACACCACTCGTGATACAATAAGCCTTCTTGTGAAACTTGTATAATAATATACTATTATATATATATGTTTAATTTAAAAATTATTTATTATTAATTATTATATTATTTGTCTTTTAATTTACATTAACGTGTGATATGAATATAATAGGATTTCTTCAAACGTTGATTCTCAACAGGAAAAAAAAATGAAAAGTTAAATCCTGTTCCTGCAATAACTATAACATTTACTGGCCATGTCTAATGGAAACTACAAAAAATATGGAAAACTATGAAAAAAGAAAGAAAGCAAAGAGTAAACCGCTGCCAAAAACATGATACATAGCATTAAAATAATGACAGCGTTAATAATTTACTTGTTGTGGTGCGGCCACATTTACGTTTAACGTAACGCCTAACGTGATTTTCAAAGTCTAATTTGACTAGTTTGGTGTACTTGTGAAAAGAAAACAAATTTATAACGAGTAATTTGATATTAAACTTAAGTGCAACCGCAGATTTATGTCAAATTAGATGTTAAAAATCACGTTAGGCATTACATTAAATGGATATCTGGGCGCGGCATTGGAGTGATCGAAAACTAATTTACAATACAAAAAATCCGCAAGAAAAAGAAGCCGCAAGTGTAATGTAGACACACAGAATTCGGTTGAATAAAGTTTATTTATTTATGACAAATTACATAACAACTGTTTCGGGCACAGCCAACTCATAACACAACATAAAACATAATGTAACGATTTTCAAGGTTCTATTATTTTTATTTTAATCAAAACACGAAATAGTTAATAATCTAATTTATTTAAAAGTAACACTAATTAACACTAACTTAAACAATAATTTATTTATAAACTAATACGTAATTTATGTTAACAGCCGAGCGAAAGTTTATAACGCGACTTCGATTCTGAACTGTCCGATGCAGAATTAATTTCGAACTGCACCGGCCGCGTGTTTTATAAGCCGGGGTTGTTTATCTGGGACATTCCAGTGCGTGACAGAAAGTCTCATCGCTGACGTGATGTCGAAGCGTCCGAAGCTTCTCGTCTAAGACGCGTCGGTGTTGACGCATCAGTCAGGCTGGCACCGCAATCGTCACAATAACATCATAATCATGACATCTTTTTTTTTTTAAACAAAACTTAAGTAACATAATCTTCTAAATATCTAGGTTTCTTAATTAATCGGCCACTTCTAGTCATTCTAATTGGGTTTTGTATAATACTAATGGATGAACCTTTTTCTATTTTAACATTTGATGTATTTGAAGAATTTAAGGTAAATTGACTAAATATGGGCACCCTTAACGAATTTTGCCATTAAAAAATTGTATGCTTAAAATGCCGTTACAAAATTTTGAAGTTTTAATAGAAAATGCATATTCTACCGATAAACGAAGAAAATTGGTTAAAAAAATTCAAAGGGCTTTAAAAAAACGTCTGTTTTTTTTGGCTGTTAAAGTGCCCGTATTAGGAACACCATGTTCGCAATATGGGCATTGCGCGGCCTTAATAAGGGCATGCCCATATTTGGAAAGGCTTTTGCGAGCCAGTTGTTAAAAAGCATACTGAGTAGCGTAGGAAAAGCATAAGTACTTATTAACACTTTTATTAAAGTTTTATAAAAAAAATAAAAAGAAATCCTTAAAAAATAAGGAAACAAAATTCTTAGAAAAAACATTAAACAAAAACAAAATTCTTGTAGAGATCAAGTAAAACGAAGTTTTAATCACATAAGGGACACAACAAGCACTGCCTCATAGAGAGCTGTCGGTCATCTTTGGAGAGAGGACAATACCAAGATTCGTCAGAAGTTAAGTTGTCCTGCACGGCATTTCATTTCTCTCTTGATGCTCTTGCTGGTCTCAGGGATTTTGCCGGAAGCGCGTTAGAGGAAGCGGTACTTGTTGATGGTGTGGCTTTGGCCTTTTCTTTTCCTTTTCCATCACCTCTTGGGGTTTTCTTAGAAAATTTATCTGAAACAGTCCAATCACATGCAACAGCTTTTGATTTTTTCTGGTGCTTACCAATAGTTAGAGACTTTTTGGAAGTCGAGGGCGGGTCTGTGACATTTTTGTTTTGCTTTGCAAACATACCAATCTCTAATTTTATGGCTCGGTAATTAATAGACTTTCGCGGAGCAGCTCTTTGCCTCTCCGAAACTTTCTGGGGTGTTGGCAATAAGTCGGTTAACGAAGTTGAAGGAGCATCTGCGTCAGACTCCAGGTCCGAAGGCTGATCTACTGCGCTTGCATCAGAGCTATCGGATTCTGAAAAGCAGACATCATTGTCACTTTCAGATGTATCAGACTGTATATTGTTATTTCGACGTTTCCTTCCACCGTTAGTCCGAATGCCGGAGATATGCGGGTCTTGAGTTGACGTCGTGCTTGCACTAGCAGGTTGATCAACAGTGATGGGTATTTGTTCAGGCGGCGGTCTTTCTGACAATACTGACGGAGCAAACGCAGTTTCGGGAATCACAGTTGGATCAAAGGGATAAACTCCTGTTGCTCGAAATCCCGATATCACATTGGAGGAAGCAGTGGCCTTCGGCCAAACCTTAGAAAACACGAAGCCAAAACTGCTTTTTGTGAGTCGTCTATCGGGATTTAGACCCCAAAAGCGTTGGAGCTCGTCATCCCAGTGATATTCAAAAGAACGAAAAACAGATTTATCCATTGGTTGAAGCTCATGGGTGCAATTGCTAGGTAAGCAAAGCAACGTTACGTCGTTATTGTCAGCCGTTGCTACGATATTTGCGTCCAAATGGGATTTGGCCCCATAAAAAATCAACAGTACTCTTCCTGGAGGCTTATAAAGAACGAAATGCTCTACCCATTTCACGAAAACTTCAGCAGTCATGCTACCCTTAGCCGTCATAAAAACCTTGGTACCAGGCGGTAAATTATCTGAGTACTCAGGCTTATTCCTTTTACCTTTAAATAAAATTACAGGGGGTATCACTTGGCCAAGGGCGTTCCCACATGACACGACAGTGACATTTTCACCGTGCTCAGGAGCTACAAATGGAACCCTTTTGACCCCTTTTTTGGTCAGTATCTTCGGTTCCTTGTGAATGGTTAACTGGCATCCTTTTTCGTCCATGTTGAAAATCAGCTGCGGTTTATCCAATACGTCTAATTCAGTCATGATAGATCTAAGTGTTTCAAAGTAATGGGAAACAATGTCTTTATTCAATTTTGCTGCGCGGGCTGGGTTCACATTTTGGCTTTTTCTCTGTGCAATATCCGGATGCCGTCCTAAAAACAACCGTAACCACTTTCTTCCAGCCAACGGGGATTCGTGTCGTGTTGTCGGCAATCTAATATTGTTCAGAGTGCAAAATGAATGGACGGTTCTTCTTAAAACCTTTGAGGTTAAGGGCATTCCTATTTCCGCAAAGCGGAATATTCTTTGGCATAGTTCGTTTTCCTGTTCGCTGGTTAGTATAGTGTGTCTTCCGAAACGTTTTTCGACCTTCCCGGAGCGCAAACGCCGTTGCAACGTAGCTCGGGGTATTTCATAAGTTAAGGCAGCTCGTTTAATTTTCATTCCACCTGCAACTGCTGCTAAGGCTTGTCTTAAGTTATCCTCACTCCAAAGACCACGCTTTCTTTTTTCTGGAGGCATGTTCTAACAAGTGACGTAAATTAGATGATCTACCTAGTATGGGCAGTGCTCAAATTAGGCACCCCAAGGGGTGCTCAAATTTGGCATCCACTTGTGCTTTGCATAAAACTTAAAAAAAAGCAAAAATTTCAACAAATTTTACGAAACCGACTGTTGCATCTTAAATTACCCATTCAGTACTGCGTTTTGTGAATAAAGAGTTGAAATTTTTACATCAGTTGTAGCAACAGGACACTACAATAGACTCACCGCGAATTACACAGCTGTTGGTCGTTCGCCATTAACACAACAAATGTAACTTGATTTGGGCCACCTAACGGCAAAATACAAAACTATTATATTTACACTATAGACTTCGACAATGTATATATGCTCCCATAACACGATCTAAGGAAACTGGAACTAGAGGGCATATAAGGGGTAGTGCCCATAATTGGGGAAGTGCCCATATTTGGTCTAGGTACCTTACAACAGGATTTACAATTTCATTATCTACTCTTGTTGTAGGCTTTTCAACGCAATTATCAAAGGTTGTTTCCGGTGTAATATTAAATTGTTTGGGCGAATCTCTACGTAAGTGGTAACCATTTCGAGTTAGAGTTTTACCATTTTCTGTTTATATTGTATATGCGCGACCATTTAAGTTTCTGTCAATTATTTTTGCACGGTCCCACGTATCCTCTTCATTTTGAACTCTGACATTTTGATTGAGTTCTAATTTAGGGAAATCTCTGGCTCTGAGATCGTGGAATCGTTTCTGATTCTTTTGTCGAACAGCTAATTTTTGTTTAAGTGTCATATAAGTTTTGTTATTTATCTCTAAAAATTCACGAATAACTCCTCTGACATTTTTACCAAAAATAATTTTACTTGGTGACTCTATTTCGTTTGAAATTGGTGTATTCATTAACTCTAAGAGTGCTAAGAGTGCTAAATATGGATCTTTTTTACAATAATATGCTTTTTTAATAGTTCGTTTTGTGGTCTGGATATGTCGTTCGACCATTACATTACTTCTAGGATATCGCGGACTCGAGGTAACGTGATTAAAATTCCAAGTTTTTGCAAAACTTTTAAAATCTTTGCTATTAAATTGTGGTCCATTATCAGATCTAACTACTTTAGGTATTCCCCACCTAACAAAACAAGACTTTAAAGCTCTTATGGTAGTGTTAGATGTCTCATCTTTCAAACTGACAACATCAATATATTTTGAAAAATAATCAGTAATCAATAGATACGTTTTTCCCCTTAGTTTATAAAGATCTGCTCCTATCATTTCCCATGGACTATCTGGAATTTGACTTGTATGTAAAGTTTCTTTAGTATTATTGCGGTGGAATTTTAAACATGTCTTACAATTATTAATTGTTTCTATAATTTGTTTTGACATTCCTGGCCAAAACACAATTTCGCGTGCTCTACATTTAGTTTTTTCTAGGCCCAAGTGATTATAATATAATTTATCAATAATATCACCTCGTAATTTCTGTGGAACTATTATACAATCTTTTTTATATAAAAGGCCATTATATTCATAAATATCATTGTTGAATGTATGGTATGCTTTTACACAGTTTGGAACGCTTTTTATTTAATTAGGCCAACCTTGTTTAATTAATTTCAAAACTGTTTGTAATTCTATATCATTTGCCGTTTCCTTAATAAATTCATCACTCATATAGCTTGTAGTTTTGACATCTAGTATGTGTAGTTTAGGATATACATCGTCTTCACAATCTGTCAAGTGTGCTCTAGATAGTGCATCTGCCAATATTAATTCTTTGCCAGGCTTGTAAACAATATTAAAATCAAAAGGTTGTAACCGCATCCGCATTTTTTGTAATCTAATCGGTACTTCACTCCTTGCTTTATTTAATATTGGAATTAACGGTTTATGGTCAATGTTAAATGTTTGACCTAAAATGTATTGCCTGAATTTTTCACAGCCAAAAACGATTGCATAAAGCTCTTTTTCTATTTGAGCCCAGGATTTTTGACTTGTAGTAAAAGATTTTGAAGCATATGCTACTGGTAGATTATTTTGAAGAAGGACTGCTCCCACGCCTGAACTACTAGCATCGACACTAATGGTGTTTTTTTATTTATGTCATAAAATTGTAAGACAGGATTTTTACTTAACAATGTCTTAATTTTTTAAAAGCATCATCATGACAATTATCGCAAATGAATTCTGTATCTTTTTTGAGTAATTGACGTAAAGGGGCAGTAATGTCAGCTAAATCTGGTATAAATTTAGATATGTACGTAACCATACCAAGTAATCTTCTGGTACTGTCTTGATTCCGTATGGCATACGTAAAAAACAATAACGTCCAAATGGCGTCTGAAATGTTGTCAATAATGAACTTTTTTCGGTTAATTCAACCTGCCAAAAAGCTGTGGATGCATCTAATATGCTGAAAATTTTGGCATTTGCCATTTTGGATTATATTTCGTCAAAAGTTGGAAATTTGTAATGTTCTCTTAACAAAGCTGTGTTTAAATTTTCCTACAAGGTACACGTTGGCCTACGTAACGTGGTTTTAATTTAAATTCATAAGGCTTTGAGAATTTCCCTATTCCTTGAAATATTTCTCTGTAATTATCTAAGAGTGTCTTAATAGAACTATCTGTACAAATTACATTTTTGACTTTTTGAATTAATCCAAGTTTTTGTATTGTCTTTAATCCCAGTACAGGAATTGTATTGTTACAATTAACTATGTGAAATTCAATATTTTTATAATTATTTTTTACTTTACAAGCTAGTGTAATTGTACCTATGACTGGTATATCTGAGCCATTATAATTAGATAATTTAATATGTGATTTAACAGGTTTTATATTAACACCTAACTTGGAAAAATCAAATTTATTAATAACGTTGCATCCTGCACCTGTATCAAGCTTAAAAATCAGTGATTTCCTTGAATCTTTTATCTCTACAGTTTCATTCCAACTGTTGTCTAATTCGTGATTTTCATCAATATTACCTAACATGTAAGTTGACTCATCGCTATTGGTGCTTACCGCATTAATATTTTTGCGATTTCTACATACCTTCGCAAAGTGATTAGGTTTTTTACATATATTACATATTTTCTTAAAAGCTGGGCAAGTCCGAAGACCATGAATATAACCGCATCTTGAACATCTTGCTCCTGTAGATGTCTGGGATCGATGTAGTTGTTGCTTGTTCTGCTGCTGTGTTCTGACGTCATCTTGAACTGCTGTTCCTGTCGACATTCTGTTTCTCTGCTGCTTCCTTGGCTCGTAGCGATTTGGCTTCCTCTTATTTATCATGTCCACTGGCTCTGTATTCTTCAACGTCTGGATCTGTTGATTGGCCAATTCAACTGCTTTACAGATTCGTGTGCATTTATCCAAATTTAAGTCTTCTTCTCGCAATAAGCGATCCTTTAGATGACTGTTATGAATACCGTTAACTATTCTGTCTTTAATAAGACTTTCCTTTAGTGAACTAAAGGCACAATCTAAGCTTAACCGTTTTAGGTCAGTAAAGAAATCATCGAAACTTTCATCAGGTTTTTGATTTCTCAGAAAAAATACGTGTCGACTTACACTCTCGTTTTTCTTCGGGACGCAGAAATTTCTAAAAGCATTGACAACAACTTCATAATTTTGTTGCTGTTGTTCTGCAAGTTCAAAGGTGTCGAATTTTTCTTGAGCGTCCTCACCCAATGCATATAGCAATATGGCGACTTTTACCGCGTCTGGTTTGTTATTGCTTTTTGTAGCTAGCATGTAAATTTGAAATTTTTTGTACCATTTTGTCCAATTTTCCGAGACGTTCCCATCAAACGATAACGGTGTTGGCGGTTTTAAATTAAGGTTTACATACTGATTTACTGCACTGGCCTATTCTTCCATCTCACGATGGGATAAAATTCAGCTAATAGAATTGACTTCGCCATGTAATGTAGACACACAGAATTCGGTTGAATAAAGTTTATTTATTTATGACAAATTACATAACAACTGTTTCGGGTACAGCCAACTCATAACACAACATAAAACATAACATCATAATCATGACAGCAAGCAAAAGGGCATACAAAGCACTAAAAAATCTACTTATAAAAATGAAATCCTAAATGTCAGTAATATGGTCGCCACATAAAATGGAAACAAACTTCACAATTTGCTCATGGGCATTTTGATTATTAAGATTGTAATATTGTTCTGCCACCTATGAGAGTAGTAGGGTAATTACATTGCGAATTGACCTTGGTCATTGAAGATAATACCCCTGACATTTCGGTCTGATGAACATCAGCTTTCGCAGTGTTGCCAACTTTCTTATTCCAGTTCTTCTTCTTGCTAAACTTCCCTCCGTTATCGTCATTGACCATATCAAGCAGCTTCGTTTTTATGGAATCGGCTGTTATAGTAATGCCGGAATGTTCTATCGCCATAATCATTGGCGAATACTTTTCTGGCAGACCCGCCAAGAGCAAAGAACCAATCCAAATATCGTCAACAGCAAAACCAGTCCCTCGTAACCTCTGCGATGTATCCACAATTTGATTTATGTACTCCGCCATGTTGTCACAATCTTCTAGCCTCGTTGAAATTAACAACCGAAGTAAACTAATTTTTCTTGAAAATCCATTGTCATCAAACATTTCTTTTAGTTTCTTCCAGAGTTCTTGAGCTGTACATGTATCTTTTATGTGGATATAGAGCTTAGTATCGATGGTTAAAATTAATTTAGCCCTGGCTTGACTGATTTTTGTGTCATCCGTTTCCGTTCCCTCAATACACTCAATACAATTCTCGGCTGCGAATGACCATTCACTATAATTTTCCCGTCCCATTAACTTCGGAACCTGTCGCGATTAAACTATTCGCCATTGTGCACTCACGAGTAGCAAAACAATCACTGTTACTTTTTATCTAACTTTTCTTTTTCCGCTGGGCCCATACCTGTAGCACGGCTTGGAATTTGGAAGTTAAAAGAAACAATGTTTCCCCGACGAGTGTTCAGCACCAACTGCTTTATTTTTGTTTCATATACAAAAGTGCCGGTGGCAGACAGCTGTGCCATCCAGTACAAAATACAAACAACTATAAACTAGGCGGTACATTTAAATAATGATTTGATAACATCAACAGATATTTCGACCTAGCAACTAATGGGAGTGTTCGAACGACACGGTGGGAGATCGAAACATCAATTCAAACTCACTTGTTCGTGTTAACGGTGTTATGTATTTACAGAAAGGCACCCATGGATTTAAGTATTTATTAATATTTATAATAGCTAATATACGCTGGTTACAATCACATAGCATCTTGTGTTACCAATATAACTAAGTCATTTGTTGCCAACCTTAAACTACTTACGTAACATCCCCCATATTTATTTATTTTTTTAAACATAATCTTTTAAATAGGAGGGCTTGTTAATTATTCTATCCAACCGTGTTTGTTTATTGAAAGTACAGAAAGGTTGCAAAGATCTGCTAGATATGTTTGTTTTTTCTGCAGTTCTATATTGTCAGATTCCTTCTTCCTTCTCATTTTCAAAATCTACCCATTGTTTGATTTGTGTCTCATTTCTTAGGTGTATGCCGTTCTATCTAAAAGTCGTTCCATATTCATCTTGTACAATGTACGATCTTGGAGTATTGGTAACTTGCATTATCTTACCTACCACGTTTTCTTTGGCAAATTTTGAATTAGCACTTTGACATCTTTTTCAAAGCCGGGTCTTACTTTATTAGTTTTATCATATGAAATTTTGGTTTTGCTTTGCTTTTCTAATAGCTGTTCTCTAATATATTCTAAAACATTTGGAACTCAATAAACTTAAGGCCCATAGAAGTGGCCCAATAAACAAACATTTCATTCAGGTATTGACACGCATGTCGATGATAATGAATCGATTCTTGTTGTCACTAACCTTTAGTATTACTTATTTTTTTATTTAAAATTCAACCAAATACGACTTAATATTTAAAAAAATTAAATGAGACAAGCATTTGCAAAAATTACTCAGAAAGCCGTTCCTTGGGAACTAGGCTTAATTTATAGGTTACACTGACAATCTGAATGACAATTGTCAGTCATGAAATCACAAAAGAACTCAGTGTATTCAAATTCTATATATTCACAGCTTTCCACATTCTATTAAACAAAATGGATAAAAGTCAATACGTCAAACACCTAAACAGCAACTAAAAAAAAATTAAGGTACTCCCTTGTTCCTTAAAAAAAATTACTAACTATGGCTTCTCAACATCAAACGAATGAAAATGGAATTATGTACTTGTTTTTAAACCAGGGGAAATAAATTTGGCGTCCTAAATTCGTATTAAAGAATGGTGCCATTATAAAGGGTTTTTCATTAAGAGCGATGCATTTTGAATAAGAATCGAAGAATTTCATTTAAACCCAACATTTGGTCCAATCGAGCCGGATCCCCAGTGACTACAACAGCAATGACCACATTTGGTCATACGAAAGCCGCATAAGTTTGAAACATTCAAGATTTTGTCAATTTGAAAACATTCGAGTAGGACGAACGAAGTTAGCCAGCATCTACACTTCTCATCCGACCTCAAGCCTTCATTCAAGCATATTACAAGTCAGCAAGTAACGCAGGGAGTGAGTTTGGACCCAGCAAGTAACGCAGGGAGTGAGTTTGGACCCAAGTAGGCAGCCAAATCTCATCCTCATTGTTGAATAAGACATCACACGTCAGCAAGTAACGTAGGGAGTGAGTTTGGACCCAAGTAGGAAGCCAAATCTCATCCTCATTGTTGAATAAGACATCACACGTCAGCAAGTAACGCAGGGAGGGAGTTTGGACCCAAGTAGGCAGCCAAATCTCATCCTCATTGTTGAATAAGACATCGCACGTCAGCAAGTAACGCAGGGAGTGAGTTTGGACCCAAGTAGGTAGCCAAATCTCATCCTCGTCGTTGAATAAGACATCGCACATCGTAGACAAGTAACCAGGAGAGTGAGTTTGAACCCAAGCAGGCAGCCAAGTACTCATCCTCATCATCAACTAAGGTCGTCGAAGGAGCCCCTTCTGGAGCCAGAGAGTAGCAACATCAGGAAACATCTTGAAACAGCTAAGTAGCTCAGAGCTTTTAAACCCCTCTTTCGATAAATCTATTCTCAAATCATTAATATCACATTAAGTAAAAAGGTTACTTATCATTGATATTTAATTTTATTTAAAGTTTATAGTAAAACAACACAATTTATTAGGATTAGAATTCATTTCATTCAAATAAAGCCATATTATCGCTTTTTTATTTGATATTTGACAAGCGCAACATGACAGAAGATTTAAAATCTTTAAATATCAAAAGAGGTGCTGTCAAAAGACAGTTAAAGTCATTTTTTAATTTCGTTCAAACGAAAATGTTTCGCAACTACGAGAAAGGTATGAGAGGATACCAGAAGTCCGGCAGAAATTTCAAGAATTGAGCGTGGTAATAGAGTGTTTGATTGAAGACAAAGAAGACGAAAGAGCTTTGCACGAACACATTTCAGATGTAGATTTATACGATCAATGTTATTATGATGCCATGGGAGAAGCACGTGAAAAACTGAGGCAAACAGAAATAGCAGCAGAATCAAAAAACACAAAACAAATTGAAAGACGTTGTTCCACTAATTTAAAAGTTAAGTTACTACCCTTGACAATTCAACCATTTTCTGGTGATTACGCTCAATGGTTGTCGTTCAGAGATTCTTATAAAAAAGCTGTTCATGAACAAGAAGAATTACCTCATGTCCAAAAGTTCCAAATACTTAAGGGTCTGCTGAAAGATGATGCACTTAAAATTATATCGGCGTTAGAAGCTACAGAAAGGAATTACAAGGAATTGGACCTACTCAAATAGCAGAATCATCATCAATACACATTTAAAAGGTTTGTTTGATCTTCCTGTAATACCGAAAGCTAATCAAGGCAACCTTAGAAACATAGTAGATACCTCAAGAACGCATTTACGCTCCTTGAAATCATTAGGTGAACCCACTGATACTTGGGATACAATTATGATATATCTCATTTCAAACAAATTAGACAAAGAGTCAAGAGAAGAGTGGGAAAAAATGATAAGTTTCAATGATGAAGCTGGGAAACCAACATTAGATAATTTTCTTAATTTATAGAGAAGAGGTGTTTAATGTTGGAAATGACAGATCTCGGAAAAATCGGACAAGAAACTCCTTTTTCAAGAATCAACAGAAAATAAAAAAGATTTGCCCTTACAACGACAATATCTACAAATTCCACAAATTATGTGTCATCAAAATGTTGTTATTGCTCAGAACAGCATGCCGTGTACAAATGCAATCGATTTTTAAAATTGTCTTCAGAAAGAAGATATCAAGAAATCTTCAAGCTAAAATTATGTACAAACTGCCTGAAACGAGGACACTTTAAAAAAGATTGCAATTCATCAACATGCAAGAGTTGCGGACAGAAGCATAATACTTTACTACACAAGGATCATGACAAGAGTGACACACAAAAGTCTGCAAGTTCATCGCCTTCGAATAAACTTCAAGAACAGCATCCTATTGTGAATTACTGCACACCACGGCAAACAACAAGTATACTTTTAGCAACAGTACAAGTGTACGCAAGCGACATTGATGGAAATCAACACCTATGCAGAGCACTGTTGGATTCCGGATCACAAATTAATATGCTAACAGAAAACTTCGCAAAGAGGTTAAAATTAAAACATAAGTCCATCAGACTTCCCATCACTGGAATTAATCAATCAACATTTAATATCCAGAAGTCAGTTCAGATTACATTAAAATCCACTATTTCAAGATTTACCGTTCAACAAGAGTGTGTTCTCATCCCATTTATTACTCAGAACATACCGCAAGTACACATAGACAGACGGAAGCTGTTCATTCCGCCAGGAATTGGATTAGCAGATCCAAGTTTTGATGTGCCTGGACCAATCAACATGTTGATAGGAGCAGGTCTCTTTTGGAAGATTATGAAAAACAGAGATAATATTACCAATAAAGGTCAACCATCTTTTCAAAATACAAGTTTCGGATGGATAATTGGAGATGAACTGGACAAAGCAATTAACAAAGCAGTTGCTCCAACTTGTAATGCAGTGACTGTGCAAGACATTCATCAACAAATAGAACAATTTTGGAAGATAGAAGAATTGTAGAATCAAAAAGAAAAGTACGAGATTCAAGAGTTTTGTGAAACCCATTTCAGTCAGACATACAGTGCGCGACACTTGATTACTCTCACACGTTGAGTGGTGAGATTTTGTTCAAAAATCACTGTTTTGGTTCGTAGAATCAGGCATGGAGTTAGATTATACACTTTCAATATCTACGCAAAAGTTTGCCTCATAATTTCGACTCCTTCAATTCTGGGCAATTTCTTAAAGTTAAATTGTTATTTCCATCGCGACACTTGATTACTCTCACTACCTTTTTTTAATCAAGGTTAGCTGATAGTCATACAACAAATGGAAATTACGTTGCTTAGCAACGAGTCAACAATTGTTCGACAATAGTTGTCACGTTGTAACAGTATGGGTCGTGGAAAAACTTTATCTGCCGAAGAAAGAGGAAGAATCCAAAGTTTTCACCAAGAACGCTACTCCAATCAAGAAATCACCAGAAAAATAGGACGAAGCACGTAGGTAATTAATGCTTACCTAAAAGACAGAGAAAATTATGGTAAAAATCGGCGAGGTCGCATTGCAACGGCAACAACTGCAAGGGAGCGTCGTGCGATTATACGACTAGTATCAAATTATTGTGCTACAGCTAGGCAGATTAGGGGAAGAGTCGGAAGTGATGCCTCCGTACGAACCATCCAAAGAGTAATAAAGAAATGCCCACGCTTAAAACGAAAAAAAATGCGCAAAAAACCTCTCCTGCTGGAGCATCATCGGCGGGCCCGATTAGAATTTTCTCGCAATCATCGTGATTGGTCAGAGGAGTGGAAACGTGTTGTTTTCAGCGACGAAAAAAGTTTAATTTGGATGGACCTGATGGCTTTCAATATTATTTTCATGATGTAAGGTTGGAAGAACGAGTCTTATCACGTCGTAATAGCCGAGTCGGATCAGTAATGGTTTGGGTGGCATTTCAAGTCGAGAACAAGTGGGGCTAGAAATTCTGGAAGGGAGACAGACTGCTCAAAAGTACCTAGACTTGCTCCAGAGACAAGTTGATAACATTGCAGCGTTATTTCCCGAACAACAATGGACATTTCAGCACGACAATGCGCCAATTCACACGGCAAGAATAATCAACACATGGTTGAATGAGAACAATATCGACGTTCTGGAGTGGCCCGCTCTTTCCCCCGACTTGAATATCATAGAAAATTTATGGGGTTGGATGACCAAAAAAGTCTATGGGGAAGGACGACAGTTCAACACCAGAGAGGAACTAATGGTAGCCATAAGAACATCCTGGGAAGCAATTCCAATCAATTTATTAAATAGTTTATTTAATTCATTACCTCATCGCTTGTTAGCCGTTATTGAGAAACGAGGAGGTCATACTCGATATTAAAATGAATATTAGTTGATTTATTAATTTTTTTTTTGTTTTATTTAGTGTGAGAGTAATCAAGTGTCGCTTAGGAAATAACCATCGTACTGGAAAAAAAATTCTCAAAAGTTAGTTTTTGAAATTTTTCATTCAAACTGGTGCCTAAACTTGGTGAAAATGCCTAATTCAACTATCTTGCTAGTCCTAATAACCAAAACGTTGGTTTATTAAAAGAATGGCGTCAACTGTGGAGTGAAAGTAATCAAGTGTCGCGCACTGTATTCAAGAGATCCAGATCCAGATTTGAAGTTGAACTGCCAAGAAATAAAGAAATTAAGTTAGGAAATTCATTCGATCAAGCTTTGAAAAGATTCAAATACCTGGAATGACGTTTAGAAAAGAATCCTGAGTTAAAAGATTTGTACGTAAAATTCCTGGATGACTACGAGGAACAAGGTCAACATGAGTCTCTGTCAAGAGGTCGATTGTACGGAAGAAGATCATTATTACATACCACGTCATCCAGTTATAAGATTTTCTAGCTTAACGACTAATCTACGTGTAGTTTTTGATGCTTCAACTAAAACTACACTTGGTACATCCTTAAATGATATGCTATTACCAGGTCCTAATTTACAAAATTATATTTTGCAGATATTACTTCGCTTTAGAACTCATAATTACGTAATGACAGCCGACATTGCCCAAAAGTCAACGTCGCGATTCAAGACAGGAACCTTCAGAGAATTTTATGGCGCAAGAATACCAGTGAAACAATTCAGACTTTCACTCTGAACACAGTAACGTATGGAAAATCATGCGCTCCTTTTTTATCTATGCGGTGCTTACGAGAAATAGCTTCAAGAGCAGAAGACGAGTTTCCAAAGGCAGCTGCTGTTATTAAAGAAGGCTTTTATATGGACGATTTGTTGACAAGTACAAACACTTTAGATGAAGCTATTAAACTTCAGGGTCAGTTATCACAATTACTAGAGTCTGGCAAATTTTTACTAAGAAAATGGATAACTAATGACCCAAAGGTTCTTCAAAATTTGAAAGGTAGTAGAAAAACAAATGAACTGTTATTTCTAGTTCTAGAAAATAATGTAATTTCAAAACGTAGAATCTTGGCAGCAATTGCACAGATCTACGACCCATTAGGTATCATCGGTCCAGTTCTGGTGAATGCAAAACTTTTTATGCAAGAACTGTGGAAATTGAAGTTGGAATGGGATGAAAACGTTCCTGTATCCTTTCGAGTCAAGTGGAACGATTTCTCACAGTATATAGAGAAGTTGAAAATAGCTCGAAATGTTTGTGCAGGCACTTATAGTCAAGGAATATTTTTCACGGATTTGCTGATGCTTCGGAAAAGGCTTTCGGAGCATGCATTTATGTCTTAACTATAAACAATAATGGGGAAATACGATCAAATTTGTTGTGCTCAAAATCAAAGGTAGCTCCATTGAAGATTGTATCATTACCACGCCTTGAACTTTGTGCAGCTCTATTACTATCGAGATTGATTTCAATTGTAAAGAACGCTCCGAAACTTCAAAATGTTCAAATTAATTTATGGACCGATTCAACTATAACTTTGCATTGGATACAAACACCTCCTAGTAATTTAAAAACTTTTGTAGCTAATCGAGTCACAGAGATACAAGAACTGACATGTCACAGTACTTGGCGACATGTACCTTCTACAGAAAATCCAGCAGATTATATATCAAGAGGAGTTCCAACAAAGAAACTTCTCACCTTGAATCATTGGTGGCATGGACCTAGCTGGATTAACTCATCTAAAAATTGGCCGGAGCAGAATTTACCGAAAATTGAAGTAACCTGAAAAACAAAAAAAAAGTAGGATGCATGTTTCAAAAGGATATATCCTTTTGAAACATGCATCCTACACCAGCCTTTGTACTGAAATAAACAAAAGCTGTTCATTTAGAGCTTATGAGTGATCTGTCAACAGGAGCATTTTTAGCAGCTCTAAGAAGATTCATCAGTCGAAGAGGTCATTGCAAGACAATTTACTCGGATAATGCAACTAATTTTGTTGGTGCTGCACGTGAATTGAAGGAGCTGCAGCAACTGGTAACTGAAAAAGAAGATGACATCAAGACAACACTTAGTTCACAAGCCATTACATGGAAATGTATACCGCCCAAATCTCCACATTTCGGTGGTCTGTGGGAGTCGGCCATCAAGTCCATTAAAAGACATTTATACACAGTAACAAAAGATTTTCTTTGTACGTTTGAAGAACACTCTTCTCATTCAAATAGAATCAGTTCTAAACTCTAGGCCTTTAATGCCAATGTCAGATGATATTAATGATTTAAATATTCTTACTCCTGCTAATTTTTTAATTGGGGTTCCTCTTTCTGAAGCTGCTTCGAGTTGTTTTCTTGATGATGCAGACAATAAACTCTCCCGATGGCAGCATCTTCAGGAGTTGAGGCAACATTTTTTGGAAGAGATGGCAAACTGAATATTTGCAGCAACTACAGAGACGCACCAAGTGGACCAAAGGTTCCAACAACATTACACTTGGCACTATGATTCTTGGAAGAGACGACAATTTACCACCACTTCAATGGATCGTCGGTCGAGTTGTCAACATTTATCCGGGCTCCGACAATATTGTAAGAGTTGTAGACGTCCGAACCAACCAAGGCATTTTTCGTCGTAGTATTAAGAAATTGTGCATTTTACCTTTTGACAAGAATTGTTAAAACTTGAAGTAAATTATACATAAGTTAATCTATTGTCATATTACTGAAGCGTAAGCATTATTATTTTTTATTGAAATTAGTATTTCAATGGGGGCCGGAATGGTTACGCTTAGGAAATTATTATTATCATGTATGTTCAGAAAAAAACAAAAGTTGTTAATACAAAATTTTTAGTAAGTGTAAACAACAGAAAAATATACAGTCCACCTATTTTGAATAAGAATCGAAGAATTTCATTTAAACCCAACAGCGATTAAAGCTGTGTGTTTTAAACTTGCCTAGGAACAGCACATACAATATCCACGTTAACGATTCAAAATGCGATTCCACAGGCAACTTTACAAAATGAATTTAAATTTTAATGTCTTTCAAATTTTCACATTTTAGCGCAGGTATAATAAAAAATACCGTATAATACACGTGCATAAGAGTCTTTAAAGCACTTGCGCCGTTAAAAGCACTCCGCTGCGCGTCGCGCTTTTAAACCCGTCGCGCGTGCTTTAAAGGCTTTCTTATGCACTTGTATTATAAGATACTATTTTAGTTCGGTGTAAAGTACAATTAATATCATTATTGATGGAACCACAACATCATTCAAATGTCCTCTACGGAAGCGCTGACAGGAATGAATTCGTTTAAATATGATTTAACCCAAGTTTCAACGAGTGAATTTTTTTGGCCTGAATTGGATGCTCTGGACTAGGACGACATGTGGTTTCAACAAGACGTGTGCCACTTGCCACAATGCCAATCAAACAATTGACTTATTGAAAGAGAAGTTTGGTGAATCGATTATTTCCAGAAATGGACCAGTCAATTATTCTCCTCGCTCGTGCGATTTACTAACCCCAGACTTCTTTCTGTGGGGTTATGTTAAGTCGCTAGTTTACACCAACAAACCAGCTACATCACATAATTTGCAGACCAACATTGAACGTGTCATTACTGATATTCGACCCAATTTATGTGAAAAAGTCATGGAAACTTGAGGTAAACGGATTCCTTCCTGTCAGCGCTTCCGTGGAGGACATTTGAATGATGTTATGGTTCCATCAATAATGGTATTAACTGTACTTTACACTGAACTAAAAGTAATCTTAAATATCTCACAATATCTGTGTTTAATGTTAAAAACAAAATGCGTCGCTCTTAATGAAAAACCCTTTATATTTAGTAGGGCTGAGTCGATGTATCGATATATCGATACGCCAGCTGTATCGATACACATTTTCAGCTGTATCGACGTATCGAATATCGATACATATCGAAATATCGGATATCGAATATCGATATGTATCGAAATATCGATACGTATCGAAATATCTGATATCAATACGTATCGAAATATCGAATATCGATATACAGACACGTATTGAAATATCGAATTACAGACTAACTAAACATTTTATTTATTTATTTGTACTTATATTGTCGAATATTTGGCGTTATTATTTAAACTTATTCCAGCTCTATTTTTCATCTCGTATTTTTTAAGCAAAAATAAAAATTTGTATTATTGTGATTTTTTTAAATGTAAAATATAAATTCTTATTATTTTTATTTTCTGTATTTTAATTCAGTAGCGTAAATTGTTTGAATTATATTTCGAAACGTATCGATGTATCAATACATATGCGATATTTCGATACATATCGATATGTATCGGTATCGATACGTATCGGTTACCGATACTCGATACGTATCGATATTCGATATATCAATACGTTTCGATATATCAATTCTTCTCAAATAAAGGGATTTAACTACTAAGCTCCCTCCTAAGAGTTAGTCTTATGCCCGATTTCTTCATCGCCTTATCTTGAGGTTAAATTTATCTGTCAGTTAGAATGTGACACATATTATGTGTCACGCCAACTCTATATCACATTCAAACTGTTAGATAAATTAGCCTTAGGTAAATTTTTTTTGTGGAAAATTCATTTAACTCCTAACTCAATGAGTCTCTCCTTGTTCACATATTTAATTTCTGAAAAATAAACAATAAATACATAGTACCAAGTTATTTGGGAATTCTTTCATTTAAAATACGGAATTAACTGCGTATGTCACACCTAATAAAAGGCAAGTACTTTAGTCACTGATTGACTTTAACCTTTGGTTTATTCCCATGCCTACAATTCGTCAGCTGAGAGTTTTTTGAACCATGTCCGCATTTTCAGTTATCGGAGTTCGAACTATCTCCATCTTGTTACAATTATATTGCACCATATCCAAATCATAGCGCAGCGTAATAGAAATCTATCAACGTTAAAACTCAATTATTATTATGAACCATGTCCACTAGTACCCTGCTCCGTTGTATTATTTTGTACCAAGTCCTCAGCCAACTGCAAGGCACCCTTTATTCACATGACATAGGACTTGGTACAAAATATGAATTTGTGACGATTGCGGTGCCAGCCCGTCTGATGCGTCATCGCCGACGCATCTTAGACGAGAAGCTTCGGACACTTCGACATCACGTCAGCGATGAAATCAACCTGAGACAGCCCGTCGCGTTCCAGGCCATTCTCGAAGAGAGAGCCGGTTTATAAAATGCACGCGGCCGGGGGTGGAGTTCAGTTCGAATGGGAATTCAGATTTGACAGTTCAGAATTGAAGTCGCGTTATAAATTTTCGGTCGGCTGTTAACATAAATTACTTATTAGTTTACAAATAAATTATTGTTTAAGTTAGTGTTAATTAGTGTTACTTTTAAATAAATTAGATTATTAACTATTTCGTGTTTTGATTAAAATAAAAATAATAGAACCTTTAAAATCGTTACAATGGTGCCAGGTGTGAGGTTCGTGAAAATAAATAAACAATTAAAATTGAATTAAATTTAAACAAATTATTAAACAAAGCGGGAACAGTCTGGAAATTTGAAGGATGAATTTCTAGAACAATCAAAAGGGCTCGAAGATAAACTAGTGGTGAAAATATCAGAAGAGACAAGGAATCTGCAAGAAAATGTGGAAGAAATACTATTCCAGCAGGATAACAAAATTATCACCAGCAGAAATACCAGAAAATATTGAGGCCCAAACTGTGGTAGGACCAGCGGAAATTTCTAAATTGAAAATAAAACCACCGACATTCGATGGGAAGTCATCTTGGCCTAACTATTTCAAACAGTTCGAAGCGGCAGCAAAGGCGAACGGATGGACGGCCAGTGAAAAAGCCACTTCGTTAATTGTGGCCTTGAGGGGGGGCGCTAGCGATGTGCTACAAATGATGCCGGCAGAGGAACAAGAAGACTTCCACAAACTGGTGAACAGGCTGGAGATGCGTTATGGCCAGGCGCACCTGACCAACGTGTACCATGCGCAGCTGAGCAACCGTTGCCAGAAATCCGGAGAGAGTCTTCAAGAATTCGAGGCTGATGTAGCGCGCCTAGCCCGGTTGGCATATCCTACAGCGCCTGATGAATTCCTGCAATGTTTGACGATGCAGACCTTTGTAGATGGAATCCGTGACCCGGACAACCAGCAGGCATTGAGAATGGCCCACCCTAAGACATCCAAGAACGCATTGGCCTACGCCTTGGAATACGAGGCGGCGAAGCGAGTCTCGAGAGGACATGTTAAGGTACGAGCTGCCATGGACTCCCAAGAAAAGGAACCCGCCAGCGTCAAGGTGCGATCTGCTGCAGAGGAGCGGCCCAAAGATTATACCACAGAGGAGAATATTCGCCGCATTGTGAAACAAGTCCTGAGGCAGAAGAATCCGCTGGTGTGTCAGAATTGCCAGGAAGAAGGACATGTTCGCAGGAGGTGTCCCAAGGCCAGGCAGGATCCTCCACGAAGGAAGCCACAAGGGAAACTAAGCCTGGTAGGTGCAGATGGCCAAACGTCGACCCGTATTCAAAGGCCTCCAAAGACAAAAGCCACGAAAGTAATAGCTCTGCGGAGATTAACCAGCAGTGTCTTCGTGGATGCCACCATTGATGACATCCTTCACACCATGTTATTGGATACGGGTGCGACGAAGACTATCTTGAGGCCCGACATTATCAAGTCATCAAGACGAACTGAGCCGACTAAATGGAGACTGAGGACAGCAACAGGAAGACCAGCGACTGTCCATGGTGAAGTAGAGGTGACCATTACCATTGGATCGACCCCCATCAAACATCGTGCGCTGGTAGCAGAAATAGAGGACGAAGCGATTCTGGGCATGGACGTCATGTGTGCTCATGGATTCCAATTGGATCTGAAGCGTGGCGTGATGGCGGTTAACAACGAGGAGTTGGTTCTACATCAACGAGAGGACGTGGCCGCTCGAGTTGTTCTCGCAGAAGATGTCGTATTGCCTAGCAGAACCGAAGTTATAGTCGATGCAAACCTGAACGGTGCTTTCCAAGATGGGCAAGTCATTATGGTCGAACCTAACACTGACGATCAAAAGATTGGAAAAGGAGTCCTCGTTGGAAAAATGTTGTTGACAGCGAGGAAGGAGATACCAGTCCGCCTAATGAATGTGAACTGTTTCCCCGTCAACATCAAGAAAGGTACGGTCTTGGGAAGCTGTGCCTTGGTATTCTCGATCTCCCGCCAACTAGAAGCAAATGTGCAAGAGAGGAAGGTCCCGAAGAAGTTGTTGGAAATGGTCATGTCAACAGCCCAGGAATTGACTCCAGAACAAAAGACAAAAGCGAAGGACCTGATATGTCGCTATCAAGATGTGTTCGAGGTAGAAAATGGACCTAAGGGAAGAACCGACATCGTCAAACACAAGATAGAGACAGGAGAAGAAAGACCCATCCGTCAAGCTCCAAGGAGGTTACCATTGGCGAAGCGTGAAGAAGCAGAACGCATTATTCGCGAGTTGGAAAAAGACAATGTGATTGAGCCATCCAGCAGCCCATGGGCGTCACCGGTAGTGCTTGTGAAGAAGAAGGATGGATCCACACGATTCTACGTAGACTATCGATTGCTCAACAACGTCACTAAAAAGGACAGCTATCCTCTGCCACGAATTGATGACACCCTTGACACCCTGGTCGGTTCAAAGATCTTCTCAACCTTGGATCTAAAGAGTGGTTATTGGCAAGTGGAACTAGCGCCCGAAGATCGATAAAAAACGGCGTTTTCCCTTGGTATGGGTCTATGGCAATTCACGGTGATGCCGTTCGGCTTATGTAATGCCCCAGCGACATTCGAGAGGCTGATGGAGACGGTTCTGAAGGGTCTGTCCTGGACAACGTGCATGGTATACCTGGACGACATAATTGTGGTGGGGAAAACTTTCTACGACCATCTGAAGAACCTGGAAGGAGTGCTCCAGCGGCTTCGCGGAGCTGGACTAAAGCTTAGTCTCAAGAAGTGCCATTTAAAATCGTTACAAATTATTTATTATTTGTCTTATTTTGAGAACGCAACGGTCTGTATGTGCGTTGACATACGTTTCTAGAAAAAAACAAACGAACTAAATGGACCAGTCAGTTTTGACGTAAGTACAAGTATGCTAAGTAACAAACGTCTGATTTGTATGTAGGTATTAATCACTTTGTTCGCGGAACTAATCCCGAACTTATCCGGAATGGATTCTAACCTGAATAACTTAAAATTTGAACAAAATTCGGGATATTTTTTGTGCAAACTATTTTTGAATCGATTTTTAATATTTCTAAATTGTTAGAAATCGTTCGTGGAAAACAAAAATGACGAATTTTGTTTAAATTAAGTTGTTTAAACTAAGTTGTTCAGGATAGAATCCATTCCGGATAAGTTCGGGATTTACTCCGCGAACAAAGCTATTAAAGTTCTTGCAGTTTTAAAAATACGACATAACCTGTATTTTTATTACTATACTTGAAAATATGAGTGATGTGGATGATCCAAGTGATGTGGAGATCCAACTTACAGACCCAACACAGATGACGGCGACATACCTGTTAAGGACCACAACATTGATAACAATTTTAGCAGTATTAGTGATAATAACAGGAATATTGATGATGCCGAAGACAATCCAGTGTAAGTATTTTTAACAACCCATGCTAATACCCAGGCCGTTTATAAATTCAATTTCGGATTCGGTGATTGTAACCTAAAGAATTGTTATGTTTTCGAGGAATTACATCAAAGGGGTTTTCCACAAAGCTAAATCTCATTTCTAAACTTGTTTTTACGATTTTTTGGGAAAACTATCACGGGATTCAAACACAATTAGATAAATTATAATTTGTTTTCGTACTAACCTACAGTGCCGTTCCAACAAACACCGATAAACATCGTTCCAGAAAACGTATCAGGAATATCAACGAATGGAAACAGAATGTGAGAAAAATGCGCAGGCAAGCTGGGCTAGACTATGTTGATAGTAAAGGCAAACCTGTTGAAATGAAAAAAGTGAAGGGTCAGTGTGAATGTCGATTAAAGTGCAAACTAAAAATAAACATTGAAGACCAGAAATGCATACATCAAAGGTTTTGGCAAATGGATGACCAACACAAAGAACACTTTTACAGCAAATTTGTAGAGAGAATCGAAAAATCTAGACATCGACCAAGAGCATTTCCAGTGCCAAAAAGAAGCTATAAACAATACACACTGAAATATTTTTTTGAACTGAGTGGTAACAGAGTACAGGTTTGCAAAACTTTTTTTTTAAATACACTAAATATTAGTTCTCCGAGGATTTCATATTTTTTTAAAGAGATTTATGAAAAAACAGGCACACCAAAAAGATCTGTACGTGGAAAACATGTTAAAAAAGTTACCAATGCAGACGAAATTAACAAAATAAAAGAACACATTAATTCATTCCCTCGGATGGAAAGTCATTACTGCCGAGCCAACACCAACAAAGAATATCTAGAACAGGAATTAACTCTGCAAAAAATGTTTGAACTTTACAAAGAAAAACACATAGAATCTAGTGTTAAAATAAATATTTACCGACGTGTTTTTAATACAGCTGTTTCTTTTTTTAAACCTAAAAAGGATAGATGCGATTTTTGTGAAGAAATGAAAAATACCACTAATATAACTGATGAAAAAAGACGTGAACTTGAAAACCATATAAAAGGAAAAGAAGAAAGTAAAATGGAAAAAAACCGGGATAGACAAACAGAAAATGAAAACGTCGCAATTATATCATTTGATTTGCAAAATGTGTATTCACTGCCAAAAGCAAATGTGTCAAATTTTTTCTATAAACGCAAATTCAGCGTTTATAATTTAACCGCCTACTGTTCAAAAAACAAAATAACCTACTGTGCACTATGGCATGAAATGATATCTGGAAGAACAGGAAATCATATTTGCAGCAGTCTTCTAAAACTCCTGGATCGAATTGTCACAGATTTACCAGAAATAACAAAAATGGTGATTTGGTCGGATTCCTGCATCCCCCAAAACAGGAACAGCATAATGTCTTTTGGTTTACAACATTTTATCAAGAAGCATCCTCTAATACAGTCGATTCAACAAAAATTTTCAGAGCCCGGACACAGCAATGTGCAAGAAGTCGATGCTGTGCACAGCCTTCTTGAGAACAAAATGCGTTATTCAGAAATATACAGCCCAGTGTCTTTACTGAGAAACCTAGTGCACATTGCCAATTCTACAAAAAAGTTAATTGTAATACAAATGACACCAACTGATTTCTTTGATTTTCAAACAATGGCCAAAAAACTTGCATACAATAAAATACCTTACACAAAAGTAAAATTTATTCACGTAGATTCATCTACGTACGCTAGCTATAAAACGGGTTTTAATGATATTTTGACCACTGTGAGATTGGATGGTATTATTTGGCGGAACAAAGACGACACGTGTACTACTTAGTCACCAAGAAGACATCAAGCGGTAAGCCTGACTATCGCAGTATTTGGAGAGCTTTATGGAGCCTGAAGAGACAGCTGGTGGAAGGCAAGGAGACGAAATTAGCCATTCCCAAGATAGGCTGCGGACTAGATGGGCTGGATTGGAGGGTCGTTCGCAGCATGATAGAAGTCATCTTCAACGGAACAGGAATTGAAGTTCTAGTCTGCAGTCACCACCCACAGGCCGCTGTTGGCAGTAAGAAAACCGTGGACTGCTATTTCTTCCAGACCGGAAGTTGTAAAAAGGGTCCAGCATGCCGATTTCGACATTCTCCTTCAAGGCTATCACGAGGAACGTTCCGAGACGAAACGTTTTTAAGAAGGGGGCAGTGTGACGATTGCGGTGCCAGCCCGTCTGATGCGTCATCGCCGACGCCGAAATCAGCGTAGTAAATCTGGCAGTAATGGACTAGACTACTTTAATAATGTGAAATTTATTACACAAAAGCCATGTTTAGACTCTAAGAAAATAGCTAATCTTAAATCAATGTTAAAATACATGCCAGGCGTAGATCGACAGTTTTATGAAACCTTTATATAAGTAATATGACGTTGTGTGTAATAAACAAATATTTTTTGTATTAAGGTAATATCATTTTATCCTTAAAGACGCAATACGCGTGGACATGGTTTAATATTTTTTTGTTGTGAATAATTTTTTTAACAAAACTTAAATTCATTTTGAACGATGTCCAGGTCACAAAAGGTCAAATTCATATTTTTGATCGTTCAATCACAAAAATAGTCTTGTTTGCCATTAACAACATTTTATCGTGAATTCTATACTACAGCAGTTCCAGTCACAAATGGAATAAAACTATGCTAACTTTCAATGTCAATTACTGTAAAATCAACATTGGGGACTTGGTTCAAAGTAACTCTCAGCTGACGAATTGTAGATACAATTTGGAATAAACCAAAGATTAAAATTAACCACTGACTAAAGTACTTACCCTTACATATGTATTAAAACAGTACGAGCTTCTTAATACGTAGAGCGCAACACAACCACAACTCTTTCCAAGGCGACGCTGAACTAATTTGTAATAGTCATTTTAAGGGTCGAGTTCATCAACGTCGATTAAATTTAACTATAATAATGATTAACTTCGTCGACACGATTATTAAAACTATAGCAACAATTAGGTATTTTTAAGGACTAGTTAAATTTAAATAACGTTATTGAATTCGAAACAATACATTATATGAATGTAACCTGTGAGCAACTAAAAATCAGATTAGAGCAGGCGGTGCAAAGAAAATGTATGTCTGTGATTAAATGAAAAGTCAATAAATTTGACAGCGCACGAATGTATTACATTAATTAATTCAGTTAATCATAGACATACATTTTCTTTGCACCGCCTACTCTAATCTGATTTTTATTTGCTCACTTTTTACATATCAATGAAAATTTTTGTGCAAATCGGTTTTGATTGCAGCGGATCCCCCGAGCAGGCTCTGTACAGCTGTTTCAGGCCTAGTTGGGCCTTCGTCAGCAGAACCGTAGCCCGGGAACTCCACTGCCCAACTAGGCCTGAAACAGCTGTACAGAGCCTGCTCGGGGGATTCGCTGCAATCAAAACCGATTTGCACAAAAAGTTTCAAAATTCTCATAGGCTTTGACAGCACATGGCCGCCTTGCATTGGGATGACTTATTATGTGGCGGACTGGCTTCAATTTGTCAATCCTACTGCAATATCAGGTCAACAAGCGATCGAAAGATGTCGCTACTTAAATGTCCAGTACATATCAATGTCAGAAAGGTTGAAACTGTATTCACATAATCAGATTGTGATGCCTGCGGTTAGTTTAAATTTTTTTAGAATAGGTATGTAGTAGTCCCGCGTACCTAAAATGCACTTCCTGCACACAAACCTCACCTTTGAAACCTTGTGGTACAAGGCTCACAGAACTGTCAAATTGTAGCACTTAAGCTGCGCGCGACTATACCTGCTTAACATTTGTGTGTCCGTGCATATTTGCATCTAGTTTTATTTTTAGGCCCGCTTCATGATACCACGACCTTAAAGATATGATACATAAACAGTCGAGTTTACGTTTCGTTTGCGCATAGCGTCACAGGTGACAAAAATCAAACTTCGTGTGCTATAATTGAAAGAAACAAAATTAATAAATGCACATTTATGATACGTTTATATATTTTATTGTCAGTTTCATGCTTTAGTTAGGTCTCCGATCTCATTAAACGTGCGATTTTTTTTTCTTGTTTTCTCATTTTAAGACGAATTCGCGGGGCTTTTATCACCGGATGACGTAGCCGATGCGCAAGAACATATCTTTAAACTTCGTAGTATCATGGGCCCGCTCTATTCATCTCTCAGTAAAGTGCCAAGTTATTACTTAACAGATTACCGTAATGCGTTTACCTATCTACTCGTAGTATCTTACTGGCCACTTACTGAGGGATGAGTAGACCGGACCTTGTGTTAATGTTATTTATACATTAGCTGCTTTCTTTCGTTTGATCCAAACGCAACATTAGGCGTTTAGATTCAAAGATGGATGTTCTCTTGCAAATGGATCAATCCCCACTTCTCGTGAAATTTCAATCCGGATCAGTAATCCCCTTTCCCCTTTCAATCTTCCTGTTTTCACGATTCGTTTGGATTCAAATGCATTCGGATCTGGTATGTTCTGTTGCAATAATCGAGATTTAGAGCGGGAACCAAGAAATTATTCGAATCACGATCCAAACTATTCGAATTTAATACATTGCAATACAAATTTAATACATTATTAAATATTTAATTTTGGATAAGAACACGAAAAATACACAAAACAACCATTATGTTAATAAATAATAAGTTGATTACATTCCCGCATGCATTCGTAGAACCTCGACAGAAAGTTATCGGTTGCCCGCCTGTACTCTCTCGCTAGGTGACGACTTCGACCCCCATTCTTAAAGCAGAGCCTGTATCAGTGAGTATATAGGTACCTCACTGCCTGTATGTTCTAGGAAGCTCTGATAAAACTCGATATTTCTTTCGTTTTCGTTATAGCTGTGGTATTATATAAGATTCTCTTAAGTTCTCGTGTTGAATTTATGCTGCGTGATGGAATATTTCATCAAATAAAGGTAAAATCCGAAATCGCGGCGGCATGCATGTCGTTTAGGCGCACGCCACACTTACAGTGTAAGTGTGGCGTGCGCCTAAACGTCTTGCTGCGCCAAATTCAAATCCGCTGATGACGGTTAAATGACCGCCCGCTGACAGGTTCAGTTAAGTCTCCTTAATACATGAGGTATTATTTTGCATAGCAAATATGGAAAGTGACATTACGTTTTAAAACACACTAATAACGTTTTTCACTGGCTGCACTAGTGTGCACTGAGTGTATTTTTATCTCGGTTCAGCTTTATGTAATAAAACGAGATAGAGATATCCTGAGTGCACACCGGTGCAGCCAGTGGAAAACGCTATTAATGCTTATTAGGACATCTTTCTCAATCATTGAAAGAAATGACAATGAATGTGTACAACAACATTAAAACTGACTTCCCTCACTTAAATATACGTCAAATTGTTCAAAAAACTTGAACTTACACTGGTAAGTGCATAAATGATAACTTTGCTGAGAGTGTGTGTAACTATATTTTCGGATGCAGCATGTCTACTATAAACAGATTACGAAAGGAAAAGAGCATGACTGGTACACTGTGTGCTCTGAAAAAGCAAGAAGAGAAAAGCTTTTTGTATTGGATGAGCATGAAAAATATCTCATTAGGATTAGAAGGACAGTGCATCAATTTTTCGTAGAAAATAAGCCACCCACACTCGATACCGTACATATTGGTATTCAGACAAATAACGAAATTCCCAAGATGAGCAGATTTAAATTGTACAATGTGTTAAAGGAACTGAATTTTACGTAATTTACCAGAGAACTGCAACAGAAAGAATGTGTTTTCTATTGATACATTTTATCTTTGTTTAGATATATTAATAGAAACCGGAAAAGTTTGCTTATTGATCGAGAAGACATGGAGAAGGCATTTGAGGCAAATTAAAGAACCGCGACAACAAGGTCGACCCATATTTTATTTAGGTGAGACTTGGATTAACACAAAATCGAAAGTGTGGATTGATGGAAATATTGAAAGTAAAAGGAAAGCTTTTATTGAGGGATTATCAACTGGCCTGAAAAATCCATCAGGGAAAGGAAACAGATTGATAACTTTACACATAGGAAATGAAGATGGCTTTATTAATAATGACTCAAATAAAGAGTCAAGTCGCAGCCAATAATACATTTAAAATGTGTGACTTGAAACTCATTTTATAACTCTGTTAATAATGTTACAGCAGATAGTTGGCAAAATGTTTTTACAGAAGAAGAGAAAATGTGGAAATTGGAAGGACTAATGGAAAAGGCGTGGCGCGGCGGTGGTAAATTTAATAATTTACTTAAACGAATCAAGTGGAGAATCGGACTGGCTAGACTTTCAGCTACAGATGAAGAATGAGTTTTAGAAAGTAAATGTAGCACGGGTGGTATGAATAAAAATGAAGAACCTGCTAATACTATAAGTTTCTGTATCTTCTCCGCAGTATTTACTCCAGCGCTGAATCATATATTAATTTCCGGTAGTACGTACTTGACTTTATATAAAAGATTCTTAACACTTGAGTAAATACTTCACCATGTCAAGTATATGCTCTTGTTGTTTAGAATATTCTTCAAAATATCTAGTACTTTCTCCCACTTCCATTCTACCCAGACCAGCTTTGCTAATATTGAAGTGAATATTTCAATTTGATGTTAAAATCGAAGAATATATCAGTCGAAGTGAATTCTTCAAACTGTAGTAAACACTTCAATAGTTTCTACAAGAATATTATTGTAATATCTTCAGAAAAATTAAAATATCTGGTTCGCTATTGAATACCTACATCCTATTGATACCAAAAATTGCTATATTAGTAGGTTCTTCGTTTTTATCCATACCACCCAATGATTGTTGAAACTAAAACTACATCATGTAGATACACAGATAATTTCCAATTGCTATTTATTATATGACAATAAATCATTTAAAAATTTTAGATTGTGCTTCTTAAAATTTCTGACATTTTTCAGATAATAGTGAATTTGTTATGAATAAAACCAAATAAATAAAAGGACAATGTTTATTGTCGTTAAAACAACGAATTTTTAGAAATAAAATTCTCATCCTGCTTTTACCGTTTACATTTTAATTTTCGCAGGCATTCAAATGCATACTCATAGCATACTTCGCAATCGGGTACATCCATAGACTATTAAGTAAAACAAGACATCTAAAGCAAAGAATATTTACACTAAAGTGAACAAGAAGCGACAGTAACGTAGGTGGGGAGTTCCATTTTCCAGTGCGCAGGTTTACCAGAAGCAAGGCAAATCATTGGCTACACATATGAGGCATTTACGAAAATTGACCCTGTTTATACATCGTACTCTATTTATCTCACTCTTACATGCACTAAGTCTCTTAATGTTCTCTCTCGCACTTCTATCGTGGTTATGAACCGGGTGAATTTTCGTAAACGCCTGTGGAATGCGCTAAATTTGTTTTTCTTGGCTGTTTGTAACCTCAAAAAACGTGTACAAAACATTACATAAATTTTAAACAGTTCTTCATATAGTCACCTCTGAAAATGAGGAAACGCGGATATTCCTGTGCCGTTAAATCTTGTGCAACGAGGAATGACGGAAGGATGAGTTTCTTCAGGTTCCCAAGGGGTGATTTACAGAGGTAAGCGATAATTTTCAAACTATGTTAGTAATCTGATTTATTTAATTTCATAGGTGTCAGGAATGGCTTCAATTATGTAGCAGACAAGAATTAAGTGACAGACCAGTAGAGTATTTTTATTGCAATTTGAGGGTGTGTGCGAAACATTTTCAAAGTAGCATGTTTTTAAATAACCTTCAAAACCGACTACAACCACATGCAAAGCCTATTCTCCAAGTGGCAAATATCCTGAGTTCGATCTTAGTTGAATCACAATCTTCTTGTGCATTTACAAAATCAGTTGAACAGGTTGAATATGTTGAACAGGTTGAGCACGTTGACCCTATATCAACTGTTAATAAATGGAATTTAGATGTGGATGTAAATATGTCCAGCACAAGGTAAAAAAAAATTACATCTGTTCATGTTTTCTCGTCAAGTAGGGTATGTTTTTCTGTCATCAAGTTGAAAGATGCAGATATCGAAATCTGACGAAAAAAATCTCACAACAGGTTGACTGCGTTCCCACATAAAATTATACTTATCTAATAGTGTTTTCGATTCGCCTGCACCGGTTGCACTCAGTGTATTTGCATCTTCTTTTAACCTCATGTAATAACACGAGATGAAGATATTCTGAGTGTGGTCAATCGAAAATGCTAATAGTCTGCAATGGTATGATTAAAATGTGAAAAGTAAGTTGGAACAAAGTGTTGTAATAATACCTAATAACAAGCTTAAAACCTATGATTATGTCATGCTAACATAGCCTACTCTGTTGAGAATACATCAGAAACATAATATATCGAGTGTGTAATAATTAAAAACTTCTCTAGGTAGCTATAACATTATTACGTTCATTCATTAAAATTATTATACATTGCATTAATTGTTTCCATGGCATGCTACAGAAGTTTTTTTATTGACACACCTGATACTTTGCTAGCAGGTAATTTTAATTAGACATTTGTTTTACATAGTGGAGCCCCATTATCAAGCCCAATTGCAACACAAACTCCACAATCATTTAGTAGCTGTACGCCGAGGAAAGCAAAGTTGAAAAGGAAATGTAAATTTCAGCAGCGACAATTATTTTCCATAAAAAAAGGAAATTGGAGTCAAGATCAGAAAACATAACAGTACATGAATTTAAAGAACTGTGTGACAAATTTTTACCAGAAAATATGTCTAAGTTTGTCAAAACGCAAGTTAATTTGGACAACCAGAAACCTCAGGGGAAACGATATGATAATGAATTTAAACAATTTGCACTGCAACCCTTTACATTACCTTCAGTTAGAAATTTACAGAGAATAACCCATTCACTAGATTTTCAAACTTCATTTAATGATTTTGTGTTTGAAGCTCTCAGATTAAAAATTAACAACTTGAATGATCTGCAGAGAATATGTTCAATATCAATTGATGAAATGTCCATAAAAGCTAGTTTATTTTATAATTTATCCAGGGACACAATTATTGGGTTTCATGATGAAGGACATGATAAAAAGTTTCTGCCTGCACAATCCGTAATGGTAATGATGATCAGGGGTCTCTATTCTCCATGGAAACAACCAATGGCATATTTTTTTACATATACCACTTGTAAAGGAGCTATTTTGAAAAACATAATTTTAGAGGTTGTGGAAAGACTCCAAAACATTTCTTCTGCTAAACCAAAAGTGCTAATTAGTGATCAAGGATCAAATTTCATGGAGTTGGTCAAGTCATTAGAAATTACAGAAGAGAAGCCATACTTTTTTGTAGGAGACACGAAAATTTTTTATATGTTTGATCCACCACACCTGATCAAATCAGTAAGAAATAATTTATTAAATCATAACATCGAATATAATAATCATACTGCTAAAAGGGGCCACATAAGAGCATTCTATGATTCTGATAAAAACAAAACTTTAAGAATTGCTCCAAAACTGACCAACAGTCATATATCTCCTACAACATTTGAAAAATAAATAAATTAAATAAGTTAAATTTGCCACGCAGATGGTAAGTGAATCTGTTGCTGTTGGCATTTCAACATACGTAGCATTACAAGCTCTACCAAGTGAGGCTGAAGGTACGGCAACATTCTTGGAAAATTTTGATAAGCTCTTTGATCTCTTCAATTCCTCAAGAACAGCAGGGGTTAAAAAGTATAATCTTTCCTTCATGGGAGCGGAATATCAAATGCAATTTTTAGAAGATATGCTTAATTTTATAACAAGTATAAGAGTGAAAAGCAAAACTAACAAGGACATAACAAACCAAATTAAATGTTTTAAAGGTTGGTGTATTTCTATTAATGTCTTGAAACAATTGTGGCTAGATTTAAAAGAAGACGGATTCCGTTTCTTGTGTACTAGGCGCCTTAACCAGGATTGTTTAGAAAATTTTTTTGGTGGCGTAAGAAGTCATGGCGGAAACAGCACAAATCCTACAGCACAACATTTTATAAACATATTTAAAAAGATGTTTTCTGTAAATTACGTATGCGAACCAGTGATAAAGGAAATTGTGAGAATGACTATGATACTTTGTTAAATCAAGTGATTTCATTTAATGCATCACCGAAGCAAACACTATCAATAATAAATGTACAAGATGCTGCTGTAAACGTAAATTTCGGATCAGTGAATTGCATAGACTTTAGAGAATTAGATCTACAGAAAATGCACTTTCATATGTTTCTGGTTATTTATTTAGAAAATCTTTCAAAATTCATAACAATTGCACATTTTGTTTAAATGAGAGTAAAAGTACAACTGAATTAAAACCCACCAATATATTTTGTAATTTTAAAGCTTATGAAACTAATGATAACGCAATATTTGGTAATTTACTTATGCCAGGAGAAAATTTTTTAAACTTTGTTAGGGAGATGACTATTATATTTGACAATAATTTGCTTGCTTGACGCCTTGCTATTTTACCGAATGTTGGTGGTAGTCTTTTAGATTTATTTCGGCAAATTCAGTTTCAACCGTCTTGTGAACAATTTCCAACAGAATTTGTTATGAAATTATTTTGTAGGCTAAAAATATATCATACATTAAAACGGTGTAATTTACAATTTAAAAGTGTCCCAAGGAAACAACGAAAACTTGTTAACATTCTAAACTTATGAGGTGTAAAGATCGCAAATATGTAGGTAAATTATTCTGCCACAATATGTATACAGTTTATATAAAATATATTTTTTATGGGAAACTCCTTTTTTATTTATGTGCCATTAGTATTGTCTTCCTAACACAGTACAAAAATATCACAATTCTTTATTAAATAAATGGTTTTATAAACATTAATATATTTTGAAGTCAGTTCTTCAATTTAAAATTGCCGCTGTTAGCACCCCAGGAAAATGGCGATCGTGCTTGAAGGTCACGGAAAATAGCGTGCGAAACTTCAAAGGTGCCGACACAGAGTGTCGCTTTTTGTTCACTTTAGTGTAAATATTCTTTGTCTAAAGGATGCAAGAAATTTGGAATCGTTTTTCAGCGCTACTGTAGCAGCTGGATCAACTAACGAAAGAATGTCTAGCGCGGGAAAACTAGCATTTTGAAAAAAAAATGGTTGATGGTATTTTAGCGAATCTTCACTTGAAATCTTTTAAGTTTGCATGTACGTTTTTAATTTAATCACAAATCTCCGATGCACGTTATACGCTACTGTATTGTTGATGTAATGAAAATAAAACCATTATTTATCTAATGGATAAATTAATATTTATTAATATTAATTTATCATTAATATCTATTGTATTTTACAATAGAAAAGAAACATTGTGTAAGAGTTAAATTTAAGATTAATATTTCAAAAGTACAGTGCATATCATATAAAACAACAGAGAAAATATTACAACTAAAAACAAGCATAAAAATATTGTAATGCAAATGCATTATTATATTGACCTTAATATTACAAAGTGTTCAGATATAAAATAATATAATTAACTTAAATTAACACTTGTAATAAACTAATTATAAAATACATACAGAATATTCTATGAATATTACTGCATATCTACTTTAACAATCAAAATAATCAAAACAATTAGGAGCAATTTTTAAGAATTTTAGATTTTCGATTAAAATTCTTTTGTTTATTTTCTATTTCAAAGTCTCTCTGAATGTCTTGGAGCCTTTTATAAATTATTAAATTTACAGCCAAGTTCAAAATTTGTGTTTTGATTTCAGATAAATGGGCATCACATTTGAACTAACTGAAACTAATTTTTTGTGTTAAAACTAATTTTAATTTTTCGCTTACGCGAGACACCTCTGCACATTTATCCAAATAAAATAGAACTAAATCATAAATTTTTGCAATACAGATTGAAAACTCTTTCGTGGCATACTTCAATCGTAATTTTTTATTATCATATTCTTTGTATAAAGTAAAAATAAGATGCTGTTCTTGCCTTTGAGTAATTAAACTATTTTCACAATTTGTACAGTAATTACTTTTCAATTTCTTAAATAAAAAGCCTGTTACATATGTTACTGCTTGCATATCATACACATCTGTAAAAATGTCTTCATTGACATAAGGAATATTGTAATTCAGAAACTCATTGTCTTTGTCCTGTAGTAGTGGTCTTACTTGCAATTCATTTTTATTAAAAAGAAAATCTCTCATATTGTCCAAAATTTTACCAGCATCGTTTTCACAATTTGTTCCACTGCTTTTATTTGACACTAAATTATTTAGAATGGTTATTTGTAGGGCCGATACAAATTGAAAACATGAAGGATTAATATTTGCTGCTCCATATTGTCGAATTACTGAAAATAAATTTTCTAGTGGATCTTGATTAAGCATTCGGGTTCGCAAAAACTTAAATCCACTATTGCGACAGATTTTCCAAATTAATTTAATAGCTTGAATATTATTCAGCCAACCTTCGTTAAACGGCATTTTTTGTTGCAATTGTCCTGTCTCATTATTATAAAACTGCCAACTCTGAATTTGTTTTTCCATTTTATCTAGGTCCAGTGCCGACAATTTTTTGTCAACGCACATCTTAAAGGGGAATTACTTTTGAAATGTGAGTTATTGAAAGGAATAGAATTAGTATAATTAGATTAATTAATTAATTAGAATAGTAGAATTAAATGTGTCAAACAAGTCATTAATATTTTTAACAAAATAAGCAGTTTCTATTGCTTCTTGGGAAATATTTTCACTAGTGTCAACTAAAGTTTCTATAGCAGCAGCCATAGTGGCACTAAGTGTTTTTGCTGCTATGCAAACTTTCATTTTAAGTAATTTGTATTTGTCAACGTAAAGGAAACATTCGCGAATCTTGCGCAGAGTCTGGAATCTCCTACCTTTATCAGATGCATAAGCTTGCCTTAGATAAGTAAATTTCGCCTTTTTTGAGTTGTCATAATAAATAGTATATTTTAATAATGCATTTCGCAAAGATTTCAACAAATGAGGGGTATCATAAAGAGAAATAATTTGTTTTGAATTTATCTTAAATTAGGGATTTGTTTAGTTTACGTTCGACTCTTTTTTTAATAGTTGGATTGCTTTCACATTTGTTGTGGCTTGATCACAAATTGTACATACAATGTTTAATCCAATTTCTTGCAACTGGACTATTATTTCTTTTACTAAATGTTTCAAATTTTGACTTTTAACAGTATTTTTTACAAAATAATAAGCAATGGGTTGTTTCCATCCCGAACATATTCCCTGTACCATGAAAACTAAAGCATGATTTGCTTGCTTTTTATTACGGCCTAATAAACCCAAATCTTCAAAACCAATAATTGTGTCTAAGAGTTTGGAAAATGTCAGATTTGTTGACAAAGATATTTTTCTACTTTGCGTTCACAATGAACTCATTGTGACACCAAAAACAGTTTCACAATGAAGCTCATTGTGACACTGTTTTTGGGGAAATTTTAGTCATTTTTAATTGAAAATATTTAATAGATTTTACAAAATAACTCAGTATTTATTTGTTACTTAACAATATACTCACAATGAAGCTGGATAAGAAAAATTAATAACTTGTTAATGTGACTTTTGATTAAAACGAAAGGTTTTCAGTGTTGCCACGCATTACAACTAAAATTCCCCATATACTAAGAAGATCCAATATTTTTCATATTTTTGTTCAATAAGTGACGCAAAGTAGAAAAAATAGTATATTATACACGTTTCACAAGAGGCATTGTAACACTCGTTCCGTTGGGCCACTCCTAGCTCGCTACGCTTCGCTAGTCGTGCCCCAACCCCACTCGTGTTACAATAAGCCTTCTTGTGAAACTTGTATAATAATATACTATTAAGATTGCATGCAGGTAATCGGTTGCATTAGTATGAACATATCCGGAATACACGGTCCGTAAACTATAACAGTTGCCTCATCCGCGAACCAACATATAGCTACATACAACGTCATCGCTAGGCCTTACTCGTAGGTTGCCTGGTAACTGGTAAATTTCAGTCAGGAGAGTGAGTACGGTAAAATGTCACTTGGACATTTGATTTAACCATCAGAAAATTCGTACTAAATTGAATTTTTAAATTATAATTGATATTATTTAACTTGTATCAATTAAAGTAAAAGCTACAATTGTTGCATCAAATATTTAAGCTCAATTTACTTATAAGCATCACAATACTAGGCCAGCATCTAACTAGTCCGAAACTGTCAAAAGCATGCGCCGATCAATGTTTAACATTTAACGCAGCTCTTGAAAGCGATACTTAATTCGACGGGCGAATATATTTGACAGCTTCGAACTATGTAGTCAGGAACTGTGTAGGAACAAAGCATAACTTACATAATGTTGAGTATCTGAAATGTCACATTGGTAACTTTATGCTCAGCTTAAGAGTTTGGTGCAACTAGCGATCAATCTGCATATCAAGTACTTCAACCGGTATTATTTGTGTCATTTTCCTTTCAAAATTTTGACAACTGATCAAAACTGCATTTAACTTCAACAAGCAAGCCTTGGCCGGTCTATGGCTAATGTCACAAACGCTACCCCGTCCCTCGTCCAATACTCCCGGCATGAGGTAACCGTTATAGTTTACGGCCCTTGTCCGGAATATTTGAGTTATTCTTATTCATAAATTAAGCATAGGAAGTGTGAATAGGAAACTTCTTTAGTTACTTGTTCAATGGTTTGACAAAGTGCTAATTAATTGCTGCACACATTAACCCAATAATGCCACAGATTAATAGGTATTATAACAGATACGAAACTTGCCGATTTGATTATTTTCAAACAAGGCACCATCGTAGAATGGGTGTTATCAGTCTGACGTTAATGTTAAATTTTAGTGTAATACATATTATTTTACATGCTATGCAATAATAAATAGTAGGACAAATTCAAAATAAATCCGCAAATTGATGCAAGAGATTTACTGAAAACATATCATCAAAAAACTTTACCATAATAAAATATTTTTACTCAAAAATGTCCAATAAATTTTAATACTAACCTCTTGCCTCCACAGAGGCAGAGAAGTTGTTATACTTTATTCAAAATTGCTCAAGATTAAAAAAATCAGACTCACATCGAAGGTCTCGTATCTGCTATAATATTAATTTGTGGCAATACGACAATACTGAAGAATAATATGTTATTAAATAAGTTAATAAATTTGTGAAGAATATTATCGTTAAAATCATAAATTATTATGTGACTAGAAGATATTTTTGTGTTTATTTAAACAATTGGTTGGTGTTGTATTACTGTCAGTTCCATACCCGGATAAAGAAGGATGGTTTCGTATTTATTTATTTTCTATTGACTGATTAAATTAATAATTTATTAATTAACTTTTGCGAAAATATGTATATGTATTCAATTAATTCTGTTTTTTTAACAGTAATTACTTATTACATAGAAAATTGAATTTGCCAAATTTTTATTGAAATAATTGAAACTTTAAGATTCTGCGTATTACTTTTTAAAATTTATTTCCATTTTTTATTATACAGGGTGTTCACTATTATACTATTCATCAAACATCAACTTACACAATTTATTGATTGGTTTCATATTTTTAATTCGAATTTTAAGTTTTATAATTATATGTGCATTTACACCTGTCTCAAATGGTACATCTTTCAAAAACTGATGTAAAGATGCTCTTGATGGTAATTTCAAAAAACGTCTTATAGCGTTTTCGATTGAGCTGCACTGATTGCACTCAGTGCGCACTGAGTTTAGATTTCGTGTTCGATTGGTGATTTCAGTTCAAACTTTCTTCGTGTTTTATGTTCGATTGAAATGTTAGTGCGCACCAGTTTTGCAGTGCAAGAATTTTGGAACTGACTTCGAAGGTAGTGCAAGCATTTCAGTGCAACTTTTCTGTCATTTCAGGAGAAGCATATTACAGATGATTTATTGACAGATAACAAAAACAATTTATTGTATCAAGAAATTGTTAATAATTAAGTTATTTGCTAAACACAGTTTATCTAGTGCATAAAATCTTCGTCCGGGGTGAATTCCTTAAGAAGCGGATATGAATAATTAGTGTATTTAGGATTTTTAATTTATTATAACAAATAAATATTGCATTTTTATATTTCTGGCAACAAATGATAATTTTGAGGTTACGGTTCAGTATATTTCCCGCTCAATAATTTTGCTCCCAGATCACGTTTGTATTCGATTGAAACACGCACTAGTTTCGTTTTCTGGCAAAACTGACTGAGTGTGTGACGTAATATCAGTGTGACCCGAACTCTTCTGGTGCAAGTGAAATGAAAACGCTATTAAAAACTTATAATATCTTGGACCTCGTTTATATAAAGCGAACGCAAAGACTTTATTTTCAGTTGTCCAAACTGGATTTTGTTTCTTTAAATTCAGAAATTGTGACTATAAACTCTGTACTTACTAAATTGAAATCCTTTTCTAATTTAGCAAATAAATTTTTTGCTGATAATTTTTTTATTGTTCTAGAAACATTTTTACTTTTATTTAAACGGTACTTCAATTTTGAAATGGTTTGATGCAAAGTTTTGTTTATAAAATACATTTTACGTTTTCTTGGAGTCAGAGTACTAACCCTATCACATCCAGCAGCCTTTAGTATGCTAGAAAATTTTGAATGTGTATTTTTGGGCGTCATTGATAATGGTAAAGGCATGGCACATTGTTTCTTAGGAGTTGACGAATTCACAAGTGTTGAAAAAGTAACATTATTATCTAAAGAAAGCTCGTCAGTATAAAGCAAACCTTGTTCAGCACTGTCATATGAGTTACGATCATTTGTATTTAGATTAGTTTCAATTCTACTTGGAATTTCTGAAGTTAGATTACTGCAGTATGAATGTTCATTGGTAACATTTTTGTTATACTGCGGTATAGGGCTACTCTTGTCAGATTCCAGAAAAATGGAAGGTGTGACATATCTGTGCAGCCTTGAATGTTCTGTGCTAGTGAAACAACCATCACTGAAATGATCTTCACAAACATATGCCTTTTTACCTACAGAAATTTCTTGCAAAGTAATATTATTGATAGCATCACAAACTCTTTTAAACGGACACTAAAAGGCGCAAAAACACTTAACGTTTCGCAGTCGTTCGACAGCTTCGTCAGAGGTGAAAAATATAAACATGTTTATATTTATATACATATATTTATTTATATATATTTATATACAGAGTTTGTGATACAATTTTCATCGGACAAGAACCAGCTTTAATTATTGATAGCATCAATCCACCTTTTTCTGTCAATTTCTGCTTTGGGAAACCTGAAAAAATGTTAATTTTTTGAATTGCCAGTAACATATTTCGAGTTGCAAGCAGGCACTTTACACTTATACTTTAAAATTCCCATTGTTAATATTTTTCTTATAATGTTGTTTGCTCAATGTCACAATTTCTTACAGCTAAAACTACTTACTAAAAATATATATATATACACAAATAACAATTAAATTATCTCTGATCAATCAGATTTTGTTGACTCAATTAACATTAGTAAACCGAACATCATACCTATACTACTACCGACATGTGAATTATTATGCCTGGAAAAGACAGTTTTTATTTACAAACAAATTTCAAGTAGCACACACTAGGCTAGTAGGCTGAGTTGCACCAACATCGTTGTTAACTAACCCTAGATTAATTTTTCTTCCTTTAACCGATGTTGATGCAATTATGCCTAATTCCTTACTCTTATTTACAAATAAACGAACATGTATTTGGCTGATCATATTTCTTTGACTTAATGAGCACTAACAGGCAGAATACCTGTATTATTAATTGTTATAATAAATAATTATGTGTACCACACATTATTTGATCTTCTTATAATTTATTACAAGCACCTGAAATTTTCTTTTTTAGTAAACAAGTGCAAGCTGAGATATTTAATAATACCTGAGAAAGATTTCTAACTTCTTTATTTTGTTTTTGAGCACGTGTTTCGTAAATTGGTTATGATAAGAAACACACACAATTTGCGACAAATGTAGCCGATCTGGTACGATCAAAATACGAACAGGAGTATTTGTCCAGCTGTCACCGCATCGCTGTTATCGTCCTTATTCCACTTTTTTAAATGCGTTTAAAACGTCTTATTCATTTAATAGTCTATGGGTGTTTTATATGTTACACAGGTATGTATTTATTAACTGTTAGTATAATAAAGTTATTTTATTTATGTTAACACGTTTATTCATTTATGTCTGATACACTAGTGACCCCTACATCACAGTATGCGTTATTCCACATCCTTACATATCTAGACCTACATAACTAGTCTATGATACAACATTTCCCTTCTTAAGAAAACAGACCAACTGTGAAATATCTTAAATTATTTATACAGTACAAAGTCCTTAAACCTATCTGGTTGTTTTATTTTACGTTTATTATATTCACTTGTACTTTCAGAATTATTTACAGTCTTAGGCAAGTCACTAACGGGAGGTACATTACTCTCAGGTAAGTTAATTTCAGGTATTACATTTTCAGGTAAGTCATGTATAGGTAAGTTTACAGATTTTTTAAGTTGTACACTATTACGTCTCAGCACATTATTTTTCTCATTTTTAATAAGATATGATCTGGGACTTTCATCAACTTTTTTAATAACTTTTGCAGGTTCCCATTGCTTATTTTTGTTTAGCACTACTACATTGTCTCCCTCTATAAATTCAGCTCTTTCTTTACTACTTCTATCATAATAATACTTATCTTTTTGTCTTTTATAATCTAATTTGTTTTTAACAGAATCATTATCATAATTAACAAATAGTAATTTATTTTCAGTAATAGGTAGTTTATTTTTTAATGTTCTGTGCATCAATAATTGTGATGGTGATAAATTTAAACCAATAATAGGGGTAGTTCTGTAGTTTAATAAGCTAAGTGATAAGTCTGTCGATTTTCTTAGCATATTTTTCGCAATGCCTACCGCTTTTTCTGCAAGTCCATTTGATTTCGGGTAGTGTGGACTGCTGGTTGTAATTTTGAAATTCCAATCTTTAGAAAATTGTCGACATTCAAATGAATTATAAGGCATATTGTCAGCCACAATCTCTTCAGGTATGCCATGTGTAGAAAAGATAACCTTTAAATTTTCAATTACACTTTTTGATGTTTTACTTATTAACGGTAGTACTTCTAACCATTTCGAGAAGTAGTCTATGACCACTAAATAACTTTTGCCTCCAAACTCTAATATGTCACTTCCTAGCTTTTTAAATGGTCTATTTGGAATATCGTGTGGAATGAGTGGTTCCTTAATATTATTATTTTGATATTTTTCACAAATCTGACAAGAAGTAATAAAATTTTCTATATCACGGTTCATCTGTGGCCAATAAAATAATTGCTTTGCTTTAATTTTTGTTTTTGACATCCCAAAATGCGATTCATGTAACAAATGAAGCATATCATTTATTAGCGTTTGCGGAACTATTAATCTATCATTTAAAAATAACAAATTATTTGAAAAAGTTATGTCATTCTTATGATACCAATACGGTTTTAAGTTTTGTGACAGTTTCTTGCATTGTTTTGGCCAGCCATTTTGTAACACACTTATTAATTCCTGCAAAACTCTATCATTTGCAACTTCATTTTGAAATTGAATTTTTCTTTTTTCAGTTATACTTAAATTAGCTTCAATACTATGTATAATCTCTGTCATAGTTGGATCTTCTTCAACAGGTTCTTTTAGGTAGGATCGAGATAACATATCTGCCAGATATAATTGCTTTCCTGGACAGTATTCTAAATTTAAATCATATTTTAAGAGTTTAATCTTTAATCTCTGCAATCTGTGGGATGGAATTTTATCTAAGTCCTTTTTCATTATACCTAAAAGAGGTTTATTGTCCGTAATAACTTTAACTTTTCTTCCATAAATAAAGTGATGAAATTTTTTGGCAGCATATGTGATGGCTAAAAATTCCTTTTCACATTGCGCATATTTTTCTTCCGAGCTAGTTAAACTCCTGGAAGCATGATATAATGGCTTGCCTTCCTGTAAAAGACAACATCCTATACCATGTTTTGATGCATCACTTTGTATGACTACTTCTTTATCAGAGTTAAAATTTCCCAAAACCGGTGCAGTGCTTATTACGTTTTTAATTTTATTTAAAGTATCTGTATGTTTGTCCATCCAAACAAAAGCATTATTTTTCTTTAAAAGTTCTCTCAAAGGACTTGTAATTTCGGCAAAATTTGGAATAAAGCGTCTAAGATAATTAACAACGCCTAAAAATCTTTGTAGTTCTTTTAAATTTTTTGGATTTTCTAAACACTGTATTGATTTAATCCTATCAGAATCAGGTTTCATACCTTCTTTGCAGAATATATGACCAAGATATTTGACTTCATTCAATTTGTACTGTAACTTGTTTTTATTAAATTTGACATTTAAATTTTTTGCTCTTTCTATGACTTTTCTTAAAATTCTGTCATGTTCATTACTATTATCTGCTGCTATTAATAAATCATCAAAGTAGATTACAACTCCTTGAATGTCACCAAAATTTTGTTCATTAATTTTTTGAAAAAATTCAGGGGCATTAGATAAACCAAACGGTAATCGTAGAAATTTGTAAAGTCCAAATATTGTACTAAATGTACATAAGTTACTAGATTCTGTATCTAATTCTACTTGATAGAATCCATCTTTTAGATCTAGCACTGTAAAAAAGCTTTTGCCGTTTAGTTTACATGATATGTCCTCTATTGTTGGAATTGTATAAAATTCACGCTTTATTGCTTTATTTAAATCCTGAGGATCAATACATATCCTAAGAGACTTATCACTTTTCTCAATTATAACTAAATTAGATACCCATTCACTTGGACTATCAACTTTACTTATTATTTTATTTCTTTCCAATTCATCTAATTTATTTTTTAATCGATCTCTAAGGGAAATTGGAATTCTTCTAGCAGGTTTTGAAACTGGGACATGATTTGATTTTAAATTTATGTGACATTTTTGTTTAAACTTTCCAGTTCCTTCAAAAATTTCTTGATTTTTGTTTATAAACTCATCCTTTTCAGTTTTTGGAGACACTTTTACACTATTTATTTTTACATAGCCTAACTTTAAGCATGTGTCTAAACCTAAAATAGGATCAGATTTTACATCTGCTATTATTAAATTTATATCATTACAGGTTTCATTATTTTTAATTGTTACCGTAATTTGTCCTACTGATTCAATTTTAAACCCACCATAAGCTTCAAGAGCTACTTTACAAGGTTTTAATTCTTTTTCATTTAATAACTCATTATACACTTTCAAAGGTAAAATATTAACCTCCGACCCTGTATCAATTTTAAATTTCACTAACCTATTTTTTAATTTAATTTCCTTATAATAAGCCTTATTATTACTTAACTTAATGCTGTAAATTTCCGTATCACCCTGGGCTGATGCGCTTTCATCTTCGGTCCTCACTTCTTGAATCCTCTTCGAGCCTATCGGTTGCTTTTTCATCTCTTCATTTTTTGATCGACATGCTTTCTGGAAGTGGTTCATCTTTCCACAGGATGCACACTTTTTTCCATAAGCCTTGCATTCTCTAGGTCCATGGGTTGATAAGCATCTTGTACACTTGAACTTCTTGAAATCTTTCAGTTTCTTAAAATCTGTTTTTTTAACTTCCTGCACTATTTTCGTATTGCCTTGAAGGTCTTTAATTTGTAATTTTGCTAATTCAGCAGCTCTACATTCAGAAATAGCTATCTCCAAGGTCAGGTCTCCTTTCGACAACATTTTTTCTTGTAATTTAGGATCGTATATTCCCAATACAATTCTATCTCTTATTAATGACTCCATTTGTGCACCAAACTCACATGAAGCAGCTAATCCCTTTAAATCTGTTAGAAATTGATTGAAGTTTTCACCTTCCTGTTGTTTTCTTTTAAAAAAACTGAATCTTTCGTATACTACATTTTTTCTTGGATTGCAATATCTCTCAAATTCTTCAAGCACTTTATTTAATTTTTTCTTATCTTCTTCAGCTAGCTTAAAGGTATTGTATATATCTACACCTTCCTGTCCAATACAGTTCAGTAATATTGCAATTTTTATTTCATCAGGTTTATCTCTTTTACCCGAGGCAATTAGATATATTTCCAAGTTTTGTCTAAACTTTTTAAAGTTCTCCGAGACATTTCCCATAAAACTCATAGCTTGTGGTACCTTAAATTCCATTTTTACACTTCACTTGTCCTCGTGTGTTGTGTCTCTTTCCCGCCTAATTTTTTCACTTAACCTCACTTCTGGGCTTTCTTGATTTATTCCTTTTACTACTGGGTTACGTCTTTTTTTTTTTTTTTTTTAGCGGACGTGTCGCAGCGCCATGTTTTATATGTTACACAGGTATGTATTTATTAACTGTTAGTATAATAAAGTTATTTTATTTATGTTAACACGTTTATTCATTTATGTCTGATACACTAGTGACCCCTACATCACAGTATGCGTTATTCCACATCCTTACATATCTAGACCTACATAACTAGTCTATGATACAACAATGGGTACATCTCACGAATTTAGACAAAGTATGTTACAGTTTCCTAACTTAATTCCTGCTGAGTTAGTAGATATTTTAGCTATGTGAACCTGTATTATTCTCTGCAGGAAAAATGGACTATAGATTTTTCCATTTTGTGTTGTTTTTCGTTTAATTTGTTTAATAATTTGAATTTTCTAAAAACAAGATTATGTCATTTGAGGTTATGTTACATGTTAGCTGTTTATTTTGTAATTATCATTATTTAGTCAAATGAAATGTTACTTACGAGATGAGGAATAATTCAAATAGTGTTGTAAATATTAATTTAAACCATTTTATTGTATTTTATGTAAAAATTTGTGTATTTTCAAATTTTGTAAACAAAAACTGTCATTGGCAAAATGCGCACTGGGGTCTTCTTCTATTGGGTTTTTATGGTTTCCGGCTGATGAGCCATTTTAACCAGTCACAGAGTAGTGCAAGATCATCTATTATAGGATACTAGGAATACAAAGGAGTTAACTCTTCTCGAGCCGGGGCCCCAGCGGCTGTCACACACCCGAAAGGAGCCTCGGATATTAAGAACCTTCACCTGAATATAAAGAAAGACGGGTTCAAAGTTTTAAGTTAGATTTAAGTATGAAGTTGTAAAGTAAGTTGTAGAATTTTGGGTTTTCAGAGCTAAGAAGCGAACAAATATGATAGGAACTTGAGAATTTCATCTCAGTCAATTCGCGAAACAGATTTGGAATATAACCGTTAAGTCTGCAGTTAAAAGTATATGGTTTATGTCTTCGGTTTCTCCGCATTCGCATTGTTGATTGGTCATAACCCCGATCCTGAACAGGTGGCTTTTGCAGGAGCAGTGTCCCAATCTCAGTCTTGTGATTGTTGAGTAAAACGATCTTGATCTTCCAGGAAATAGTGAGAACCACGTGGTTGTAGAAATCTTTGATTTTATATTACGGTACCATATACCTTTCTTTTTACTGGTTTCGTCCCAATATTCCTTCCAGTATTTAAATGTGGAGCTTCTAATCCATCTTCTTATGTCCGTGAAAAATTCTTTAGTTTTGTTTATAGGACATTTGTTACCCTCTTTGGCTATTGAGTCGGCGATTTCGTTCCCCAAGATACCCTTATGGCAAGGGATCCAGCATAAGGATATTTTCTTTCCTTTGGAGCTACTGTCCAGAATAGTTTGTTTAATCTCGAAAATGAGGTGATTTGTTTTGGAGTTTACACCGGGATTGTCAAGGGCTTTTAACGCACTCTTGGAATCAGAAAAAATGACTACCTGGGGTGCATTAGCCTGGTCAGCGAGTTTAATTGCAACTAAAATGCCATATAGTTCCGAACTAAATATGGAGCAAAGGTCATTTAACCGACCCGCATAGTGTAACCCTAGTTCTTTTGAATATATGCCGAAAGCTGAAGATGGGGGATCTGCGTGCGCAGACCCGTCGGTAAAGATCGTGATGAAAGAGGCCCAATGTCTCTGACATCCGTCCAGAAAAACTCGATTGAGGTCTGCCGGGTCAATATTTAAATTTGCTAACATTTCTCCAAAGAGGAAATTGTGTGTGTCCGGTCTGAATCTACAGGTTTCAATCTCATATTGGAACATATTTAAAGAGGGTGAGGTGTGAATTTCCATCACCATTTCGTCCAGGAATGTTAGTGCTGTAACACGCCGATGTGCTACCCTGTTTGTTGACTTTTACGGACAACTAAATAAGTAATTAATAAATCCAAACAAATAAACAAATTTAATTTATTAGCAAATTAATTGACTGGCAACTGGAGAATTGGCCGTCTGCAAGAATTTAATGCGTATTTACCGTAGGGTAACTCGGTCAGAATTTCTAAGAAAAAAAAGGTCGGGTTTTATTGCCTATTGTCCGACGGCTAGACGGCGCTTATCTCTGCAATTCTACGGATGCACTACTGGCCTTCAATAACACTACGCCCTGCGGCGATCTTTCTCAGAAATTCCCTGAGGTAACCCTTTGTTGATATTTCCAAACAACTTTCAATAATTAATGGCTCGTGATCGCTAATTAGTGACGGACTCTACTTGTGCCGGTTCCCTGATTCGAATCCTGGTGAGACGATAATAACTATGAGATAGCGGGAATTGGATACGTATAAATAAAATACGGACTTAAATTTAATTAATTATTTATTGCAAAACAAGGGAAAAATCCGATTTTTAGCCGCACTGCAGTCTAAAAGATTGAGCGTAAAACCTTGTCGTTAAAAAAACCAATACAGAGACACAAGAAAAAAATTATGATTGGTAAGAAATACAGTAGAATTCGTTTAACGGCTTTCGCGTTCGAATATCGTGACGAACTAACTGTTTCCAATTACACAGCTGGTGGTTTTATGCTTGTCCCAAACAATACTTGTGGACTTTGTTATTCAATTTACATTAACAATTAAGTTTTTTCCAAAATTAGATTGGTCTTGGTACTCGTGTTTACCACTTCAATAGTACTCGAAGACACGCTCTGTATGATCAACCAGCGCACAGTGTGACCGTGTGCCTACAGTGTACTTTCTTAATGAATGTAATTAATTAATTAATCAGATACTCGGGGAAGTATGTGATACACAATGCCGCCCAGGCGATCAATTTGCGAGAGAATCAATAGTAATCGCTAGTTTTTTACGGAAAGCCCTCCTGAGGAGGCGCGGACCCGATTTGTTTCTAACCTAATAACGCGGCGAAGAGGGAGAATTCTCAACCGTTCCTATCGCCAAGAGGTGGAAGTACAATGACTCTCACTTTATTTGTTAACCTCTGATTGCGTTGTTTTCGACGATTAATTATCCCTATACGCAATGATAATTATTTGACCGTTTTATTTGATGCTCTATTATGGGTAGTTATCTTTCGGTCTCACAGCGAATTACTTCTAATTAACCCGCAGATCTCCCGACAAAGACTACACTTTGGTCCACACACAGGATGTGAGGAAAACTCGGTTAAGAAGATGGCTATGACTATGTGATTCAGAATGGTTTGGCCTCTTCATTTTACTGCACTAGTAACGCAACTGATTGGCCTTGATTTAGGGAATTAATTCGTGCTGGTCACACTTGGTTTTAGCGGTTTAGATCTAAACTTACCTTAGACCAGTGGTACAAACCAGTCGACTTCACTGCGCAAATCGGAAAACACTTTGTTTGAGTGTTTTCAACTTGCCAGAGAATATCGCAAAGGGGAATCAACTAACTAATCTTTACAAGAGTACACTGTATATGGGTTGCACTATAGATTGAAAGCGTCGGTTGACTGCCTCTGGTCGATTTAAATTACAGAAACGCCAAACAAACTAGTTTAATAATTTATATAACAATGGTCAATCAACTCCACTGATGTGGAGGCAACTTATTTACTTTTAAACTCGGTTGGACATCAACTGAAAAACACTTCAGTAAAAAAATTTCACAAGACAAGCAAGTACTGAAATTTACAGATTATGAATTTTTTAATCAATTAATACCACCAAGTATGTAATGAATAAAATACAACTTAAATCAGATTACCTAAATCCGCGCCGCGAAATGAGAATCCAATACACGCACTGCGCTCAGTTTTAAATCCACCCGCCACTAAATTTACCGGCCCGAGACCGTTTGGTTTAATTTTATTTAATTGCCTCTCAACACTGGGATTTTAGACGTACGATCTAAATGATTTATACTCTACTGTGAAAACTAAATCAAAGAAACAAGTAAGTAACCCAAAGCAATTTGCCAAGCCCAATGGATACGACTACTCGTTTCAAAAGCTCGGAGTTATCTGTCTGTAATTTTAATTTTCATTTTTCAGCTGCACAGAATTAATGCCCCTTCCTCCGATTACAAAATTCAAAACACCCCTTGACCAATAGCTGTGTTTAGCATTCAAAAATAAACACCCCCCATTTTTTGGAATGTGTTTTTCTAAGCGTTCACGCGGACCCCCCTGAAGGGCCCACATGTGCGCCTTCCAAACCAGCAACAACTCTAAATTACAAATACCCTGACGTTTTTATGTTTCCTCTTATTGTGCAAAGTATACTTTCAATAGCAGTATCCTCTTACCGAACTTATGCGTGTCGAATTGCCCAATTTCTAAAGAACAACAGACGTGCATTAGAAACTCGCGTGACAGATTTATATGACAGTCAACTCAAGAAAAATTGAGAAGAGCTCAAGTGCGACAAGAATTTACGACTACCGCACTTGTTATATTGTCTATTGACCCCCGTAGTCTTGGCGTTATTGCTTCCGCTTACAATTTCTAATAAATGTACATTTGTTTGTGATTTAAATTTACAATTACATCAAGAACATGCTATTTGTTTTATATACAAATTCGCGACCGTTTCAGTGCTTTAAGGTTACATGGGATAATCCTGTTGGATGTGTGACTTCTGACCATTTCGTTGGAGTATCGAACAGTGCTAGTTCTAACAGGGTTATTCTCTATGCAAAGGTTTTTTAGCATGTACATTTTGGATATTTGAATCCATCTTATCCTGAAGGGAAAGATCCCTGCCTCTAATTCAAGAGAGTTAGTTGGAGACGATGTCATAGCCCCTAAGCATATCCTTAAAGATTCATATTGAATCCGTTCTAGTTTCACAAAAGTGGTGAAGGGAATATGAGCGAAAAGGGGACATCCATATTCCAATATTGATCTTATGAAAGATTTAAAGAAAGTCAGGAGGGTGGAGGGGTCAGCTCCCCAATGAACACCCGCAATCATTTTTAGAATATTTATGCCTTTCTTACACTTTAGGATGGTCGTGTTCGTATGGCTTTTCCAATTTAGTTTGTGATCTAGGATCATTCCTAAATATCTAACCTCTCTTTTGTTAGGGATAGTTTTTCCATTAATGGCCACCGAGTAAACAGGCTGGTTTCTCTTTCTAGTAAAGCAAATAGTGGAACATTTGAGAACTGAAAGTGTGAATGCGTGGGAATGGAGCCATATCGATACCTTTTCTAATGCTCTGTTAATTTTATTTACAGCTTTGGCGCTGTCTTTCTCAGATACAAATATCACTATATCGTCCGCAAACTGGAGCACATGGGCCGTACCTTTGACAGTCGATTCTAAGTTGGCAGTATAGTAATTAAACAAAACTGGGCTTAATACGCTTCCCTGTGGTATACCGTTAAAAGCTGTTCAAGTGCCTATCTCTGGGGAATTTTTTAGCAGTAAAATTTTTTCGCCAACCAGGGATATTATTAGGTTTAACATGTTAGGAGGAATACCAAACTAGAGTAGTTTGGATTTAAGAGAAACTATGTTTACATTATCGTAGGCCGCTTTTATGTCAAGAAATACTGCATTGACTAATTTTTTTTGTACAAAAACAGTGGAAATGAAATTTGTCAGGAATGTTAGGCAATCTAAGGCGCTTTTTCCATTTCGAAAACCGAATTGCGAGGAAGTGAAAAGTTTATTATGTTCTGCCCACCAGTTTAACCTGTGATTAATCATCCTCTCGAGGATTTTCCTAAAGCAAGAAATGAGGGCAATGGGCCTATAGTTGTCGGCCTGACCAGCTTCCTTATTAGGCTTAAGGATGGGACATATGATTATTTTTCGCCAAGATGTTGGGATCGAAGGATTCCACAGGAATTCGTTATACAGTTCCAACAAGAAGTGTTTGATTTGAAGGGGAAGGTGTGCAATCATCGAAAAAGTTATGGAATCCACTCCAGGGGATGATTTCTTTATTACTACAAGTGCCCCATTTAGTTCTGACAGCGTGAACATTTGAGCTAGTGGGTGCGTTGACGGGGATTGTGGGACAACATTGAGGATCTCACAAGGCAGCACGAAATCGGGTGATAATTTTTTCAAAAAAATTTCTTTCCAGCTTTCATCATTCGAAAAACTATGGGAGGATTCCTTAAAGCTGTTTTTAAAGATGCGTATCGATTTCCATACTTTTGAGATAGGAGTAGTTCTATTTAAAGAATTACAAAAGGCCTTGAAGCTCGCTTTCTTTTGGTCATTGAGTAGTTTCTTCGATTTTGCAATGTGGCGCTTTACGATAATGAAGGCTTCAAACGTTTTGGAAGCGTAAAATTGATGGATGAGCTTCTTTCTCAAAGTGATGATCCGAGTGCACTCCTCGTCCCACCAAATGCATGGTTTTTTCCGATTGGAATGTTTACGCGTTTTCGAAATTGGCTGCGGGGATGATGCATTCTTCTAAAGAATCATAGTCGACGATTTTATTAAAATAGTAATCGTTGTCTAGAAAATTTGAGTATTTGACCCAGTTGGCTTTGGAGCAATTGAAAGTAGTATGGTACTTAATAGGTGTAGAGAGAGGATGATTATTCCTTAAAGAGATTGTCGTATAAACAGGAAAGTGGTCAGTTCCCAAAGTGTCTTCTAGGGTTGAGCTATCGCATCTGTCCGCAATATCGTTTGAACATAAAGTGAGGTCAATAATGCTAATATTATCAGAGTTATGGCTCAAAATTGTTGACTTACCATCGTTTAAGAGAATTAAATTGAAGATTTGTGATATCTTATACAACATAATACCGTTCCTGTTGCGTTTAGAATCACCTCAATAGTTGTGATGGGCGTTGAAATCGCCCACTATAAAAAATGGTTTTTTAAGTTTACTAACAATAGAATACCAGCTACTTAGCGACATCTCTACATCTGGAGGGACGTAACCAGAGAGGAAAGTTATCCCTTTTACTTCGCAGAGCAGAAACTGAGGTTTATCCGGATGATCAAACAAAGGAATTCGACATTTGTAAGGTACACCTTTTCTGAATAGCACAGAGACGCCACCTTTCCCATCATCTCTGCGATTGTTAATTGCAAAGTAACCAGGGGTAGTGATATAGTAGTTATCTTTTAGCCACGTTTCTGAAAAGAAGATTATGTCCGGTTTAAGAGAATGAGATTGAAACAACAGGTCGGATTTATTTTTTGTGAAGCTTCTAATATTCCATTGGAAGATTTTTAAAGATGTAACTGATTGTGCTGTTACTGGTTGAGCCATTGTAAATGCGAATGGTATTTGTTTGGAATGGCGTAAAGCAATACTTGTTTGAATGAAGCTGGGTCTTCGATGAATAATTGTTTGAGGGTATCTATAGCTTGGTCATTGTTCGACTTGTGATTTGGAGTAAATTGCTCCTCATTGGAGCAATCATCTGGGGTTTTTTCCGTGGTTGAGGGTGATGCGTTGAAGCAAAGTCTTTTTTCTGAGGTTTGTCGGTCTCTCCCATTGGGGAAGACTAAAGCATCATTATTGTGGAAATTAATTTTCCTTTTAGTGGGTGATTTATTGGTCGATGGGAGAAAAGTTTTTTTTAGATAGTTGTTTTTTGTTGGGGTGCTAGTGAATAAATTGTGATTTTGGAATTGACCCCAATTTGAGGTGGAAGCATTAGCTTGTGTTAGGGTATTCGATATTGGAGGGAAATCTTTCTCAATGTTAAACGAGGGAGTTTGAAAATTATTTTTCCCTTTTGTAATTTCCTCAGCCTCGTGGAAAGAATAATTATAGAATGCAATAAGTTCTTTAATCTTTTTTTGACGCAGAAATTCAGGACATTTTCTGTTTGCTAATTTTGTACCCACTTCGGTTGAGAAATGGGAGTCTTTGCAATAAATGCATGTTGGTTTGTCTTTGGACAGACATTTGTCCAAGGAATGAGGGCCCCTGCAAGCCGGGCTTTTTATAAAACCCTTGCAGTTATTCTGCGTGTGGCCGTAATGGCAACATTTGAAGCATTGAATGACAGGGAATATATAGGCTTCAGGATATCTGATATTATAGAAGAGAGATACACATTCGGGCAGAACCTTACCCCTGAACGTGACTACTACTGATGAAGTATCAACGTAGTTGGGAATATCGCTATCGGAATCTCTGCGCTTCATTCTTTTAACGTTAATAATGGTTGTTTTGTTAGATGTTATGAGGTTATTGACTATTTGTTCGTCTGTTATATCAACTTGCCTTATAATACCCTTACATGTGATCAAATGGTTAGGGATGAATGCATTCAGTTTATGTTTGGCTAAAAAATTATGTGTGAGAAAAGCGTTTGCTTGAAAATGTTTGTCAAATTGAATGGCGATTCGATTTCTACCTCGTTTTTCTATTTTTAAAATACCTTCTAAAGACCGTATCGAAAAGTTGATATTTTTAAACACGAAGTCTGATACTCCATGGAAACAGTTGATAATAATTTGCCAGAAATAAACTATTTAACTGTTAAGTAGTTTATTGTTGCACATCTTTGGGCATTAATTTCATACACAGGTAAAATGACGAAATTAAATCTCGCAAAACGAAAAACAATAGTGGACAAGTGGTGTAGTGTTAAGGGATTATCTTTAAGAAAACTCGCCAAAGAGGAACATGTGTCACATGAATGTGTTCAGAAAATTATCATGAAGTTAGGGGAACATCATACCTTTGAGAATTTGCCGAAAAGTGGGAGAAAAAAGGGGCCTTCAAATCCTGAATTAGACAAAAAAGTGTGTAAATATTTTCAAAATCCCAAAACCGCTTCAATAAGAGATATAGCTAAAAAAATTTATACGTCTATTGCTATGATACAGCGTATTAAGAAGAGATATAATCTTAAAACTTATAAAAAGCAAAAACAACCAAAACGAGACAAAGTACAATCCAGAAAGGTGAAATCTAGAGCCCGAAAGTTGTACGATATAATTTTGACAAAAAAATCGTATTGCATTATAATGGACGACGAGACGTACTGCAAATTTGATTTTAAACAATTTGCCAGGACCGCAGTACTGTACTGTCAAGAAAGGATGTGTATTAGATAAAGTCGAAAAATCTGTTTTTTGTGAAAATGCCAGTGCGGTATGAAGTCCAAAACATTTTTTACAGAGAAAAGTTTAAATTCAAATGTGTACCTGACTGAATGCTTACAGAAACGTCTTTTGCCTATGATCAAAAAACATATTATGCCAACATTATTTTGGCCAGATTTGGCAACAAGTCATTATTCAGCGTTAGTCAGAACTTGGTACAAAGATAACCGCATAGAATTTGTTGAGAAAGATTTTAATCCACCAAATTGCCCTGAAGTTCGGCCTATTGAAAATTATTGGGCAAACATGAAAAAAATCTTACAGAAGAAATTCAAAGTTGCAACATCTCTCACAGACTTTAAGAAAAAGCGGAATCAGGCGGATATAACTATTGACGTTGAATCTGTCCAAACCCTGATGAAGAACGTGAAACGCAGAGTTCGAAATATTGCTAGAAATTAAAAGTTAGTTCGTTATTATTACGTTAGATTAGTTGTTGAAGAATAAAAATTAAGACAGTATAATTGTTAAACTTTGAAATTACAAATTTAATAAAAATATACAAAATTTTCAATGTCAACTTTCTTTTCGATACGGTCTTTATATTGTCCTTGAGTAGCCAGTTGCCAATTGTCATAGGGCGAAGTTGTCCTACGTTACCTTCCTTTCATTCTATGTATATGTGATATGGGGCACGGTCCGTGCTGTTGAAAAAGTTTGGTGTCTCCTTTGGGTTTGTCTTGTCCGAACTCCTTGTCTGTTCTTTAGGTAAAGTTTTTTTGGGTAGGTGGTTTTGGTTCCCTGTGTTTATTCCTGGGCTTTCATTGAAACCGTCCTTGACAGTTTTCTGCAATTCACTTATCATATTAGTCGGGACATCGATTTGGGAAAGAAATTCTCTATCGTGTGCTGACCAATCATGCCTATTCTCTAACTAGATCGAAATCGAATAGAAATATAACCGTAAAATCGAAATCGCCAAAATAGAAATGAAATGATATCTATTTTATCCTAATTTGGTATTCCTTAACGCACATAGAAGAACGACCAAGTCGAAATGAATAATTACGATTTGAACACGTCAGCAACACTGTATATCGAGTTCGTTCATGAACGTACCCTAATATACTACTAATTTCACACATAGACAAATATAAGACATCCCATAGTGATTACGGAATTGGCAACGTGAATATAGTTGGGCGTACCCACAAGGGGGGCGCTGATGATGGTGTTTTCAGACGAAAATAATCGACTTATAGAAAATAGGTGTCACTGCAATACCTGTGTCTGAATATCCTGACTCATCCTGACTAATGTGAGATGTCGACATCTGTAATGCATATGTGTAATGCTGGATGCATATTTTCTAAATTTTATTATTTTGAATTTTATACACAGAACCTCTTATTTTGTGGTTAATTACAGGCAATATGTGAGTGCTAGTGTTTTGACCATATCTTAATGAAAATAATTTAAAGTATGTAATGTGTAAGTGTCATGTTAGTTAATTGTAACATACTTAGATGAAACCTAGAAACAACATTTTCCGGTAATACTCATCTTTAGTACGCAATAGCATTGTGCATGTATTAAATTAAAAAAATTACTTCGTCGAAATTGAATATTGTTCGTAATATTCTGTCTCGTACCCCAATGCCGAGAATTTCTAAATCTAATTATACGTGTTGTCTATAAATGTAAATATTTCTAAATAATTCGTAATTCTCTACTAAGGTGGAATTACTCTTTTTTATCATTTTTCGGCTGAAAAAACTAACTTATGGCGTTTTTCAAAAATGTTTCTGTTAATGTAGTTTTAAAAATTAATGCGTTCGATTTTTTATTAATGCCAGAAGAGACAATTACGTAGTTAACACATCTGTGGTAGGCAGTTAAAAGGGCAAAAGTCACATTTTCTGCAAACCGGAGTTATGGACTTGAATGTATTCAAAAATAAAATTTGTGAATATTTCGTCCAACATAAGGGTTTAACTATAGTTATTCATTATAGTATTTCACATTCGGGCGATGAAAACGGACGAAATATTCACAAATTTCATTTTTGAATGCATTTACGTACATAACTCCATTTTACAGAAAATGTGACCTATGCTCTTTTGACTTTCTACCACAGACATCATCAGGGATGTAAACTGGTAAAATTCCATTTAAATTACCAAATAAAAAACAAAATGTACAGTTGCGGACAGAAAATTTCGGACATTTTTTTGACGTCTCTCCGAAATATCAAAAATTCTGTTACATAACTACGTTTCCTGACATTGGCAGCCAATAATTATGATTTTATCAAAGCAGTAGCTATCTTTCGTATAAGGTAAGTTCATAATTTACAACCACACAAATTACATTTCCTAAAATACTGATTTGCTATTGAATGAGGATATTTCTAAAGCTTCTTTTGGAATTGAAAATATTTAAATATACAGGTTGAGTCCAAAAAAACGCCTACGCGAATAGCGTCGGTGTTTATTGTCGTATTTGAGCGGTCAAAAAATCAAATGAAATGGCAGAAAAAACTTTACAAAATACCATACCTTGCGTCTTTAATACATTTAAGACAGCTGCATGACAGCTGTCAACTTTTGTTTTTTAAATGCAATGGTATGATTACTGTAATAAATTTCGAAAGAACGTTTTTTTTGCGTTCAATGATGTGATGCAACAAACACTTATTTTTCAAAACAATAGAAAAAAACAACAAAAAAGAATTTGAAAGTTATCGTAATTTTTTTGCCTATGAGGAAGTACTTATAGATACTACACTATTTACCGTAAAACATGTATCATTAGAGAGTTTTAGCCATTTTTACGATATGGATAACGTGTACGCTAAATGCTACAAAACTATTAATGCGCATGCTCACAAATATATGAGCAAGCGCGTTAGTCTTTTTACAGCATTTAGCGTAAACGTTATCCATATCGTAAAAATTGCTAAAACTCTCTATTTATTGTTCACCAACTGTTTATTACGACATTTCATGTAAATAATTAATTTATTTCTTTTTATTGTTTTCTATTGTTTTGAAAAATAAGTGTTTGTTGCAGCACATCATTGATCGCAGAAAAAAAAGTTCTTTCGATATTGATTACAGTAATCATACCATTGCATTTAAAGATTTAAAAAACAAAAGTTAACAGCTGAGTTTTTTCTGCCATTTTGTTTGATTTTTTGACCGCTCAAATACGACAATAAACACCGACGCTATTCGCGTAGGCGTTTTTTTTTTTGGACTCAACCTGTATATAGTGAGATTATTATAATAGGAAATTTTGAGTCTCTATCTTGCGTAAATAATTCGTAAAAATTTAGTGATCTGTAACCAATTTCCATAGCGATGGGAGCGTTTTTACGAACGGCAAGGGAATTAACTAAAATCTACAAAAAGTTGTAGGAAGCTTCATTCATCTTTGGAAAGCATATAAAAGCCCCGTACTGAGTAGAAGTGGTGTTGGCGCGCATTTGTACATTTATAATCAATTCATTTGATTAATCATTTTGTGGTATATTAGTTCTTAGTAAAATAACTTATAGATAATCAGAAATAATTATAGGGTCACGATCTTGTCGAAATGCGCTTTTCGCATAGTTGAATTAGCATTAATTTTATTAAAGCTGGTTCTTGTCCGATGAAAATTGTATCACAAACTCTTTTAAACGGACACTAAATGGCGCATAAACACTTAACGTTTCGCAGTCGTTCGACAGTTCGAAAAATATATTTTTCACTTCTGACGAAGCTGTCGAACGACTGCGAAACGTTAAGTGTTTATGCGCCATTTAGTGTCCGTTTAAAAGAGTTTGTGATACAATTTTCATCGGACAAGAACCAGCTTTAATTATAATTTTTTTATTGACTAGTAGCAATATTGACACAGAATTGTAATTTTATTTTTATTATTTACAGCACGCAAATCTATTTTGAGGAAGTTTGGTGAGAAAAGGTTCAATATTTGATCACCTCGCAAGAAGGTCTTGTACAAAGAATATACGGTGCAAAAGGGAAGGATATGCAAATTAAAATCACAATTACAGAAATCACGCAACACTTTAAAAATGTTATCTCGTGCCAGTTACACTGACGTTTTTCGGAAGTTGGAACAAAATTTTAATAATGTTACGGCAAATTTAATTAGAAGTCAGTTCAGAAATTTTAAAAAGGATAAACCTTCATGGAACCGGGATGACAAAATTTTTGCATTAGCTGTGTATAAGCGTGGACCAAAATGCTACCTATTTCTCAGGAATTTTTTAAACTTACCATCGAGATCAACATTACAAAGATTATTACAGGACATTCCCTTAAGAGTAGGAATTAATATGCACATTATCATAAGTTTAGAAAAAAGATTGGCTCGCTGTTCAGAAGAGTTGAAACAATGTGTCTTATTATTCGACGAAATAGCATTACAACAGGCATTAACCTATGAAAAGGCGCATGATAAAATTGTTGGATATGTAGATCTTGGACATTTAGAAGATCCAACCAAGAAGCAAACCATGCATTAGTTTTTATGCTGTCATCATTATCTGGATAGTGGAAGCAATCTATAGCTTTTTATTTCACAAAAGTTTAAATTAAAACCGTTTCTGTGAAGAAATTATTAATTGATATTTTGTCCTGTTTAATTGAAAGAAACATTCATGTAGTTGGTTGTGTTTGTGACCAAGGTAAAAGTCAATTTTAAATTGTTGTGTTCAGAATGTTAAACATTACACGTATTTATTTTTAGGGACTACGAATGTAGCGGCAGTAAGCCAATTAGTTAATAGTACAAATGACGGAGGACATCATATCGTAATTAGTGGAAGAAAAATATTCATATTCTATGATACTCCCCATATTATCAAGAACATCCGGAATACATTACATCAATATAATATTCATTTTGATATCAATAAGGTAGCCAAGTGGGTACACATTGAAGAAGCATACAAAATTGACTTGACCAGACGCTTTCAAGGTGGATACATAAAACCATTAATTATCGTTATCTTATTATTTGATTTTGTTTTTTTTAGCAATGAGGAAAATTAAACCGTTACATTTCAAATTAAATATAAGTTTTGTTAAAATGAAAGTTTCATTTACTGCCCAGATTTTCAGTTCAATAGTGGCAGCATCGATAGAATCGATGGTGGTATCTGCAAATCTGCCAGCAGAGGTAATATATACTGCAGAATTTGCACATCTCATGGACTCTATTTTTGATTCATTGAATAGTCGTAATATTAGAGATTTCCCAGGTAATCTACGAAAATTTAAAGTGTTGTGTTCATATTAACAAACTGTGTTTTGATTTTGTAGGAAAACCTCTGAAACGTGCGATAAGTCGCTCAAGTGGGCATATTAAGTTTTGGAATACCATTATTCCAAAACTCGAAAATTGGAAGTTTTTCAAAAATGGCGTCCAATGCAAAGCTCCTCGTTGTATCAAGGGCCTCATCTTCACGATGAACTCCATGAAAGAGTTGTATGCTCACTATTTCCAAAGTGAGCAAGGTACATTGAAGACTAGATGCGTACAACAAGATCCATTAGAGAATTTCTTTAGGTAACTGATTTAATTTTATCATTTAATGATAGACATATAATATTTAAATAATATTTCAGTACGGTGCGTCAATACGGTGCAGCCAACATTAATCCGACTCCGCATCAATTCTTAAGTTATATGAAAACTGCAATAGTCAATAATTTATCATCATGTAAAACGTTGGCGAAAAATTGCGAAGATGATAAATGTCAAATGTTGATTAAATTAAAAGATTTTTTGGGAGCTGCAAGTAATATTCATACACCACCCGTTGTAACATCTGAATTACTTAATATGGTTAACATTAGTATTGATCGTAATTCTTTTGATGCCGAAAGTACGGCGTATGTTTGTGGATTCTTTATGAAAAAATTAAGGACAGGTTGTGAAAACTGTTCATCGTGCTTTAAAAGTGACAGTATTGAAATGGTACACAATTTTATTAGTTTCAAAGAAAACGATCCCACAAATTTAAAGTTGTTTTACTGCCACGATAGCATGATTCAATGTGTAACCTTTTCTTATGATATAATTCACAAATGCTTAGAAAATCATCCCCATATTAATAATATCAAACAAAATATTCTTGAAGTCTTATATGAGCATGTAGATATTTCTTTCAGTAATTGTGACGTTCATAAAGTAAGTATTACAAGCAATTTTTTTAATATCGTATGTAATTGTATTTTGCATAAATTCACGGAAGATAAGCAAAGATCGTTTGTGGTTCAAAGCAAATCAAAATATCAAAAAATACTACATTTGTAAACTTTGTATTGTAAGTACACTACTCAAAAATGTCAAAGGGGCAATTACATTTTCGTATGTATTCATTACGTATTTAATTTCTAAACAGATTCATACGTCTAGTTTAAAAATTTGTTTGGAGGTGTTTCAAGTAGCTAGTGAAACGATTATGATATGGGCCAATGTTGGTAGCAATATACAAACGGATCTCTGTTTTTGTTCAGATATTTTTTTTTTCTTAATATAATAATTTAGTTTTCGACCTGTGGTTAAGTATTCATTGTGTGATTGTCCCTTGTACACTTTTTAGTACCTAGTGTATATATTTTGGTTGATAGTTGAACAGTTGTAATTTAAGATACTGTATAATATATGTATAATGTTTTCTAAAATGTTGCATTATTAAATTAGCTATTGTATTGTTTTTTTATTGTAAATGCAGAAGGACCTAACAATATTGTTAATTCCTTCTGCATTAGTTAGTTCCTACAACTATCAATATTGTTAGTTCCTTCAATATTGTACTACAATGTTATTATTAAGCAATAATATTCATAAACCGTTGCTTTTGTTCTTATCATTTCATACATTTGAATATGGTACTGATTTCTTTATATAAAAATAGCAAAACACATTAATTTTATACTGATTGCTCAATATTCGTAATGCAAATAAATTGATACGAATTTGATTTCATATCGTCTCTTTTGTATGTATGGCAATGATAAAGCCTTAGTTTAGATTTATTAGACTAACGTCTTTAGTCTTAAGGATTTGCTAAATATGTCAATTAACATTGTAATAAATTTGTATCCATAATTTTTTAGTGTTTTCTAAAATCACCGTCCTAAAACATGGAAATCAACGTTTTTTGCCATAATGCCATTTAATTTAATGTCGTGAAAAATATATTGATAAGAAATTTAATCTGAAAATGATTAAGGATTAACCAAAGTTATAATATTATTGCTGTGGTTACTCTTTGCATATTTTCAAATTAAATTTCTTATCATTATATTTTTCTTGACATTAAATTAAATGATAAAATAAAATTCTGAATGGAAGCCATATTTTAAAAGTGGCGCTATTTGAATAGTTCGGTAGTACCGCCCGCGTCACCGCCACTGTTCACTCATTGCCAGTGTCAAAGCATGGGAATGAGCTGTCTTATATTTGTCTATGATTTCACATTAACATTTTTGTTTTCAATTGAAAATATACAGTGAACATGGTAAGAGTTAATTTTATACGTAAATACTTTAAATACTCTCAAAAATACATTGCTTACAGAGTGATAATCCAAAAAAGAAAGACCTCCAGTGATCAGTTAACAATTATGTTGGACTATATTGACAAAAATAGGATTATGTTACATAGAAAATCAAAACCACACGAAATAGAAGATATGGAAAAATTGTGGGATGAGTTAACGACTTTATTAAATAGCTGTGGAACTGGTCCCACAAAAACCAAATCACAGTGGAAGAAGGTATTTTCATTAATGTTAAAATGTGTTATCGTAATAATTTATTAATTTGTAGACGTTTATTGATTGGAAATTTCATACACGCAAAAAGGCACGTGATGTCATAAAATCCAATATTAAAACAGTATCAAAAAGTTAACAACTTTAGAAGAACGTCTCATGTCCTGTATCTCATGGATGAGTGTTACTGGAATTGATGGGTGTGATGAAATTGGTGGCGAAATTTCCACTCCCACTCAATGTGCAACATATGAGGTTGGGGAAAATGGATTATTAAATCCAATTAATGATGATTTCATTCCTGATGAAACATTGACATCATCTGATGAGTTACCAGAACCATCAACATCCAAAAAAAACCTTCAGCATAAACAAATACATGAAACCTCAAAGAAAAAACGATTCAAAGGTAATTTACTAATTTAAAGTAACTTTTTTTTTAATGAATGTATTTTTATTATTGAAGATAAGCTAAGTGAAATACAACATGCTGCTGAAGCATATGCTGAGGGACAAAAATGTGCCCTCCAAACTGTAACAAATACAAATCAATTTAAAGAAAGAGAACTGGACATAAAAGAAATGGAATTAAAAATTCGTTTAATGGAGGCCGAAAATAAAAAGAAGGAATTAGAGCTTAAAGAATTAGAACTAAGAAGTTATAATAAAACATAAATTTAATTTTATTACAAAAAAGTATGTATTTTAATACTGTTAACAAACATTAAGTAAAATGGTTTCTGATTAATTGTGCTCTTGTTCTAGGACCCTCTCTTAAATGATCATTATCTGCTGCATCTATTGCACCTAAAAACAAAAATGTTACATAAAAAACTTCAAAAAAATCTCTATATGTACCATTTTGATCTTGAATTTCATTGATGTCAATATCTTCATTTTCCATTTCGATGCCATGCATAAGCAAAATATTGTGTAATGTGCAACAAGTACAGATAATTCTTGCAGCTTGCTGTGGCCTATAATGCAAGGTACGGTGTTTTAATAGACAACGAAATCTGGCCTTTAGAAGTCCATTGCATCTCTCTACTGCATTTCTAGTAAGTATATGAGCTCTGGTATAGCGTCCTTCTGGTGTGTCTGCAGGTGCATTTTCAATAGGTGTTAATAGCCAGGGTTGTAATGGATAACCAGAGTCTCCTAAATGAAGAAAAAATGGTAAAAGATTTTATAAGGTGTTAGAGTTACCTAATAACCAAAAGTCCCCTTATGTTATTCCTATAAATATTTTCTAATTGCTGTGATACAGCCGACATGTTCCATATTGCTGCATCATGTGTTGACCCTGGATATCGTGCATTACATTGTAAAATATTGAAATTAGCATCACATATCTGTAAAAGGTTATTCATGACAAATGCAAATGTAATTTATAGAAGAAACTTACTAGCTGCACATTTAAACTGAAATATCCTTTTCTATTTAAAAATACATTTCCTGGGTATCGCGGATCATTAATAGCTGGTGAAATTATTGCAACGTGAGTGCAATCTATACACCCTATCACTCCAGGAAAATTGAATTTTTCCATAAACCTGTTATAAAACATACATAATTAGTATGGAAAAGAACTGCACCAAACTCATACATAATTAACATATACATATTATACTTAATTTAAATTAAAAATTATATACCTGTAAGTATATAGGTACTAAATACTTACACTCTTTGAACTGCTAATCTTTGCCCATTAGTATTGGGGAATTTTATATATTCCCTACTTAAAAATGTATAAATAATACTGCTGACAGCAGTTATGCAGCGGGAAACAGAAGCCTGACTTAATGGAATTAAATAATTTTGCCCTACACTTTTTTGATAGCTTCCATGAGCAAAAAAATGTAAAGCACATAAAACCTAAAATATTTAGATTATGACGTATCCACTTCTTACGAAACTGTTGTGTTACTTTTAAGAAATTAGGAATAGCAGTAATACGGGCAGGTTGTTCCAAATGTTCATTAATTTGTTGTATTAAATTCCTTGCTAATGGCTTTGGAAATCTATATAAACGTTTAAAGGTATTCTCTGGCACATCAAATGGATTGCTTACATCACGCAGTCTTCTACGTTGAATTTGATACATTTGCCTTAAATAACAATTTACATTTGTTCATTCATAAATACAGACAGTTTTCTGATAATTAACGATTTATTCCCCGTAAATACTTACCGTTCAATTTCTAATCCAATATTGTCACCTAGATTTTCACCAATTACATGTCCCAAATTTATGTCCATACTTTTAAACGTTTGAGACAAGGCGACGATATGAGAAAGGTTTTAAATTTACCAGTTATTTTTTAATTGAGCGCAAGCGCACAAAAAAATTCTATGGTCGACATTTGACTTCGATGTCATTTTGATGGTCGAAGTGATTTCTACATACATTTCTACTAAGTAGAAGTCACTTTTCGATTATAGAAATAGAAATTGCGATACAGAATACCAAACCGTTTTCGATTTATCGAAGTAACTTCTATTCGATTTGATTTATTTCTATTCGATTTGAAGTTACAGAATAGGGCTGAATGTCTGTTTCTAGGTAATTTAAAAGAGGGATGAACGAGGTACTTCCTTCTTGTGTATCGAATGTTTCTTGGTTGGGGGAATCTCTTCCCCCCGAATAAACATTCATAATTTACGAAATTAATGAAAGATTAGAATTTTATATGCAAGAAAATAGCAGCAAAATATTTAGATGAGTGGATGATTAATGGATTAGGTAAAACTTACGGATTTTACTCTGGATATAAGTACACTACTCTGCACCGGCTTAACCTCCAACCAAAAAAATGTTCAGGAAATTTAAATTTTGGTTAACATACGGTTGGATGACTGCGCACTGGGGTCGAGATTAATTTTACGAGATTTCCGAGCAGCGTTGCCAACTATTGTGAAGTTAAAATCGTTATTTGTCCGTGAAATCGCCCAATATCGCCAACCATAAAATTAGCGCGAAATTTAAGTACATAATTAAGACTATTTGAATTCATACTGCACTTATACCTTTAATAGTATCACAAACTCTTTTAAACGGACACTAAATGGCGCCATTTAGTGTCCGTTTAAAAGAGTTTGTGATACAATTTTCATCGGACAAGAACCAGCTTTAATTAAATCTTTAAGTAATAAGCACAATTTTACATCTAATATTTCACTAATTATTACAAAAAAATAAAAACATACCCCTTGCCCAGTTTTCTTTTTCCCACGCTGAATAACATTTTTTTGCCATTTATTATATTTTCCCATTTCTCTATTTTACACAACATCACATGACGCACGGTACAGTGCGGTACAGTCTAGACAGTCTATATGTCTCTCTCTCTCTCTATTAATATACAACAAAGAAACATAGAAATCCCCAAAGATATAACCATCACCACCTGACTAACGTATTAAAATTACTCTCAAGTAAAACAATTAAGAAAATCAGTTTTAATTTTTCTACAATGGAATCTCGCCTATTTTATCGCCAAATCGCCAATTCAATTTATAAATCGCAAACGGACTTTCCAAGTCGCCAAATTGGCGATAAATCGCCAAACCTGGCAACACTAGCTGTTTTCGCGGAATCGATCCCGAGCCCATTCGGAACATAAACTGAATAAGAAAGGATTTTACCAATGCGCAAGCGCGTTTTCGGAATCGTTCCTGAATTTTTAGCTCTGCGAACGCGTCGAGCAGATTTTGAGCAAGTTAGGTTAATGTCAAAGATAAATTATTGTCCCTGCTTAATTTCATTTGTGAAAAGAATTGGATTAAAGGAATGTGTGATCAGCAAGGTAAGTTTTTATTTATTTATATTATATTATTACATATTATATTATTTATTTTGTTAGATATGTTAGATATTATTATTTCTAATTGAGTATTTTTGTTACTGTTCTTTCTTATACTTTTCCACTATACTTATTTACAAATTTTTAGGTTAGGATCCGTCCCGAACTAAATACACCTGCCTTGATTCTAGAATCTGTCGAATGCGTTATGAACACGTTCATAATGTAATAGGCGTCTTCCACGAACACGGAATTTTTAATCTCGAGGGAGTCCTTTTTCCACCGCGAACGGCAAATTTACAAGTGCGCATGCGCCATAACTCCGAACGTGTTCTGAATCGGCCCCGCGAAAATAGCTAATGTTTCCGAAAAGGATTGTTGATGGTTGCCATAGTGACGGTGACTGTCCACAAACCAACAGCTATAAAAGGGCGTGCGCGTCGTTTCAGGAGCATTCTTCCTAGTTTTCGAACGAGCAACATGTAAAAGATTCTTCGTTCAGATTTCAACCGAGCAACATGTACATTAAATCCGTGAACTGAAAATTTGAAATTAATTCCACGAGTTTTCGAACTGACTGAAATTAAATTTTTTCTTCGCGACAATTTTGCCTTTGACACTGGAAGTAAATAAAACTGGATTTTTGAGAAATTTTACAATTTATTCTAATAAAGAAAAAACCTACCAGAAGAGAATTTTCCAATATTCCTTGTATCCTTTAAACCGATCACTAAACTTTACAAAAGGAGAAAGAAAAGGGACAAATAAGAAAGACAAAGTAAAGTAAGTCAGATTCCATATCATTACACACATACACATTTACACGAACCACGAAATCAACGTATCTGAGGATTATTGTTCAGCATTGAAGATAGGTCTGCTGAATACAATCTGATCTTTGATACGAAGGTTTGACCACCCACGCACACTAACAAATATTTCGGGTATCTTAGAGGGATTATTGTTCAGCATTGAACACTAGGTCTGATGACCGATCCCTTTTATGATATCGGAGTGTTTGCCCCACACACACACACGAACACACTCACCCACTACACACAATTTCACACATTCTTTTCCATTTCGACAATCTGACTGAAAGTGAAGTCCACAAAAATTCATTTCGAAGAATCCACCCTGAGACGAAGAGCCACACGAGATTCAAAACAATACGTTCAACTAACAAAGGAAAATTTTAAAATAAAAATAAAAGGAAAAAGCAAAGGCAAGTACACACAAAACATTAGGTACAATTATTGACACCAACGTGCAGCTCGAATACACATCATTACATTATTGGCTTGTCAACGTAGGGGCTCGAACACCAGTCATTACAATATGTAGATAACTATAAATTACACTTAATGAAAACACTAAAATAGCGAATTTTCACAATTTTTATTAGTTTAAAACATGACAATTGTTTCGACACACAGTGTCTTCGTCAGATGTGTATTGAATCTGCGTTAATTTACTTACTGAAGGATAATTTATACACACTGCATCTTGAACACCACAATTATCCTATACTAAGAAACTGAGTCGGCTATCTAAAAATATTTGAAGGGCTCATTATGCAGTGACACGGACTTATTTTTAACAGCGGTGGTTTGTGTAAAATATTTTTCTGTGTAAAACTAGGAATTTGAAAATATCTAAAACCTAATTAGACGGAAAAAGAAGAAAATGTACAAAACAATCAACAAGTTATCTAAATTACATATTTACAAATGTTCAATTACGAAATAAATTTAATAATAAATTTCATTCTGTTTGGTCATTTATTAAATAATTAGAGTTTTCAAGTTTATTAATTTCTAAAGATTCAAGAAAATTTAATTTTCTACCTTTATTTTCAGTATGTAAGATTTTGAATTCAAAGTTTGAAAAGTGATTATTGTCAATTAGGTGGTTAGCAAAAGATGAATCTGTTTTATTATTAATACATGACCTTCTGTGTTCTATTATTCTAGTATCAAAATTTCTTCCAGTTTGTCCAACATATACCTTTTGGCACACATCACAGGTTAACTTATAAACTTCTGATTTTTTATTTGGAATTGGATCTTTGTTATTTTTTATATACTTGGACAAAGTGTTATTAGTTTTGTAGGCTAACTGAATATTCTGTTTCTTCAAAAGTTTTGACAATTTTTCAGTAGGTTTGCCTATATATGCTATTGCTTTATATTTATTAATTGTGTTATTTTTTATGCACGGGTAGAACATTGAAATAGCTTTATCATAAAGCTTTTTTATTAATATGTTTTTTACTATTACGGGGTTATAACCATTGTTGCTTGTTATGTGTTTTATTGTATTTAGTTTTTCATAATTTTATTTTTTATACACGGAAAATGCGACAAAATTGTTAGCAGTAATTGTAGAATATTTAACGAAAACTGTTGAAAATATAAGCATACTGTATGGTTACTACTTAGGTTTTACATCAAGTAACAAGTTTTGCGTTGTTAACGAAAATTGTAAAAAACAATTTAAAGATTAGACAGTAAATAAAAACCACGCTCTGCTACCACAATCTAAATACGTAACTTCTAAAAGTTATGGGCCCAGATCACGTAAAGTGTGCATAATCAGAAGATACAAGTTGTTTGAGGTTTCGTGTGAATCTGGTATTACTGCTGATACAAATTGAAAATAATGGCAGACTTGAAAGTGAAAGTTGAAAAGCTGCAGGGACCGTCGAATTGGCCAAAGTGGAAATGGCAAATGAATATGCATTTCGAACAGTATGACATGGTATATGATAAATGATAAATGATACTCGTGAATGATAAATGATAAATGGTACTCGTGAATGTCCAGTTATTCAAAATGCAGAAGTGCCTTCAGAAGATGAACTGAAGAGGATTGCAGAATGGAAACGTGATAATGCTCGTACGGCTGCTCTAATTGCTAGTGCTCTTAGTCAAACAGTGGCGGATTTAGTCCTAACTTATACAAATGCAAAAGACATATGGAATAAATTAGTAAGCGTTTATGAACAAAGTAGTATACAAAGACTGAGTTTACTAATGACAGAATTTTTCAAACTTCAACGTGAACCGGATAGTGATGTTGCAGCATACGTTGCAAAGGTGGAAAAATTGTTCGCGGATATGAATGCCGAACTTCGTCGTCGAGGATCTCATGATATTCCAGTCGAGTTACTTCATGGAAGGATTTTGGCAACGATAGGACCAGAATATCAAGAATTTAGCAATGTGTGGGAATCTCTAGATGACAACAAGCGAACAACAAACAATTTAATTGAAAAGCTGTGTACAATTGAGAAGCGGTTACAAACATCGGGTTCATCAGTCGAGCTAAACGCATTTTCAGCTCATTCTTCATCATCAAAACAGTTGTCAACAACAAAAGTCAAAAATGATAAATTCAGTGACGTAAAGAAAGTATGTTCAAATAACAAAGATACTCGCCGTTGTTTTCACTGTGGTAAAGTTGGACATATTAAGAAGAATTGCCGAAATATCAAGGAATATAAAAGTAAGCAAGATAGAAACCCATCCACTTTTAACTCAACAACTGCAGATAATGGTAGAGGAACAGCTTTTTCAGCAGCAAAGCGTTTTGAACAGTCGGATGCTTGGATATGTGATTCAGGAGCAACTCATCATATGACAGCTAATAAACAATATTTTGCAAGTTTTCAAAAATTCGTTCTTCCAGTTGAAGTTCAAGTAGCAAATAAAGAGAAAATTCCAGCTTACGGTTGTGGACGCGTGGACATTGAGATGTTGGTCAATGGAACATGGCAACCAGGATATCTTGAAGATGTTTGGTATGTGCCTGATATTGGAAGACATTTGTTTTCTGTGCAAAGTGCTACAAAACATGACGTAAAAGTAACTATTGATCATCATAATATATTTCTGCAAAAGGATGGTAAAGTTAAAGCAACAGGAAAATGGAAAATTGATGCTTATATGATGAATATGCGAGTAGTAACTCCTAAAAAAATTGTTCAGGTCAATGTTGCAACAGCTGTAGAGACACTTCAACTTTGGCATGAGAGGCTTGGCCATCAAGACAAAGGCCATGTTAGAAAAGTGCTTGAGAAAATGGACATTAAAATGAAGGTGTCTGAAACGGAAAGTTTCTGTGATGGATGTGCTATGGGAAAGACTCATCGTAAAACTTTTAGATCTAGAAATGACAGATCAATGACGGTTGGTGAAGTTATAAATGCTGACGTTAACGGACCTATGTCAGTAAATGGAAATCGTAACGAAAGATACTTTGTGTGTTTCAAAGATGATTTTAGCAAATTTCGAAGGGTGTTCTTCATCAAGCAGAAAAATGAAGTTTCAAACTGTCTCAAAATATTTTTAAATGAAGCTTCAACAATGGGGCATATTGTTAAGGAGTTTCGATGTGACGGAGGAAAAGAATTTGATTGTGAAGAAACACGTCGAATTTTAAGTAATCGTGGTATAGTTTTGGTACTAAGTGCCCCATATACGCCAGAACAAAACGGTGCGGCAGAAAGGGAAAACAGAACAATTGTGGAACTCACTAGATCCATGATGTCAGTAAGTAATCTCCCACGTTTTATTTGGGTTCAAGCTTGTGAAACTGCTGTGTATTTATTGAATTATACGGGCAAAACACCAGTTGATGAAAGATCTCCACTTGAGCTGTGGAATGGTCGAATTATAAAAAAATTAGATCACCTGCGTGTATTTGGTACTGAATGTTTTGTACATATACCAAAGCAGTTTCGTAAGAAATTCGACAATAAGAGTGTTTTGGGTCGAATGGTTGGTTATCTGAACATTAAAGATGGCTATCAAGTATACGTACCATCACTAAAAAAAATTATAAATTCTCACGATGTTTATTTTAAGCCAGAAAAAATATGTTCAAAAGTTGATGTAACTTTGCCGAAAGATACTAAGGAAGAAGATTATTCTAAAGAAAATATAGAAGGTACATTAATTGAAACTTCAGCGACTGAAAATCACAAAGAGGTAAATGAAATTCAGGAAGCAAAAGAAGTGGAACCAGCTTCGACTTTAAAACAGCAACGTCCAAAACGAATGGTGAGGAAACCGAATTGGATGACGTCTGGAAATTATGTTGGTGGATCCGTCTATAAGGTTACAGTTAAGTTTCAAGACCCACAGTCCTATAATGAAGCGCTAAATTCAAATTCAAAACAAGAATGGTTAGAAGCCATGAAAGAAGAATTGGAAGCTTTGAAAGAAAATGATGCCTGGGACCTCGTTTTTGCACCAAAAAATGCTAAAATTATCAAAAATCGATGGGTGTTACGCGTGAAATTAAACACAGATGGAAGCATTCAACGTTTTCGTGCAAGACTCGTTGCTAAAGGACATGTACAAAAGGCAGGCATAGATTATGAAGAAACTTTTAGCCCAGTAGCCCGATATGACACAGTAAGATCTATTCTTGCACTCTCTACGCAAGAGAATTTAAAACTGTGTCAATTTGACGTGAAAACAGCTTTCTTATATGGTTCTCTTCAGGAGGAAGTGTATATGAGTCAACCCGAAGGATTTGATGATAATTCTGGACGTGTCTGTCGATTAAAACGAAGTTTGTACGGCTTGAAACAATCGCCGAGGTGTTGGAATCAGCGATTAGTACAATTCATGAGAGATCAAGGTTTGCAAGCAAGTTCAGCAGATCCATGTTTATTTATACGCCGACAGAACGGTACCAAACTATTAGTTGCTGTATATGTTGATGATGGATTGGTCGCAGGTAACAGTCAGGAAGAGATCGATGAATTCATTCGTCAGTTAAGATTAGAATTTAAAATTACAACAAGTAATTTGAATATGTTTCTGGGAATGCAGATTGAAAAACGACAGGATGGAATTTTTGTAAGCCAAAAATTGTATACACAGGAAATTTTGAAAAGGTTCAATATGAGTGACGCAAACTCAGTAAAAACTCCCTCTGATAGGAGTGGAGGAGGATTAGAAGAGGCTCTAGATGAAAAAGTGCCGTATCGTGAGGCTGTAGGATGTTTAATGTATTTGGCAACAGCAACTCGCCCGGATTTAGCTTTTGCGCTGTCTTATGCAGCTCGGTCTCTACAGTGTCCAACCGAGAAGGATTGGCTTGAAGTCAAAAGAATTTTTAAATATCTTTGTGGAACTACTGAATATGGATTACTGTTTTCAACTCAAACAGAAAAGAAACTCGAAGCTTTTAGTGATGCAGATTTTGCAGGAGATACGAAAACCAGACGATCGACTAGCGGTGTTATGGTGACCTATGGAGGAACCTCTATCTCCTGGTCAAGCAAATTGCAAAAGTCTGTATCTTTATCAACGACGGAAGCAGAGTTCGTTGCAGCAAGTGAAGGTGCTAAGGAATTAATCTGGCAACGATGTTTATTCAGGGACTTGGGTGCTAAAATTGATAAAACGCCTACATTGTACATCGATAATGCTAGTGCAGTTAAACTTGCAAAGAACCCGGAATTTCACAAAAGATCTAAACACATCGAGGTGCGTCATTATTTTGTACGTGAGTGTTATATAGAAAATCGATTAAACGTAGAACATATTGATGGACAAAATCAATTAGCCGATTTGCTAACGAAGGCTTTAGAACGAATTCGATTTGAATTTTTGAGGTCTAAAGGTGCGTTTAGACTTGAGCACGCACGCACTGAGCATATGCGCATGGTATTCGTTCGTGCTCGCGAAGAGCGTTTAAATTAAAATTCATTTTCCAACGAATGGGCTGATCCAGTTGTTCTCAGTCGTGCGTTGAAAATCAACGACAAAATAGCCGCGGGCGTTTATTGTGATGTATACTTTCATAAAAAAGAAGGAAGTTCGAAAACGTAGACGTCGTCGTTGGTGGCAAACGTCAATTTTTTGTAATAGACAAAATAATTTATTAAGCAAATTACCGTCAGAGTGTCGTTATGACCAATTCAGAGACTTTACAAGAATGACCAAAACCGATTTCGAATATTTGCTCAGCTTGATAGCACCAATGATTATCAAAAAAGATACAAGATACCTCGAACATACGCCGCAAATTCAGTGTAGTACAAATTGAGCATTCGCGAACCAATTAATTCTTTTGAGCATGTACCCGAGACCGACACCAAGCGGATCGCGCTCGCTGCTGTTCGCGCATAAGAAAACACATAGTGAGCGTGTGCGCATAACCGTTTACACTTGAGCATTCGCGGTGGATCAGTGCGTGCGTGCTCAAGTCTAAACGCACCTTAAGATAGGACTTATTACTTAATATAATTATGTAAAGTATTCATACAGTGGCTTAGGAGGAAGTGTTGAAAATATAAGCATACTGTATGGTTACTACTTAGGTTTTACATCAAGTAACAAGTTTTGCGTTGTTAACGAAAATTGTAAAAAACAATTTAAAGATTAGACAGTAAATAAAAACCACGCTCTGCTACCACAATCTAAATACGTAACTTCTAAATTAACGAAAACTATCCACGTCAACCACCGACAACAGACAAATTAGATTTCAATTTTCTATCTCGTTTCAAATAAGAGTTACAGCCCATTTTGAAAACGTCAACCACCTGCCATGATTTCGGAAAATAATTTTTATCTCAAAAACTGTAATAGATAGACATGGTATGGTTTCAATAAAAAAGATTCAAAATTATGATTCCCATCTAAAAGTGCAAAAATAAATAGGGTGTTAAATTTAAAATAACAAAGTAGATGACGACTTCCGGTATAACCGAAAGTGCTAGACATCTGAAAATATTTTAGCTGAAGAGAACGCAATCACTTGTATCTAATTCTAAATGTTCAAGTTTCTATTTTGGCCACAACCCCATAAAGTTCTAATGAAAGGTCTTGCTGGGACACCCTGCCCTCACACCCCCCCCCCTCTCTCTCTCCCACGATTCGCTTTCAGTGTTATCCGCCGAGTTACAGTTGCAAATGAACTTTAGAGGCGCAATGTATAGGCAAAAGTTCATGAACTTTAGAGGCGCAATGTATAGGCAAACCAAAACCAATGTACGAGGGTAGTATGAAAAATTTCCGACCTGAACGTGAAGATGGCCGCAGTCGTGGATGAAAGCTAGGGAATGTGGTTGTGCATCTTTTGACAGTTACTCACCAAAATTTCAGCCATTTTGGACGCGCAGTTATTGTTTGACAATCGTTTGAGTGAGTCAATGTGAGTGTTTTTGTGAAAATGGAAAAAATCGAGTATCGAGCTGCCATAAAATATTTGTTTTTGAAAGGCAATACGCCTACGCAAATCAAAGGTGAGTTGGACGCTACGCACGGGGACTCTGCACCATCATTTACGACCGTGAAGTTTTGGGCAGCTGAATTTAAACGTGGCCGTACCAGCTTGGGAGACGAAGAACGTTCGGAACGTCCAAAAACTGCAACCTCTGACGATAACATCGCTGAAGTTCAACAAATAATTCTAAACGACCGTCGAATTAAGGTGAGAGAGATAGCAGAGGCTATGAATATGTCCATAGAACGTGTTTGTCACATATTGAAGCAAGATTTAGGCATGACAAAGCTGTCCGCACGTTGGCTGCCGCGTTTGCTAACGTTAGAGCAAAAACGTGTTCGAATGAACATTTCCAACGCTCTGTCGACGCAGTTTAGGCGCAATAAATCAGAGTTTTGGCGCCGATTAATTACTGTAGATGAAACGTGGAATCATCATTAACTGCCCGAAACAAAAATACAGTCAAAACAGTGGACTGCGAAGGGGGAATCGGTTCCAACGTACGGACAGCTTTGTCATGCCTAAATCTTGCTTCAATATGTGACAAACACGTTCTATGGACATATTCATAGCCTCTGCTATCTCTCTCACCTTAATTCGACGGTCGTTTAGAATTATTTGTTGAACTTCAGCGATGTTATCGTCAGTGGTTGCAGTTTTTGGACGTTCCGAACGTTCTTCGTCTCCCAAGCTGGTACGGCCACGTTTAAATTCAGCTGCCCAAAACTTCACGGTGGTAAATGATGGTGCAGAGTCCCCGTATGTAGCGTCCAACTCACCTTTGATTTGCGTAGGCGTATTGCCTTTCAAAAACAAATATTTTATGGCAGCTCGATACTCGATTTTTTCCATTTTCACAAAAACACTCACATTGACTCACTCAATGATTGTCAAACAATAACTGCGCGTCCAAAATGGCTGAAATTTTGGTGAGTACCTGTCAAAAGATGCACAACCACATTCCCTAGCTTTCATCCACGACTGCTGCCATCTTCACGTTCAGGTCGGAAATTTTTCATACTACCCTCGTATAGGCAAACTTTCCGATCTGGACTGCTGCCCCAATTTGCATCTGCATAACCTAAGAGTGCATTCTTCTCGCCTTTTTTATACAATAAACCAAATTCAATTGTCCCTTTAATATAGCGTAAAATCCTCTTCAATCCTTGCCAGTGCTTTTCAGTTGCATTACTTTGAAATTTGCTGAAATAATTAACTGCACTGCTCAAATCAGGCCGCGTTGTGAGCATCACATACATTAAACATCCTATTAATTCACGATAGGGTTTTACTTCAGTTACATTCTTTCCGGCTGTTTCTTCTGTTTCACTTGATACTTCCATTGGTGTTTTTACAGGATTACAATTTTCCATGTTAAATTTTTTAAGTAATTTGTAAATAAAATGTTTGACTCATAAACAAATCACCATCAGATCTTCTAATATTAATTCCAAGAAATGACAACAATGGTTGTCCAATTTAAACGAAGAATTCTTAAACAGGTCGTAACTTCAACACTATTTGCAGTGATACTGAAAATAATCTCTTTAAAGTTTAAATTTCTGAAAATGTTAATAATTTTTCATTGAAAGCTGTCAAATTTCATCAATTCCAAATTGTTACAAGATTAAAGAAACGATACTTTACAGTATAAATGTTGCACGCAATCTTTGGAAAGGAATCAGTAAAACAAGCAGTGTTAATTGCAATGCTTTTACCATTGAAATATGACGTCAAAATTGTTTAAATTACCTTTTTAAATTATGTTGTAATATTACGTTACATGTTTCTTACACATCCTTCTTCAATTATAAACTACAAATATATTTTCTTAACCCTTTAAGGCGCAGAATATATATGTTTTTTAAACTCACTTTTGATAGTTAAATATTACTAAAATTAGAGCAAGCAATAACAGAAAAATGTTAAATAAATTCTAGAAAGCCTTTAGGGCTGTGAAAGGGTGGTAGATATAGCTACTAATGTTCATTACTAGGTACGAATCATCAACTTTTATTGATCATTGATATGTATAGCTATCGTTTATTCTTAAATGATCAGGATCTGCATCTGAATCATGACAGAATTCATCTTCACTAGTGTACTCATTTGGCGGACCTTGCTTTCGAAGTACCTTTCTTCTCAATCCAATGTTTGATGAAGTTTCGGGTTGACTGTCAATAATAAATTAATAAAGAAAGAAGATATTTTCATTTTTACAAAATCATCAAAGGTGGCTGTGCTTTGGAAACAAAACATTTGCAAATCGCCGTAAGCAAATTTTTCTCTTGACAGACTATTGTTTTTGAAGTTTGTGGTTTATTTCTTAGTAAAAAAAAACTGTTTTTGTAAAATCGTATCAAAATGAAGTCATTTATATAGAGTGGTGATAAAGTCACGCAACAAGATTGTTGCTTGCAGGTCGAGTAAATACTACCACTTTTGCACCACAACCGCTTTATTTTTGATTCTTGATTACAAGTGGTTGAAACAATAATACTTGTCGCAATGACGAAGTTAATTTATAACACGTATGATTGGTTCTCTTACTACTACCACTCCCCTCCAGAGGGCACCACTACCACTTGCGCGCACCTATCTATACATTTCATTTTTGGCGCGAACAAAGATCATAATTTGTTTATTTAATGCTTTTTTGCAAAACCCTGAAACAGGTAAATTTTTAATTTTAAAGACTCCTTTTAGTGCAAAAATCTTTTCTCGATTTGCTGTGACATCATTAATTTTTAATAAATGGCAATCCTAACTTTTTCATGCAGATTTTGATAATCCTTCTTGTCAGTAAAATGATGAAATAAAAAATAGTACCTTATGCAACAACTTTTCTAAAAAAAATAGACATGATCCAGACCATCGTCTGGAATTTTTTTGAAAAATTTGTTTTGCTGTAATGAAATTCTCAACAATTGGTTCCTGGAGAACAGCTTCAATATTTTCGTTAATTTTTACTTGTTTTTGTTTTCAATTTGAAGATTATCATTACAATAAAATAAAATAACATAGTATTTTTGAAATGTTATGTCTATTTTTTTCGAAAAATTTGTTTCACAAAATCTTTTAACCGGACACTAAATCTCGCACTATACACTTAACGTTTCACCGTCGTTCGACAGCTTCGTCAGAAGTGAAAAATATAACACGTTGTCAAAATAAACAAGGTTGTCAACGGAAACTGAAAAGGTAAATTGATATTTTTTCTCTTTCTTTTTTTTTAAACATAATAAATATTTTATTTTAATAAATGTTAAAAATTGACAGATCTATATTCTATTTAAAGAATCGAGAAAACTAGAAAATGTATCGTTTAAACTCGCAAAATCTGTACGTTTGTTAATAGAATTCGACATTTTTATTTTACACATTTCTATAAAACGTCTTTTAAAAATATTAAAATATTTAAAAGACGTTTTTATTTTACACAATTCTATAAAACGTCTTTTAAAAATATTAAAATATTCAAAAGACGTTTTATAGAAATGTGTAAAATAAAAATGTCGTCGAATTCTATTAACAAACGTACAGATTTTGCGAGTTTGAATGATACATTTTCTAGTTTTCTCGATTCTTTAAATAGAATATAGATCTGTCAATTTTTAACATTTATTAAAATAAATTATTTATTATGTTTATAAAAAAAAATCTATTTACCTTTTCAGTTTCCGTTGACAATCTTGTTTATTTTGACAACGTGTTATATTTTTCACTTCTGACGAAGCTGTCGAACGACGGTGAAACGTTAAGTGTATAGTGCGAGATTTAGTGTCCGGTTAAAAGATTTTGTGATACAAATTTCAGCGGACAAGAACCAACTTTAAATATGAAAAATTTGTTGTGGAAAGTACTAACTTTTTTACATCACCATTTTGCTGACAAGAAGGACTATCAAAATCTGCATAAAAAAGTTAGGGTTGCCATTTAAAAAAATTAATGATGACGTCACAGCGGAAAAACAAATGCCAAATGCCATTTTTGTACATTTTTTGGGGTTTTTATACGCACCTAGAAAAATGATGAAAAACTGACAATTTTTGTAAATTTTTTCTTTTTTAGCAAGAAATAAACCACCTGACATTGCAGTGTCAGGATTATAGGATGTCGCTACTTAAACTTTTCATTACTTTTACATCGCAAAAGCGAATAACCTAGGACAGGTCGGTTTGGTTTGCAGTGGAATTCTCGAGCTACGCTTCTGCTGACAAGGCCCGAAACAGCTGTACAGAGAATGCTGGAGGAATCCACTGCAATCAAAAGCGATTTGCAAGAAGATTTTTAAGATATTATAACGTGTGATCAATATATTTTCTAATTTTTTTTTCCTTGACATCCATACTAGCCCCAAGCTTCAATTCAATTCAATCAAGCTTAATTCATTTTTTAAAATGTCATTCTCATTTCAATTATTTAGTGTCAGTAAGTTTAACAGAAATCTTTGTTCATAAGAGTTTATTGCTACATTGCGAACAGTTAAATAACAATCCAGTAATCTTAGCAAATGTTATTAACAATTTAAAACGCAGAATTCGCTTGTGTTTACAAGAGAACTGCGGACATTTTACGCACCTCCTATGTAATAGTTTTCGTTTATCTTGGCACGTGCTTTTATTTTGTGGGAAATATGAACTTGGGATTTGATATCCAAATTTATTAAAAAAAAACATATAATACATAAGAATAGCTAAATTTTGTATAGGAATGCAATATAAATAATTCCAATGGCATTTGAAATAATGAACTAATCAAAGACACACGATTTTATTTCCATAGGTCACTTGATTAGAAAAGACATTGATCACTCGCTATTAGGTACGATGAATGTGTATGAACTCATACAAGACGAGTGTAGATGATGTTATTCTTGTCGTTCAACTATTGAACATTACTTCTGTTGTGAACGATAACCTTACTGGACTAAATGTCACTTATTTCAATTATAAGAATGGCGTGTTTTCAGTCTTTCGGGGTTCGAGGGGAAAACTGGTGGCTTTCGAGTAGTTGATCACGTGATCCATAATCCTCTTAAAGGTAACTGAAAATTTCATTAGATCCGATTAAATTTAGATGGAAAAATGGGTTTAAATTTTTACCAATAAATTAATTTTTAATTAGAAGTTATTATAAGGTGAAAAGTTGGAAAAGGAAGACACTCATTAAAAAAATATTTAATTTACGTCAAAAATAGAATAAAATTTCACATGCAATCACATAAATCAGACGAATATAAAAGACAAAAAAGCAAATTAATATAATCCTTTAAGTATCACTGTGTCATGAATTAATGCTTGACAACAATGCAAAAAATCGATATTTTTCTTTAATATTAAGTTCATTTTCACTTTACATCTAATCAAAGGAATCACAAAGAAGTAAAAACATTAGCGATATAAATTAAATACACTGACCAGGATTATGATAATTTGATAACTATTCAATTTAAATTAATATAACACTTCTATAAAATAGGGTAAATTAAGATCGCATTTGTTGCATAATTTTGAGCACTTATAGTAACTGATTACTGAAGGAACTAAATATCTTTCTATTGATCTCCCGTCTGCATCAAACATCTCCGCATGATAAAATTACAGTTCAACTAATGGATGTAAAGGCAAGCAGTTAGTAATTTTGAATTTAATAGTTTTACCACAGACAATACTAACACCACTACGCATATTAGTTAAAAAGAACTCGGCAACTAGGTAGTTTCAAGCAACTAAACCAGGTGTCACTACGATTGGTTGCATATACAATAAGCCAGGGGGCCTATTCTTGACTTGTTATTCTTAACCAACCACGCATATAAGTTAAAAAGCACCCCGGCAACTAGGTAATTTCAAGCAACTAAACCAGGTGTCACTACGATTGGTTGCATATACAATAAGCCAGGGGGCCTATTCTTGTTAAGAATAACAAGTCAAGAATAGGCCCCCTGGCTTATTGTATATGCAACCAATCGTAGTGACACCTAGTTTAGTTGCTTGAAATTACCTAGTTGCCGGGGTGCTTTTTAACTTATATGCGTGGTTGGTCTGCTTTAGTATTGTCTGTGGTTTTACATAACTCCCAGTTACTCTAAATGCTCATACTTATCATATAAACAATATGAGGTATATACTTAATCTAACGAACATGTACTATTCAATTAATTCTCTTTAAGTTTTACTTTATTCATTCATTTATCACTCTTCTTGTGCAGATGTTGTTGCACCATGGTATATATTAATCCTACTGTAAGAGCTCCAACTGCAACACCTTGTGCCCCCACTCGAAGTTGCATGAGGAAGAGACTTGGACTCATTTTACCTCGCTTATTGAATTTGTATGCTCCAAAAGCGACAGATGCGACCAATCCAGCAATAGCTATAAAAAATTCATTTTTTTAAATAAAAATTTCTTAGGATATATTTAATATTTGATAGTAATGTTATCATAAAGTCCCGTGGCCCCAGTAGATGCCCAGTAAGCTTTGGAAGTGTAAATGCATGTCTTTTCCTAAAGTAATTAATTAATCAGGATGACATTTCTATTTAATCAATCGATCAATCAATCAAACGCTACAGGCTAAAGAAACGTGTATACGTATATTAACGAAAAATTCCAATGTTAAAGCATTGAAAATGGTGCCCATTTTGCTGACGGCAAAGATTTGCACGTCGCTTCATATTGTCGAATTCTAATTCTAATGTGACATATACAAATTATAAAGGTCTTTCAATTTTCTAAGAAAAGACGTGCCCTTACACATCCAAGGCCTACTGGGGTCACAGGACTTAATGATAATATGTTAGTATAATACTATGCGTTTTTTAAAAAATGCCATAAGGCGTGGCTGTGGAAAAGAAAATTCATGTCTTAGCTCCATTCATGTACTTTAAATTGTCAGTTTTGGCATGTGTTAGATGCCAAGCTACGACATGAGTTTTAATTTTCATGGCCAACCTTTATGGAATTTTAAAAAAATACACCGTATAATGCTTATTAAACATTAAAAGCAAGAGTCGAGTGTTATAAAAAAACAATTCTCTGGCATATTATTTCATTAATCTGCTTTTCTTTGCAGAGTAACGCTGCTTAATCAAGCTAATAAAGTAAAAAGTCAGAGATTATATTTATTATCTCACTAAATAATAACTTCATATGAATTATTTCAAAAAGTGTCCTAGTGTAACATTTTTTTTGCATAAATGAAGATTTTAAAGAATTTTGTTGCAAGTCGGTTTTGATTGCAGAGGATTCCTTGAGCAGCTTCTGTATAGCGCTGTTTCAGGCCTAATTGGGCCTTCGTCAGCAGAAGCGTAGCTCGAGAAATCCACTACAATGTTAGGTCAAAAAGTGATCACAGGATGTCGTGATCTAAACTTTTCATAAATGAAGAGTTATTTTTCTGTTTTAAAATTTAAAATGTCTACAATGATATGCCAATGTGTGCTAAAATATTGCTCAATTCAATTGGATCAACAAATTACAAGTTACTTGCAACTTTGGCTGCACCAAAAAGTCCGACTGAAATCGATTATGAAGAATTGATTAAATTATTAGAAAAACATCTCTGTCCAAAAAAGAACATAATTGTGGAACAACACTAATTTTTGTGCGAATTTCAAGGAGAAAACGAATCGATTGCAGATTATGTCACAAAACTACGAAGACATATTATTGACTGTGAATTCAAATGTCAATGTGGAAAATCAATCGCGAATATTTTCCTACGTGCTCAATTTATTAGAGGATTACGGGATCCTTCAATAATAGAAAGAATACTACAGAATGATAAATTACAATTTGAAGAAGCTGTAGAAAAATCCTTGGCTTTAGAAGCATCGAAAATTAACAATCAAGAAATTTCAAAAGAAAAACCAGTTGAAGTTAATCGAATCGGTTACACGTCGCACGAGAAGAAAGGAAAGCTATCGAATAACAAGATACATAGTGCAAACAGTCACTACGAAAACTTATGCTTACGTTGTGGATTCGATAATCATACTTCGAAGACTTGTAGGAAGGACCCAAGTCAGTTAAAATGTAATGCGTGTAAGAACACAGGGCACATTAAGAAGGTCTGCATACAGACACTATTAAGTGAGAAATCAAATAAAAATGTGAATTATATTCAAAATCCAGAAACGTCAATGAATTATGTCAATGTAACTTCAATTGAAGAACTTGAAGGAATTAATACCATAATTGATATTTTTGAAAAATCTTCAACAGGGAATGACACAGCTAAGTATTTTATTGATGTTTTAATAGAAGGTAAAAGTCAAACATTCGAAGTGGATTCTGGAGCAGGATTTACAGTTTTACCAGAAGAGGACTACCATAAATTAAAGTTGAAGGCTCAACTCCAAACGACGAACATACGTTTTCGATCGTATACATCTAGTGTCTTCGAGCCCTTAGATATAGTTGAAGTTCCTGTGGAATATAAAGGACATCAAACAATGGAAATTATGTTTATTGTTCCATCTAAATTTTCACCACTTCTGGGACGTGCCTGGATACGTCATCTTCAAATCGATCTAACAGAAATTGATAAGAATACGGGGAACGCACAAATTCATTCCGCACAAATTCATTCTCTAGATCCGGTTTCCACAATAATTGAAAAATATGCAGAAATATTCGAGTCAAAAGTTGGGTGTATTCCAGGTATCACATGTTCTCTCAAACTACGTGAAAATGTTAAGCCAGTTTTTATCAAAGAGAGAGAAGTACCGTACGCACTACATGAAAAGGTTGAAGAAGAATTGGACGAACTTGAAAGGGACGGGATCATAACAAGAGTAAAAATGAGTGACTGGGGATCACCTCTTGTAATCGTTCCGAAACCTAATGGTAAGGTAAGATTGTGTGTCGACTACAAAATAGCAGTAAATCCTCAATTAAAATCGGCACATTACCCAATTCCTCGAATAGACGAAATTTAGAATAATATTCGAAATTCAACATATTTTTGCAGACTAGATTTATTCAAAGCTTATATGTAAAAGTGGATGACAAAAGTAGCTTAATTCAGACAATATCTACACATCGTGGTACATATCAAATGAATCGATTATCGTTTGGAATAAAAACCGCACCTAGTGAATTTAATAGAATTTTAGATCAAATTTTATCTGGTCTTAATGGTACGATGTCATATTTTGACGACATTATAGTGAATGGTTCATCAATTGAAGAATGTCATGCACGACTAATCAAATGTTTGGAACGTTTAAAGCAATTCACTAAGAATGTTGTTCATGAAGAATAGAAAGTTTCATTGGTCTAACAAATGCAAAGAAGTTTTCATCAAGCTTAAAACAGAAATTGCAAGCGATAAGATTTTGATTCCTTACGACCCCTCTTTACCGGTAACAGTTGCTTGTGATGCAAGCCCCACTGGAGTGGCTGGAGTTTTATCACATATCATTGACGGGGTAGAAAGACCCATTGCTTTTGTATCAAGATCTTTAACGAAGGCAGAGCAGAATTACAGTCAACTAGATCGAGAAGCACTGGCTATAATTTTTGCCGTTGACAAATTTTTTATATATTTGTATGGACGTCATTTACTCTCGTCAATGCCAGAGGAAAAGAATACTATCTACCATTGGACGAATTTATTAAACATCATTAAGAAAAAATAACACTTGGACTTTAACAAAGTTACCACCAGATAAAGAGACGGTATCAAATAGGTGGGTATTTAAAATTAAAAGAAATACGAATGGAGAAATTGATAGATTTAAAGCTAGATTAGTGGCAAAAGGTTACACTCAAAAATTTGGTATTGATTATAAAGAAACGTTTAGTCCAGTTGTTAAATATGATTCCATTCGTATGATTTTAGCAGTTGCAGCACAAGAAAAATTGAATCTAATACAGTTTGATGTGAAAACAGCCTTCCTGTATGGTTACTTAAATGAAAGTATCTATATGGACCAACCTGAAGGTTTTGAAGATGGTTCAGATTTGGTATGTAAATTAAATAGAAGTTTGTACGGTTTAAAACAGGCTCCACGCTGTTGGAACATTAGATTCATTAATTTCTTGAAAAAGTATAATCTAGAAGCTAGTACTGCTGATGAATGCGTGTTTATAAGGAATGATAATAATTTTAAACGCATTGTTGCAATTTATGTAGATGATGGAATTATTGCTGCAGAGAAGCAAGAAGACATTAATGATTTGCTTGTATACTTGCATAATGAGTTTGAAATTAAACAGAGTCATGTAAACAGTTTCCTTGGACTTCAGATTGTACAAAAATCAAATGGTTCAATATTTTTACATCAGAGCAGTTTTATTAAAAGAATTTTGAGTAAATTTCAGATGCTACAATCAAAAGAGATGTCAACACCGGCAGATCAAATGTTATTTACATCTTTAAAGATGGTTCTTGTCCGATAAAATTTGTATCACAAAATCTTTTAACCGGACACTAAATCTCGGTAAATTGATATTTTTTCTCCTTCTTTTTTTTTAATAAACAATAAATATTTTATTTTAATAAATGTTAAAAATTGACAGATCTATATTCTATTTAAAGAATCGAGAAAACTAGAAAATGTATCGTTTAAACTCGCAAAATCTGTACGTTTGTTAATAGAATTCGACGACATTTTTATTTTACACATTTCTATAAATTATAGAAAGCATTGAATGATTTTGATTATTTTTTTGGATATCATATCCATTTTTGGATATCATTCAATGCTTGTTGAACATTCGTTAGAAAATAACCATAATTTTGATTTTGAAAACACTATATTATGAGTCTAATATTTTTAAAAGACGTTTTATAGACGTATATTGAAGTATTTAAGTGTAGCAACGAGACCAGATATAACATTTGCAGTAAATTCAGCAAGTCGTTTTCTAGAAAATCCATTAAATGCACATTGGAAAGCTGTTAAAAGAATTATTAAATATTTAAATGGCACTTCAAATTATGGAATTTTATTTAAAAAAAATAATGCAGCTAACTTTCATGGTTACAGTGATGCAGATTACGCAGGTGATATTGATAGTAGAAAATCGACGTCAGGATATATTTTCATGTTGGGATCAGGTGCTATAACATGGTGTTCCAGAAAACAAAAGTCAGTATCATTATCAACTACTGAAGCAGAATTTGTTGCTGCTTGTAGTGCAGTCACTGAGCTGATATGGCTTCAACGTTTAATAAAAGAATTATATGTTCTTGAGGACAAACCTACCCTGTTTATAGATAATCAAAGTGCAATACGATTGATTAAAAATCCTGAATTTCATAAACGGGCGAAGCATATTGACGTAAAATATTATTTCATTAGAGAAAAATTTCGAGAAGGGTTTATGGACATCAACTATGTAGGAACTGAAGATCAAGTTGCTGATATTTTTACAAAAATTTTGAAACCTGATAGATTTAAGAAGTTGAGATGTTTACTTGGAATGAGAGAGTTGCATCATTGTTAATTACTAACGCAATTAAAGTGGAAGTGTTGAAATATTAATTTAGTTAGTAATGAAAATAAAAATTGAATGTAGTTAGTTGAAAAATAAACAAGCCAGAAAATATGTACATGTTGTTAAAAGTTTTCTTTGATTTTCAATACTACAAGAATACTATCTACCACTGGACAAATTTATTAAACACCCATGAGGTGAAACATAGGATTATCACAGAAAACATGCCACCTATCACCAAAGCGCCGTACATACGAACGTGGATTTCTTTTCAAGAACGCATTCGAATAGGGTACCAAAAGGTATAGAATCAACACTTGATCAAGAAATATGCGATCTTCAAGATCAAATAATTAATCAAATTTCCACTTCAAATTTGATCACAAGTGCTACCATTTCAATTGAAACTGAAAAAGATGCTGAACTATTAAAATTAAAAGATCTGATTAGCGGAACTGTGAACGATTCCAAGTACAGCTTACAAATTGGAGTAATATTCAAAGGTCATCGAGTAATGATTCCAGGTAGCTTACAAATGGAAATATTAAAGGAAATACATCATACACATTTAGGAATTGCAAAAATGAAGCAACTCACTAGGAAATATTGCTATTGGAAAGGTATTGATTCTGATATTGAAAAAATTGCTCGACAATGTGAATCTTGTGTAGATATTAAGACAAACATAACAAGGCAACTAAACATCATTGGGAAGAGCCAGAAGAAAATTTCGATCGTATTCACATTGATTACGCAGGGCCTTTTCAAGGTTACTATTTTTTAGTTCTGATTGATTCTAAATCAAAATGGCCTGAAATTCGTTTTCAAAAAGTTTCTCCAACTTCCAGTTGAATGTGAAGAAGTGAAGAATTTCAAAAATGTTTTCAAGATAATGGTATTTTTCAAAATTTTATTGCACCAGGTCATCCTGCTACCAATGGATTAGCTGAAAGAAATGTACAAACACTAAAAAGAAAATTAACAGCTATGTCTAATGAAAAATTATCCATGCATCAGAAAATCAGAGAAATTTTACTACGATATCGAGCCACACCACTTTCTTCTGGTGAAGCACCAGCATAACGATATTTGGGACGGAATATTAGAATTAGACTAGATGCTTTACGACCTTTTCAAAAAGAATTGAAAAGATCAACAGGTTTATTTAAAGTTCGACAATTTATCGTGGGAGATAAAGTGTTAGCTCGATGGTATTCCAATAACAAACCGACCTGGGAATTAGGAACAATAACAAAGAAATTTGGACATCTTCATTATCAAGTAGAGTTGAGTACTGGATATAAGTTAAAGAGGCATATAAATCAGTTAATTCAAACTGAAGTTAATCCTAAGAGAGCTCATGACACCAACCTCCCATCAAATGCATCAATTAGAAAGGATGTAGACGGTCTGATTAATCACCGAAGTCAGATAATGGTTCCCGATATTAACCATAATCCAATACAAGATAATTTGGTTCATATAAATGCAGAATTTCCAATGTTAAGAAGATCCGGAAGAATACGTTATCCTCCTCGTTATTTGGAAGATTATAAAACGTAAACGTATAAAAATTAAGCGTAGGAGAATTGTTATATCTTTTATAAAAAGTAGGCTTTTATTGATACAACTGAATTTTGACATTCTAATAAAATGTAATTTATGAGATATATTTCAAAAGGATTCTTAATTATTCAAAATTTTATTCTAAAATAAAAGGGCATTACATTACTGTTTGTCAAACTTGTAAAATTCATTAAAAGAAAATAACTAGGTGTTTCTGGATAATAATGGTTCTAACGTACACTTATGCTGAACATGTTACTGGTTTTAGGATTTTGTGAAGGAAATTGTCATAAAAGCGTCAGAGTTTACAGGGAGAGATTACAAATCGTCGCGTACCTAATCACAAAACATTTACAAACGTAGAAAGACGTCTTCGTGAAACAGGACGTTTTAAAATATTGCCTACTTTAAGTATTTTATAATTTGTCCTGTAATTTCAAATCCTTAAGTAATAGACATTTTTTGGATGGTATCCTAGGAATGTGTAAACGCATACTGATCAAATTTACATAAAATCATTCAAACCTCAGACAAAAACTGTAATTTTGCCAGCCATTGTTATAATCAAGGGGCGGGGACTTGGTAGGATTGTACGGTGAATGACCTAATTAGAGCGCAAAAACTGTACAAAATACGTAAACAGCAGTCAGTGGCGGATGTCGCCTGGCGCTCTCTAACTGAAATGAAATAAATATCCACACGTAACTTTACGTACGAACGAGCGCGCACCGCACCTGACTAAGCGATCGAACTTTCGACCCCACTGCTGTCACGCCGCATAGTTATAATTTGTTCGGTAGAGTGTATTTTATAAACAAATTCGTATCAGGACGTTGCAACATGTTTTTGTTTATTACAAACTTATCCATAGATGTAAAAAGTTTTGTGCATGTGAATCATGCAAATGTATCATTCATGGTAGGGACTGTCATAGTGGAATGTAAAAAAAAACTTCGGCGAATAAGTATTACCTCTTTCTATAAAACGAAAGGCGGTTATTTTGTGGCTAAACAGTAAGAGATATCAAAAGATGCAAAAGTTTACTAATGAACACCTCTTTCTGAAAGTAAATTAGTTATGCTTGAAATAGAAATTTGTTTTCCGTGTACAGTCTACTAGTACTAGATTATACTTGTTTTCAAAAAAGGGCAATGTAGTCTCTTAGATTTTTCAATTTTGTAAATAAACCGTAAGAAATATCAAAAAATTACAAAGACACAAAAAAGTTTCCTAATGAACGATTCTTTCAAAAAATTTATTAATTGAAGCTATCTGGCTAACACAAAAAAGTTATTGTAATATCTGAGTAGTGGCAACCCTGCTTTTTATACTAGCAGTCCACTGCAAATTACCAAAATCATCTGGAAATGTGAATTACGTTCCTGTTGGGTTAAATCGTCTTATTTTGAGCCCAGGAATCCGTGGTCCACGGAATTTAGCGACACCCAGTATATCATGATAGCACAGTATGATCACGACTGATCAGTTAAGGAATTATATTCTTCAACAGGGCTGCAGTCAAAAGGGCGGCAATTGATACTCTTTTAAAGTTTAACCGAGCTTTCGGAAAGTTTTATTTCCTTTTTCAAGGTTTCTACAAAAACAACAATATTAACAAATAATTAATAATATAAATTCTTACTTACTCCTTAATGAGTAAGCAAAGAAGTTAATTTCAAGATAAAAATTTTTGTTGACAAATTATTTTTGACACTAAATTGAATTGACAGTAAATTTGTTTTATTTGGAGCAAAGCAATATGATGTTATAATTTTTTTAAATTTTAGATTAAGAATTTTTAGAAGTGATTTTAAAATTTAGTAAATATGTGTAAATGCAACTAAGTTTCTCAATATCTGTTCTTTTATTCATGCTTTTCTTATTACCAAAAATATTACACATTTCAATGAAAGTTCTTAGATTCAAATTTGGATCAAAATCAAGTATTTTTGCATCTTGAAAATTAATGTGATGATCCTGTTTATTGGCATGTTCAGATAAAGAGCAAACGGAAGGTCTGACTCTAATATCACTTTTATGTGAGATTATTCTGGAGTGAAGAGTTCTGGATGTTTGTCCAATATAAACAGAATCACAATCAAGACATGGAATTTCATAAATAGAATTAATTTGTTGGAGTTTGTCAAAAGGATCTTTAACTTTAATAAATAAGGCCTTAATTGTTAATAAATTTTTAGTTGCAATGTGAATGTTTTTGTTCAATATTACTTTTATTAGTCGAGATTAGGAATAAATTTTAAAGATCTGAAAACTTTATTACCATCATTTAATCTTGAATTATTATTACCTTGTGATTGGTCTTTGCCGAGTATTGAAAATTAATTTATAAAGCATCGCATTAGGATAACTGAGAGGGTCAGAAGCCAAGGGGTTCAAGTCGATTTTTTTCCAATATTGCGTTTAGTGCAGAAATTGAAAGTAGATATCTAAATCTACTTAGTGACAAAGAAAATCATGTGTAAAAAACTCTCTAGTGAAGAGAAATTTAAGCGCTTATAATATTTTATTATATGTCACGAACCAATGTGTGCAAAATAGTGTTATTTGTTAGGTATTGTTATGTTTATTATCTAGCAATCTATGTAGATCCTTAAAATGCTGACATTTTTTTATATGAGATTATTAGGATCTAGATTTCTTACGGAGTAAAAAATGTTTAGATTAAAATATCTCGAAACTTGCATTTTAGTACTTGGGCCCCTTGGCTTCTGACCCCCTCAACTATTCTTTAAAAGAATGTTTTTTAGTTTATGAAGATTTGTTATCAACAAGGAGGGATGAGAGATCTTTTCTATTCAGTTTTTTAATATTAATTTTCATTCTGTGTGGATATCAGGAATGAAAGTTTATATAACGTCCAGAACTCTTGGGTTTAGTATACCAATCAATAATGATTGTATTGTTCCGTGAACGTATAACTTTCGTGTCCAAAAAAGGAACACATCTGTCTGTTTCCCTTTCAATGGTAAATTGAATATTAGGATTGTAATTATTAAAGACTGTTAAAATCTCATCAATACCTTCTTGAGGAACTAAACAAATAATGTCATCAACATATTTTTTAAGTCAAGGTATTTCAAATGATAACTGAGGTATGCAATCATTTAATAAATCATCCATTACAAATTGGGCAATAATTGGAGATATATTTGCACTCATAGGTGTTCCAAGGATTTGTTTATAAAAAGTATTGTTAAACTTAAAATAAGTAGAATCAAAAAGGAATTTGATTATCATTATCAATTTTTCTATAGACAAATTACATACCTTAGTTATTTCTTCCCAGTTTTTTTCAATACTTTGCAATACTAATTCAACTAACAGTTGAAGATTAATTTTAATTTAGAATTATTAGTGGTAATGGAGCATAAATTAACAGATTCAGAAACCAAACGAACACGAAATTTCTGTTATAAAGACGAAGAATTGTTATTAAGATTAATTGAAAGCAGTAAAAATATATTAGAAAATAAAAGAAGTGGTAGTATACATTGGCAAGAAAAAAATAATGCTTGGAAAAAAATTGAAGCCGATTTTAACATACAAAGTGAAAGTGAAGTGTTTAGATCGTGTGCAGTTTTAAAACAGAAATATGCGAATATGAAAAAGGGTGCGAAAACAAAATTTTCGCAAAACAAAAAACAATATGTCAAAACAGGAGGGGGCCCTGCGGAGGTTGTACCTTTAACAGCCACTGATGAAACAATCAAAAGAATTCTGAACTTCGAAGCTGAGATTACCAATGTCGATATTCCCCCCATAATCAGCGAAGGTAATTTAGATGTATCTTTCAAATATTGCATACATATAAATATTTTTTAATTTTAGTCAATGAAAATGAAGAAAGAGAAGCTGTGAATGGTAATACTGATTTTTTAGGGCAGAGTAAGATTACATATCGAAGGCTTCATAACAAATGGGCATATGAGCCAAAAGAAACTTTTTACAGGAGCCAAGAAAAACTTTCTGTAAATTCAATTTTAAAGTAAGGACAATAATTTTAATCCTATAGGATTAAAGTAAGGAGTTCTTACTTTAATTCTATAGGATTAAACGTTTTTCTCGGCACCTGTAAATATTTTACAGATGTAGTATAACTTCATTTTTTTTATTGCAGTTGAATTAAATTCTGCAGAAGATTGGGCAACATATACTCCAGACAAATTAAAAACTCAAACGCACAGAAAATTAACAAATAAACAGTTAAAATGTAAAAAATCTCAAAGTCCTTATAAAAAATTAACCATTAATGAAATGTTAATAAAAGAAAAACTTGAATTTGTTCGATTACAAAAAGAAAAATTCCTAGAAGAACATGAATTGAAAATGAAATTATTACAATTACAAGTGGAAGCTGAAATGAAAAAAAATTCAAACTAAACACTGGAGGAGATATTATATTTTTTTAATAAGCATGTCTGGAGTTATTTTTATTTTGGAAGAATTTATTTTTGTTATAAATGTTTTGTAGTCTTAATTGTTATTTTATGTTTGTTTTTATTTATTTTGGAATAATGTTTAGTTTTTACTGTTGTTGTATTAAAATTGTTTAAATAATAAAAGTAAAATTTTCTGAAACAGTGTACTTTTATTTGAAAACTCTACAAATATAAATTAATATTGTTAATTGAAAAAGCTCAAAAAAAATCCCGAATGAAGATTATTTCTTCCCTGGTTATAATTCAATGGTTCAATATTATAAATTAGCAAAATAATTTTGAATTAAATGCTGTCTCATGGTGTTATTGCCCACTCTGTTATTCAAGTCAACTTCATAAAGTTGGTTGTTGTTTACTTGATTTATAGCATGCATTTCATTGATATTGACATCAGGGACTTCTTCTCTCTCATCACATGCTATATTGTGCAATACTGCAGTTGCAATTATAATTGCTTGAGTTGTTCTTAAATTGGTTCGCAAGCCAAGAGCAAGGCCAGGAAACCTTCGCTTCCACACACCATATGATAACCACTGTCTCCAACTATAAGGCAATTCTGACCAAATTCATTAATCTCAAAGCGATGCATAATGTTTGAATTTCTGAAAATATAGGCATCGTGAGCAGATACAGGCCATCTTGCTACTATATCCATTATTTTCAAATTTGCATCACTTATGGTCTGGACATTTAAACTAAAAAATTGTTTTCTATTTCGATAAATCTCAGCCTGATTCCCTCCTGGTGATATGATTTTTACGTGACTGCAGTCTATAGCACCAATACACATAGGAAACCTAGCTTTTGAGTAAAATGCTCTTTTACATTCCATGCGCTCTTCTTCAGTGTTCGGCATTCTTATTATACGTGGTCGTAAACTGGCCAGAGCTGTACTTACTCTTCTTACTATTTTACTTGCTGTCGATTTATGAACACCACTAAAGTCTCCCACAGTAATTAAAAATGAACCAGTAGCATAAAATCGTAATGCTAATAGCAGCTGTTCTGTTGAGGTTAAAGCAAAATTCCTGTAATTATTGAAAGATACAATTGATTAAAACTAAGTTAATAATTACGTATTTAGTAATAATAGTAATCTTTATACCTTTCTGTTGAGTACTTTATAATATCTATTTCCTCAACTAAATTTTCAACAGTGCCTGATGACAAACGAAACCTTTCAAAAAACTCTTTTCTATCCCACTACTCAAAATGATTAGGCCTCTCTCTGAAAACTTTTGGTTTTCTGAGAGGTATTTCTTTATCATCGCTAAACGCATTAACATCATAGAGGCCCATTTTATAAAATTTTAAATACAAACATCCAACACACGACACTAAACTTGAAGTTAACTCATACAAATCTATTAGTTAAGTATACCAACAGAAAGCTATCAGTTTTCTGTTAACCTAGAATTGAAACACGTCAGTTCATTACTAAACCTTAAGTTAACCATAAATTGCAAGTTAACCAACGATTGAAATATCGGCCCTTAGAAAATAAAACAAATATACATACCCCGTGAGCATTTTCAATTCGGAACATAGGAGATTAGCATAACTGAATTAATTTTTAATTAAGGTCGTATTAAAAACATCAAGAAATATTAATTTAAATTAAAAAATTTAACCTAGAATTGAAACACGTCAGTTCATTACTAAACCTTAAGTTAACCATAAATTGCAAGTTAACCAACGATTGAAATATCGGCCCTTAGAAAATAAAACAAATATACATACCCCGTGAGCATTTTCAATTCGGAACATAGGAGATTAGCATAACTGAATTAATTTTTAATTAAGGTCGTATTAAAAACATCAAGAAATATTAATTTAAATTAAAAAATTTTATGAATCAATTAATTAATTATTTGTAAGTATTGATTTGTCTATTGTTCCTAAGATGTAAAAATACTTTAAATTAATATTTGAATTTATTTTTTGATGCTTTTAATATGATTTATGCTCACTCGATATAATATACACGGTGTCCGGATTTCGTAGGGACAACATGGGTAACTTTTTTATTTGAAGAGATAGAGAGATGGTTAAATTAGTAAAAAGGTGCGGATTCAAGAGCTTTTTAATTTTTTTTTAATTAAATTTAAAACTCATGCGAACAGCAAGCGTGCGTTCTTTAACAAAACGTCTATGGCTGGGTAGTTGTGAAAATTTTTGAAAATAACCAGCAGAATATCAATTTACAATTAATTCTACGCAACATATAAAATTGCGATGGAACCCCCCTTGTTTATTTTTTATTAAATTTCAAACTCATGCGTACAGCAAGTAAACGTTCTTTAACAAAACCTCTATGGCTGGGTAGTTGACGTGAAAACTTTTTAAGAAAACCACCAGAATGTCAATTTGCAATCACTTCTGGGCAACATATAAGAAAATTGCAATCGATCCCCTTCTAGTTTATTTTTTATTAAATTTCAAAATCATGCGAACATCAAGCGGAGTGTGCGTGGGCTCCTTAAAAAAATGCCTGTTACCGGATAATTGTGAAAATTTTAAAAAATGATTGTCCAAATATCAATTTTACAGTCAATATGTCTCGTGCTTAAGATAAAATAAATTGCATTTTACCCAGCCGTTTTGTTAAAGAACGCCGCTTGCTGTTCGCATGAGTTTGAAATTTAATTAAAAAAAACTAGGAGGGGTTCCATCGCAATTTGTTTATATGTTGCGCAGAATTAATTGTAAATTGATATTCTGCTGGTTATTTTCAAAAATTTTCACGTCAATCGTCCATGTATGGGATTTTCTTATTAGCTTTAGTTATCGTGTTTATCCATAAATATCCTCTGAAAAAAGTGGAATAAATATTCTTTAATAGCATCAATATTGATGAATATCTAATGAAATTTGTGTAATACCGTCAATTTATTAACTTATTTTTATGCATTTCAGTGATAAAGTTTTAGAGTTCTATTGCTGGAAATCATTGCTAACTTCACGTCACGTCGGTCTAATCTATACCTTTTCAATTTAAAATTGAGACTAAACAAATTCAAATTGGGAATAAATAAATTCAAAATAAGAATAATCAAATTCAAATTGGGAATAAACAATTTCAAATTGGGACTAAACGATTTTGCCGATATCTAATCATTTGCTCAGACTTTCCCCATACAGCCCAATGTTGAATTCAATTGAACTCGCGTGGTCTTGTCTAAAAGCTGACGTTAAAGGAGACTTAACAATCCAAATGCCACAAATTTTAGCAGGTGAGGCCAGGACAAACATTGCGCACACGGAATATCGTTTATAAAAATTAAAAAATATATGTATATGTATAGTGCGACAAAATATTACTATTAAAATAAACGTACCTAACTGTACAGGGTGTTTCATTGAAGATGCACCAAACTTGAGGGACACGTTTCTGACATTATTTCAAACAAAATATCTTAATAAAATTTTTTAATCGAGGCAACTTGAAATTTGCATAATTTGGAGCCGATGTTTTTATAAATACCGTAGCGATTTAAATTTCTGCCGCCGTGAAATAAGACGAGCGATTTAAATTGTTTTATGAATGGCACGCGGGCGCAAGAAGACAATAAATATCTATCGTAAACGAAAAAATTTATGACAGCTGTAGTTCTTGCCAAATGAAAATTGTAATTAAATTGATTTGTTTAATTGGCAGTATTAGAGAATTAGAATATCTTATAAATCACGTGAATTATTTCGGCCTTATTGGGCCTCGTCAGAGATATGCACTAAAAAATTACTTTTTGAAAAGATAATAATTAAATTATAAACGTACATATTTTTGAATTTCCAAAATTCAAACAAAAAAAACAATTCAAACAAACAAACAAAATTCAAACAAACCCAGGGTTTGTTTTTGGGATTTTGGAAATTCAAAAATATGTAAGTTTATAATTTAATTATTATCTTTTCAAAAAGTAATTTTTTAGTGCATATCTCTGACGAGGCCCAATAAGGCCGAAATAATTCACGTGATTTATAAGATATTCTAATTCTCTAATACTGCCAATTAAACAAATCAATTTAATTGAAAAAATTTATGATGCTTTTAAGTTTGCCCTTAACCGTAAGACGTGTTAAAGGCGAACACTTTGAAAAAAACGTGCGTTTTCGTCGCACTAACATTTATGCAAACCGTAATTACATCAAATTTGCCGAATCTTAATAATGTACGATAATTAACGCTTGTAACGGGATTTTATTTATTCCTGTATCCAACAATTACTACAATTATGTACAATTAATAAATTGGAAAAATTAAATTAAATTAAATTCGGAAGCGGGCAAATTACAAAAACGGCAATTACCTTACAACATGTGTTCGAATAACCTGTGAAATTCTCGAAACAAGTAATCGCCGATCGCACACACCAACTCACACACATACACAATTACATAATAAACTTAAAAATGAAAAGTATAAACTACACCAACTAATTACTCGTCACTACAACCACACTACAACGTTAACCAGAACGGAGTGAACGAACTAAATGTGTTTCATCATATCATCTGAGGCGCGACAGTTTATGGGGTAATAAAGTAAAAAACCGAACGTTAAGGCAGGTTAAGAATTCGGGCCGCTCTCATCTATTGTACGTTTTAAAAATATACGATTCTCTTTTCCCTTCAATTATCTCAAAACTTATTCATTAAAAAAAAAATATTATAGGAAACTTTTATTTCTTTTCACGATATCTATCAACATACCGAGTTTGGTGCATCTTCACTGAAACAGCCTGTATAAGATTTGTTGCAAACATCCAAAGATTCATACCACCTGATGCGTTAAATATGGTTGATGTAAAATTTTGTTTTAAGCATATACAAGTAAATAATTATTAGTTAGGTAGCTACGTTTCGTTTTGTTATTATTACCTACGAGCTTGTATTTTTTCTGAATTAAAATACTTTGTTCCAATTTGAATTTGTTTCGTCCCAATTTGTTTATTCCCAATTTGAATTTGATTATTCTCAATTTGAATTTGTTTATTCTCAATTTGAAATTGTTTAGTCCCAGTTTGAAATTGCTTATTCCCAATTTGAATTGATTATTTTCATTTTCCATTTGTTTATTCCCAATTTGAATTTGTTTAGTCCCAATTTGAAATTGAAAAGGTGTAGATGTTTTAAAAAACAGTGTTGTATGTGCTAGCTTGGCCGAGCGGTCTAAGGCGCTGGTTTAAGGAACCAGTTAGAATGCCTTAAATAAGAGTGAAGACAATGGTGAAGTCAATTTCTATTGGTCGCAAGCGATTTTCAACCTTATTTACCAGGGTCGGTAGCCATTTTCATGCTAGAAATGGGCATGTTTCAAAATTTGGTCTACCGGTTTAATTTCTCAACCACCGGAGCATTCCAGACTTCATTGGTTGTATATTTAATGATGCGTTGGTAGGGGCCCCGGTTTAATATACCGATTACATTCGGTGAATTGTGAAATGGCCTACGTATACCGATTTTTATTGCTGTACGACAATCAATAAATTTACAGTAAGTATTTCAAGAGAAGTTGAAAATCAGACCGTTTTCAACAAAATATTAATTTATTCTTAGTTGGTTAAATAAATATAAATATTTTATGTGCTACTGTTTAGAGGATCAAGTGTTATACCTTTTTATAAGAAAATTCCATCTAAAAAAATCCTGCTGGATGTTGCCATTATTTTACGTAACACTCTATATGTATCAAAATAAGTTTAGGTTATAGTGCTGAATAGGTAGAATGTCCTTGTGAAAGGAGCTGTGGAAGAAGGGGCGCTTAAAAACTCACCCTGTATAAGTAGTTTAAGCCTACATAAAATTTAATCATTCAATAAAGTGCCATGTTAAAATTGGCGTTATTTATAACCTATGTTCCCAATAACGCCAATTGAACTTTTACAAAAAAGCCTCATTTTCTAAAAGTTAATAATGTCAGACACATATAATTTGCTCTTTGTACTGTTCTATTATGTCTATAAATTCAGTTAGGTTAGAATTTGAAATATTTTGAAAAATGGTTTAGATGCCAGATTCAATTAAATTAAATGGCGTTATTTGGTACATGCACCTTGGTGTTATTGATCAAAATTTCTCGTTGGCAAACGAGCAAAACAAATCAAGTATTCAAAGTTCGACAATATCTACATTGATATGAGAAAAATGAAAAATACGTGAATTCTTTTTTTATTATCGTAGACAGCCCTGATTTCATATTTAAGATCCCATAACAATTCTGAATAATTTTGCAATAACTTATGCAATATTTTTTAAACAAATCAATTTAATTACAATATTTTTTAGTTAGAATATTTCACATTTTATGTTCTATTTTATTGTTTTGATACATACGATAAATCTCATCAACAGTTATACCTGTATCTGAGTGTACCTAACTCAAAATCTAGACATGGTACAATAAATCTGTTAATGGTTTTGAATTTGGCACTTCACAATTAAGTACATACTTCAAATTATGTGGTTTTACCACAGTTAAAAAAAAAAGTTTAAAAATGTGGGGTAGTGTAATCGTGGGTGCATTCGACATAACGCTTCAAGCACTCGGAGTATTCCTTTTCCTCACTCTTACTTGCACTGTATCGCATTCGTTCTCTCTCACACTTCTGCTCAGAGCATGCCCCGAGCGTTATGCCAAATCCAGCCCGTATGAATTGGTTACGACATGACTTTGCAAAATTTGCATAAGCCCACTTGATAACAGTTTTTTTAAGGCACTTTAAACTTTACTTGTAACCAAACTTGTAAGTTATGAATAAGCATATTTAATAATTATCAACATATCTAAGCTAATTTGTGACTACAATGTTTCAAAAAATATTTTTTATCATATCTTAATAATATGAAAAAAAAAAATTGTTTATAACTTTGTAATCATCTCCCTATTCTATGAAAGGAATGAAGTCTAGGAAAGTTTTGTATATTGCAAACATGATTCATCATCTCTACTGGCGAAGTGTCATATTGCATTTCGTTATAACTTATAAATTCTACAACAGCTCTGTATTGCTGCTTATAGACCTTGCCATACTTATGTAATAATAATTAACTTTTCATTCTTTGTGATTGAGTCATTTTAACAAACTGTTAATTCTTTGAGTTTATGATCACTATTATTCCTAAATTTTCTCGATACCAAAATTCTTTCATAAATAGACATATTTGTGTCCTATGTGATTATAGCTTTGTATATTTTATAGAAATAGATAAATCTGAGAATGAGAAATTTTCTTATTGTTGATATTACAAATTACTTCTAGAAAATTGAGATAGCAATTTAGAAATGTAAAATTTCTTGAGGTATCCCCTTTAAGACAAAGGTTAAGTGGCAATCCTACTAAAGAGATGTTATTTTATTCATAACGTACCTATCGGAAAGAAGGGGCTCTCCTTAGACTTCCTGGCCAACTTGTCTGAGTGGGACTCCTCCTCGTAAGTGAAGATGGGCTCGGGCATTTTGGTGCCTGAATCAAACACAAGTGAAATTAGCAAATCAGTATATGTGTCCGGTGTATAAAGACTGAAGAGATGCAAAAAAAAAGACCAATTAAGGAAATAATAAACCACTCCAGTTGATCAAGGTTATGTCTTTAAGTAGATACTTACGTAACATAAACACCAGCAATAAAATTATCAAATAATACTAAATTATTAAAAGCAATTTACTTATACCTTAAAAAAAGAAAGAAAACTAAAAAAAAACTCACTTAAACTCATGATTGTAAACTTTAAACTCAAAATGGATTTACCAAGCGAACGATGCGATCAATGATCACTGTATGTACTGAAGATTAAACTCAAGTCCAGGGAAGATGTTGGATATTTTTATATACAGTGTTCCTATTACCGAACTCAATGAGTGCAAAAGAAAGGGCGTGGGAAAGTGGGGACGGACGAACGTCGTGTGCATAGGTCGTGTGACGTGCAGGATGTGCGTGCAGGGTATCACGAGTTTATGACATGACGAAACATTTTCAAATTGCACTGAGAAAAATGAATAGTAAAAAGTACACAATTATAGTACAAATAGGGACGGAAACAAATTGTATGAGATATTCGCACAGTTATTTGACATAATAATATTCTTGTTAGGGACATTCTATTCGAATGCTAAAACGCGGCGTTGTCAACAATGTCAACGCTGAAAAGTGGGCGTTTATTTGTCCAACTATACAGGACGCTAAAAAATCGCTGCGTTCTAACGCGACGCTAACGTTCGAGCCAAACTACACTGCGTTTTTGGTCGTTGGCAATTTCCAATTACCAACGTCTCGTGTATAAAGCTGGATTTACGTGGAGCGTTGAACACGTCAAAACGCCGGGCCACAGATTACCCAGATACGAAGGCTAGGCATTCCCGCCGAATTAAAATTTCTTTGCGCATGTACCTGCCGCCCTTGTTTTGATGGTTTATCTATCAACCTATAAACATCATTTGTTAGGTTATGATAAAATAAAATAATTTTAGAGAGCTGTTTATGTAATTTTATAAGTTGAAAATGCCTTATAGAGGAGGAACAGTTTGAATATATCGGCCATGCCCTTCGAAACAAGTGATAAAAATATGTCGATGTTTAGAATCCCCTGGGACTCTAAAAGGTAAATAAAGTCTTATTTATTACAAGGTTTCTGTTTATCATTGAAAGAGCCATATGTTATTATATTATAGGGGCTTTCCATTTGCACAAATTAACCAGTGGGAACAACTTGGAGCAGCTGCGGAGTAGCTCCGAGAAGCTCATATGTGCAAATGGAAAGCAACTTATACACAATAATGACATTAGCACCAATTTAACATATACTCTCAAAGGATTTCAGTAAAAGTAAATGTAACAATTTTGACTTGTAGAGCAATGGTTAAAGCATGCTGGCCGGAGTGATTAACTTTTTAAAACAAGTGAAGAACTGAACAAGAATTATAAATTCTGTGAGCTACATTTTGAACAGAAAAGGTTTACTTCTCAACCAAAAGATGATAGGAAACGTTTATTAAATGAAGTTGTTTCCACATTATTTACACAATCTGATACAGAACAAACAGTACCCTCCTTAACATACAACTCGCCAAGAAAAGAGAAATTGCGACATCAGGTGAAGAATCTCAAACGCAAATGGACGTCAAAGAAACAAGAAACAAATGATGAGAGTCCATTTATATATATCATGCATCCAATAATTATTGTAGTCCTGGGTGGCTGTGGTATCACACATAAATACCGATTTTTACTTCGTATCGTTGAATTGAAGTCTCAAATATTGACTGTTAGACAACAAATAAATGTTTCTTTATGTATTTAATATTTTAATGCCATTTGAAACAATAATTAGTGTAAAATGTTTGACTCTACAGCCACCTAGGACTACAATAATTGTTGGACACACGTTAGTTTTTTATATAGCTTTTTCATAGTTAGCTTAAAATATTGTAATATGCAAATGAAGTCCACTGCCCAAAGGAGATACAGAAGAATTAACATTTTGTCAAACATATAAATGTATAAATGTTTTCTTTTTTCTCGTTTTTGTAATATGATATGAAATAAAACATACATGTATAGGTTGAATTTATTTTATTATTTTTTTTACTTCATTTTGAATTTTATGAATTTTCATAAAATACGTTTGCAGTTCTTTTGTCTTGTTTTGTCGGCATTGAGAATTAATTTATTTCTAAAGCAGTAAAAGGAGTAATAATTGTCAACAACTACTTATAAAACTTTAGGTTGCTGAAAGTTATTGTAAATGATTTTATAATAATTAAAGCAAGTTCTTGTGCGATGAAAATTGTATCACAAATTCTTTGAAACGGACCAACATGGAAAATTAATAAATACATTCTTTAATAAATTGAGGCAGTCGTCATCATACACATGGTTTTTAATTTCGCGCCTTAATAATATAATATATAATATAATATAATAATAATAAATTTATTTATTTCCAATTTGATGCATGAGCAAGGTAAATTGAATTTGACTTTACCTCTAATCTATAGACCACTTGAAGCGGTATGTAGAAATCTAATAATGCAACACGCCGTAGATTTCAAATTTCGCACCTTATGAACCACCTAAACAATGGCCGAAAGTCACGGAATTTTGCCATGCCGACATCAAAGGCACCGCCTCAAGCCTAGAGGTGGGCGATACGGGAAATTGTGTATCGAATTTCGATACGATTTCTGTATCGATACGTAACGATATATCGAATATCGATACGTATCGAGTATCGGCTACCGATACGTATCGATATGTATCGAAATATCGGATCGATATGAATCGATATATCGATACGTTTCGAAATATAAGATTGAAAAATTGAACAGAGGCTTAAAAATACGAGATGAAAAATAGAGCTGGAATAAGTTTAAATAATAACGCCGAATATTCGACCATATAAATACAAATAAATAAATAAAATCTTTAGTTAGTCTGTAATTCGATATTTCAATACGTGCCGGTATTCGATATTTCGATACATATCGACATCCGATATTTCGATATGTATCAGTATTCGATATCCGATATATCGATACGTATCGATATTCGATACGTCGATACAGCTGAAAATGTGTATCGATACAGCTGGCGTATCGATACATCGACCCAGCCCTACTCAAGCCTTCGTATCTGGGCCGGACATAATGTACTCTCATTGGCTACTGCTCTTTACGTAACGAGCACTAACCAATGGGAGTAGAGTATGCCCAGCGTTTTCACGCGTTCAACGCTCCATGTAAATCCAGCTTTAGGGCCATTCTATACGAACGCTAAAAACGCGGCGTTCTCAACGCTGCGTTAACATCAGCTGACTGGAGCAATGGCACTACCGTAAACAGTGTTGCCAACCTTGCCTAACCAAACTATCGTACGGGTATACCAAAATTATTGTACATTATCAACTTTCACTTTCCAAATTATTGTACATTTACGTAGTTTCATTTTTTGTTATTTTTGGATGAAGAATACCAATATTTAATACATTTTTCTTTACTGAAAAATAATCACTATATGTGCAGTTCATTTTTTTATTATATGCCATTATGCCGATCGATCGGTCGATAAGTCAAAGAACTTTTATGTGGCTATCTCCTTCTAACTTTCGTGAAACAGCCTTACGGCTTTTGTCATGTCATGTCATTTCAATTTCTTGACTCAGATCTATACGATCGGCATATAATAAAAAAATTAAGTTTGTTCACCACTTTTTTAATAAATGCCAATCGATCGATCGTAATTTTAAGAACTTTTATATGTATAGCTATCTCCTTTTAACTGTAGTGAAATAGATTTGCCAGTTGCAGTTGGGGATCATGTTGTGTTCTTAACTCAGATTGATCAGATCAGCTTATTGTAAAAATGCCGTATAGGTAATATACCGAGTGACTTTTAATGATTGAGACTTATTTTATTAGATTGGCAACACTTTTCAATTTTTATGTTGGTGTGCTGGATTTTCAAATTCAAAATATAGATTTAGGTTAGTGCACTAGATTGTCAAACTCAAATAAATACGTTTATTGTCGAATCAAGAAAACCAAATAAATAAGATATTTAATTATCACAATTTATTACCAAAATTATTACACTTTTCAATTTTTATGTTGGTGTGCTGGATTTTCAAATTCAAAATATAGATTTAGGTTAGTGCACTAGATTGTCAAACTCAAATAAATACGTTTATTGTCGAATCAAGAAAACCAAATAAATAAGATATTTAATTATCACAATTTATTACCAAAATGGTTTTGAGCACAGAATAAAATACATTTTTAGTAATGGCTTATTTTCGAAGCGGAGTACAAAATGAAAATGGGCACATTCAGCAGACCCGAAAGTTGTGTAACTGTTGAACAAATTTCTGCTGAATGCGACCTCATGAGGTTGATGAGTTGGAGGGTTCACCATTTTTTGTAGCGTAACTTCTCCGCTACCTGACTGGAACATGTTACGATGAGTGAACTTCATTCAGCAGAAATAAGTGTTCAGTCTCAACTGTTGGATCAGGAACTGCTACTGATATGTTCTGCTGAATCAGCCCAATAGTAATTGAATTTATTCACAGCAGCATGCCTATGACGATTTCATTGAAATATACCCTGAACAACAAATTGAGTTGTCTTTTTTCACAACACTGTTTTAGAATAGCCGTCCTCCATTTACAACAATCACGAATCGATTCAAATTTACTTAAAAATCATTGATTGCATTCCATTTAGTTATACAGTTGGCGACCAGTGATAAGGAAGTGATTGAATTTCCCCTCCCGCACACCGTACTGATCAAGCTGGTTTTCTAAATCAGTTATCAGTTTCATGTGATTTCATACGTATTTTGAGGTTATGTTAATTTTAGTTCCAAAACATCATTCCTTTTATGAGTCTCTCTATTCACTTTAAAGTCAGTTCAGTTCAAAATCGGTTAATAAATGAACGTTTCTTGCAAACCGGTAATGTAAAAAAAGGAAAATTCACTGATCGCCCCACTATAATAACACTCGATATTGTACAAAATGTTAATGATACTGCATAACAGAATCCTCATGTTTCCTATACGAATCCACTCGGAAGATCTTGAAAAAACACCTTCATTTCCAATCATACAAATTTTCAATGGTTCGACAACTTCACCCACTCGATTTTAAATAAATTCAGTTTTGTCAGTGGTATAACAATAATCTGCTAAATAATAGTGACCAACAAGATACAACTTTCTTTGCTGATAAAGCCTGGTTTCATCTCTCTGGGTTTATCAATTCACAAAATTTCAGGACTTGGTCGGAACATAACCCTTTAATGTGATTGATGTAAAGGCACTACATCCACTTAAAATTGGTGTTTGGGTGGCAATGTCTTGGAGAATTATTGGACCAATATTCTTCCGGGAAACAACCCCTATAGATATCAGAGACTTATATTGGATACATTTATAAACCAGTTAGACGACACTGAATTAGCAAATGGCTACTTTCAACAAGATTCCGCCACTGCTCACACAGCACGAACCACAATAAATTATTTAGAGGAGTTTTTCCCAGGATGTTTAATCAGTGCTGGTTGGTGGCCTAATTGCTCTAATATTCAATTAAATCCGGACTTCTTACTTCCTTATTTCAATAACTTGATGTTTAGAATACGTATTAAACAATTTGGAAGAATTGCAGCAGGCAACTGCAAATATCGGACAACCTAAAACGTTAATAATGTCTTCAATAACATATCTCAAAGGATTCGGTACTGCTTACCCAAATGGGGCTTGATGATTTGCTCTAATATTCAATTAAATTTGAACTTCTTATTTCCTCATTTCAATAATGTGATGTTCAGAATACGTATTAAACAATTTGGATGAATTGTGCAGCTGGCAATTGAAGAGGCAATTGCAAATATCAGACAACCTAAAACGTTAATAATGTCTTCAATAACTTATCTCAAAGGATTCGGTGCTGCTTACGCAAAGGGGGCTAACATTTCCAGGTCTTGAATAATAATAATAATCTGTTAAACAGTTTTCATCATCAATGTAAATATCAACTCTAACCTATAGCTACGCATTCCCTGTAATTTGCAATGCCGTGTTAGAAATATTATTCCAGTAGTTTTACACAATTTATCTCATTATGATAGTCATTTTATAACAGAAGCATTGGCCAATGTAAATAATGAACCTGTAGAAATTATAGCAATTATTATAGCAATATAGAAATTATAGCAATGTAAACATCAACTCTAACCTATAGCTACGCATTCCCGCAAAATTAACGAACTTTCAAGTAATGCCAATTCCTCAGTGTTCCCAACATACTAATTTGCTTCAATCATTAAAAGTCACTCGGTATATCATCAGAACATACTCGTAGTTAAAAAAAAGCTGATAAAAATACTGATGAAATTATGAATTATTGAAAATATACAATAAAAATACTATTCCGTTTATCATTATGGCCCGGTTTTACAATCACAAGTTAACTTTAACTACCAGTTTACTTCCATAGTTACAATTATGAAAACAATTGTTTCTATGAGAATAAACTGAAAGTTAAAGTTAACCTGTGATTGTAAAAAAAAACAGGCCTAAAACTATTATATAATTTGCTGAAAAAATCGTCAAAATTATTGTAAAAATATTGTACAAAAAAGCTATCGTACGCGTCCTTAAAATTATCATACAATTCGATAATTATTGTACGGTTGGCAACACTGACCGTCAAGCAAACTATACGAGCGCTCTCGACGCCGCTGAATCCGCGTTAACTAGGCGGTGAGCGTTAGCAACGCAATCAGACGCGTTAAAACGCGTCGTCAGTAGCGCTGAATCCTACTATACAATACGAGGCGTTGGTAATTGTCAACGGCCAAAAACGCAGGGTATAGTTTGACGTTGCTAAATTACCGGTAATGTTACCGTAACATCAACAACTGCGTTTTTTAACTAAAATTAAGATTTTTATAATTAAATTAGAATTTTCTGATTAATCTGACATCAAATACACATCATTTTTTCTTTTGTTAAAAATAATTTTTCATTCGAGTTGCATTACTCACATGTCACATTTTACAGTTTTCTTCTTCGAACATATATCTTTTTTTTTATTCCAAATTATACTTTGACTCCTTGGCATTTTTTCTTTTTTAATTTCTGACAAAAATTAGTCAAAAATAATGAAACGTGTAAACGAAAACCATTTAAATGCGTCAAGTATTTATTTATTTTATCTATTACTTACGTTTTTCCTTTAAATAATATAAAGTAAGCCTTGTTGACAATTTATTTCATTTAGTTACATACATAGAGTTACAATTTGCAAGTTTACGAATCAATCATTTGGAAAAATTACAGCTTTTTCCATTATGTTGGCGACAAAGGTAACATTCAGAAATTACCGGTAACAAATGAATGTTACCTACACTAGTGATTTCTTTTGCGCATGCGTATTATTTGAATTTTCCCTCTAAATTTTGTAAACGTGTAGATACTCAGTAAATACCATGTGACTTTATATTGTTGGGTCGTGTGCTTCTTAAAATAGGTCAAGGACCCAACAAGATATCATTTGGTTAATAGTTTTATTAATTAATTAAATTATTCAAAAATAATGACAGTTATATTTTATATCATTTATATATATACATATATATCATTTATATCAATCTTGTTGATTGCTTCTCTTTTTTTTCCCCAGTTGTCGTGATTTTGTCTGTAGAAATATGCCTCATCACAACACCTTCCCGTCGAAGAAAATATATTGAAATTAATTTGTACTGGTAGTCTGTTGATATGATTTGCGCCCAGGATCGACTTCCAATAACGAAGAGGGTACACGATTTCTTGTCGAGTAACGAAGTTCTTTGGTTGTATATTGTTCAGGTTCCCGTGTCTCTTGTTACAGTTCATTTTTCATTTCTGTTCTAAACACACCATGTATATGCATTGCTCCCGTTCATTTTTCATTTCTGTTCTAAACACACCCTATATATGCAGACTTCAACGTTCCGGATTATTTGTGGAACACGTCGTTCTACGTCTTGCGTTCGGAGTAGGAATGCATCGTAATTCACCGGCGTAATTTCCGCAAAATTTCGTTCTAGCATATTACCATTAACAGAACCCTCAACTGTATAAGCAAATTCATTTTATATAAGAAATACATCCTTATTTAGGATCAAAATCGCGCGTATGTGAGGAGTTGGACAAATTATAACGAAGTGCTACTTCACGACGCGTATTATTCGTGATCTTTGCCCTTTCCGGCGATTGGTCCGCACTGTTGTCAAGCAGTTGCGCCAGTGGTAAAATTGAATGTGTCTCTCTCGTTGGTGTTCTTTTCTTTTCTGCCGATCGAGAAGTACGCCGCCGTTTCATTAAAGTTTCGATCATCTCTTGCGTCACACGTTCTTTGTTAACTTTTTGGGTATGTGTCCGTTTCACCGAAGGGGGTGAAAGTGCATGTTAACGGCTATTCGCCGAATTTGTTTGATCCATTTGGGGGGACGAGAAAGCCGCATCCCTTTGCGACTTGTGGCAGCCTGGGTGATAACCCTGGGTGAGTTGTTACGAATTGCTTCTCTCGATTTGGCCCTTACGTTCGCTTTTCTTTTTCATTTATAGGCTTGTAGTGGAAGTTGTTTCTAACGCTAGTTATTTTGGCGTTAATTGTCTTTCGTGGTCCCGGGTCATTTGTGGACTCGCTGCTTTACGCCGTTGGGTATTCTTTCCTCCGCCATCGCGTCTGCGCCGTAACCTTGCTACGATGACCGGAAGGCTGGCATCCACGGAAGTGCGTGACTGCCGACCACCTCTGCTATCGTCGACGGACATTTGATGCTGTGTAACAGGTCGGATCCATTTAATTATTATTATCAGTAGCAATATGCATACGGTGATTTCAAAGTAGCCGCGATTGTGCACGAGATTTTGCGTATCCTCATGTAACGACTTAAATGACGTCGTCATCGGCATTAGGATATGTAAAGAAACTTGTTTTTTTATATTAGATTAATTAGATTTATGCGGAGTTCGAACTCGAGGATGTAGGATTCGTTTTGTTTTGTTTTGTTTTCTTTCTTGTGTCGATTGTATTCATGTATACTTGCTGAATAATCGTTTTTTGTAAACGAAGAAAATTTCTTTATATTAAATAGAATGTACAGTCGCGGACAGAAAATTTCGGATGTCAGTGTCATTCCACTGACGTAAAAGTTAAGAAATTCCTATAGTATACGTCAGATAAGTGACACTGACATCCGAAATTTTTTGTCCGCGACCGTACGTGTTTTGGACGTAACGTGTTTTCTTAATTTTTTCACTTTCCCGTCCATAAAAAAAAATTAAGTGGCGCCTATTTTGTTTTGGCCTTCGCGGTTTGAATTTGAACCCCCCCCGTCCCACTGAAGTTAGCTGGCAACACCGGAATATTCCGCTCCGGTGTATAAACTTCTGCCTATCGTCACAGGTAGGTAGCACTCTTCATGTACTGCTTCATTGTCGGATTCTTGCTCTTTTTCAATTCTTTTTGCTCTATTGTTTGACAGTGTTTGTAAATCGAACGTTTCATTAACAATTTGAAGAATTTTAGATTCATTAGATGCACGACTTCTTATTTGATTAATGTGGAAAGTTTTTATCGGTCCATCGAGAATTCTGACTTCATACAAAACTCCTTTGACACGATTAATTATTTCAGATAGCCATGATTGTTTACCGTGATGCCGTACGTTAACAGCATCTCCGATATTAAAAACACGTTTATGGGCTCCATGGTGTCTATTAAATTGCTGCTCCATCTTCTCATCTCGTATGATCTCATACGTTTTATTGGACGGAAGCAATAAGTCGAGCGTAGTGCGTATCTTGCGCCCTAAAAACATTTCTGCAGGAGTTTTATTTTCTGGTAGGCTGGAACGCTGGAAGTATGTTAGATACACTCCCCTCCCTCTTCAATTTAATGAACGAACGTTTAAGTGTGTCTACAAAACGTTTAGCTTGTCCGTTTGACTGCGGGTGATAAGGTGGAGAAAATATGTGTTTAATACCATTTGTTTCACAAAATTTACGAAATTCTCCTGATGAAAATTGCGTACCGTTGTCACTAACTAAAATTTCAGGTATACCAAAACGGCTGAAAAGATAGTGAAGTTTCGTAATTGTTGCTTGTGATGTTGATTTCATTTCAAATATCTCGGGATATTTGGAGAATGCGTCAACAATAACCAAGATATAGGTTCCATTAACAGGATCAGCGTAGTCAATGTGAATTCGAGACCACGGTTTTTGTGCTTTCGGCCAGGAATGAAGTTCTGCCTTGACTGGGTTACGTGCTGCTTGGTGACATGGTTGACAATCTTTGACATAATTTTCAATGTCTTTGTCCATGTTTGGCCAAAATACGTAATTTCGTGCAAGAGCATTCATTCTTTTAATACCTGGGTGTCCATTGTGTAAGGCCTTTAAGATTTCTTTTCTGAGTGTTTGGGAAACTACAATTCGTTCGTAATACATTAAACAATTGTCTACTATCGAAAGAACTTCTTTGTGACGCTTGAATGTTTCGACTGTTGGATCGCTGCTATTCCATGTGTCATTTATAAGTTGTTTCACTTTAGTTAACACTTTGTCTGTTTTTGTTTCTTCAACGATGTCCTCAAACATGACTGGAAGTTTTCGAATTGCATTGTTCAAAGGAATGGCTTAAATCAGATATTTCTAGAATTGAGGCAATAACTTTCTCATCATCTGCTTCTGAACTAAAACTGAACTACTACTGAACTAAACCAAAATCAACTGTGTTGCGGTATTCAATTTTAAAGTCGTATGCACTTAATATCCAAAACCAACGTTGAAGTCGATTTGCAGTGTAAGTTGGAATACCTTTATGATTTCTAAAAATTGCTAAAAGTGGCTTATGATCAGTTACCAAAGTAAAACGTCGACCATAAATCATTTTGTGGAATTTCTTGACTGCATACACTAGCGCGAGACCTTCTTTTTCGATTTGACTATAATTTTGCTCAGACAAAGTTAAAGCTCTAGAAACATGATGTTCTGCTTTAATGGATCCATCTGGAAGGCGATGCTGAATTACGCCGCCGCGCCGATTCCGTATTTTGAAGCATCTGCTGCTACTATAATTTCTAACGAAGGATCGTAATGAATAAGCAGTAAATCTGATTTAAGTGTGCTCTTGAGCATTTCGAAGGAGGTTTGACATTTATCAGTCCAATTCCATTTGACACTTTTCTTCAAAAGATCGTCCAGTGGCTTCCGTTTATATCGCATGTTTGGGACAAAAGACTGGTAGTAGTTTACCATTCCAAGAAATGATCGGAGTTGGGCTAGGTCTACTGGCGCAGACATTTCTGTAATTGCTTGTATTTTAGATGGATCTGGCCTTCTACCGTCCTTATCTGTGATGAAACCAAGGTACTTGATTTTATCCATCAAAAACGAGCATTTTTCTAAACGAATGCAAAAACCAAAGTCTTTTAGGCGCTGAAACACTTCTATGATGTGTGCTTCATGTTCCTTTACGTTACGGCTTGCAATAATTATATCGTCTAAATATGCTGTTGCAAATGGTAATCCTGCCAACATACTGCCCATTATTGATTGAAAATTTGATCCCAAACGGTAATCTTTGATATTGGTAAAGACCTTTGTGTGTGTTGATAGCACACAATAGCTTTGAATCTTCGTCGAGCTCTACTTGTCTACTTGAAGATAAGCTTCCGACAAATCTATTTGCGAAAATACTTTTCCATCATTTAACGTCGCAAAAATATCATTTTGTAATGGAAGTGGATGCATGTTAAGTTGAAAAGCATTATTAAGCCCTGTTGAATAATCTACACACAGTCTAGTTGTTCCATTTGGTTTTGAAACAACCATGATTGGTGCTGCCCAGTTTGCATAGTCAATTTGCTTGATAACGCCTAAATTTTCTAACCGTTGAAGTTCCGACTCTATTACTTCTCGTACGGCATAAGGAACTGGTCTGGAGCGACGAAATACTGGAGAAGCGTCCGACTTCAAAACAAGACGTGCCTTCGTCTTCGTGCAGTGTCCCAAACCAACTTTGATGACGTCTGCAAATTGATTTTTAAGCGAATTGATTAGTGTCAAATGCATTTGATTGGTAACTACTGTAGTGGTGGTTGAAGAAGGTTTATCAGCTTGATTCCTAAGCTTTATTTGATTGATAAATTGAAATTCGTTTTGTAGCATTTTCTTCATTTCATCGAGAAAACCAAATTTATCCAATAAATCTGCTCCAAACAAATTCAGGGAACCGCGCTTTGCTAAGTAGAAATCATTTACAATTCGTTTTCCTTTGAATTCGAATTCACACTTGCCTTTACCCAAGAAGGCGTATGTTGATTGCTCAAAGAGCCTGGCTTTCACTTTGCAAGGTTCAATTACTGGTTTTCCAACATACTCATACGTACGCTCATCCATTATTGTAACTTCTGATCCAGGAAGGTAAAATGCTGCTGATTTGCCGTTTACCAGAAATTTTCCTACTATTTTATGAACTATTTAGTAAATAAACATTGGTATTCGCGGGAAGTACATAGCAACAACAGCTTTCTTGTTGGCGAACACAATATGGTGTGCGTTGAAACAAGAGAACATCGAAATTGTTTTCAAATTGTTAGTTTTGTTAACTATTCTGATTAATCAGTTCTTAAAATTTAGTTCAAAATTAAAAATGTGAAATAGTAGGCCTTGGAAGGTAATATTTTAGAGACATAATTAATTTGACGCCTTGAACGCGATGCGATGTTAAAAAATATAACGTTCCATTGAAAAAAGTTGAAAACAATTGAAAATCTCGAAAACCTGACAGTCATTTGTTTTTCTGATGTTGCCATAAAATCCAGCAGGTGACGTCCTGAAACTTTTCTAATTTAAGCTATCTCGTAAAAATTCAAATAAAAAAGTTAGCTATTGTAGCCATTTTCCGTGAACACCAAGATTTATTAATTAAATGATTTATAAAAATAGTAGGCCTTGGAAGGTAATATTTTAGAGACATAATTAATTTGACGTCCTGAACGTGATACGATGGTAAAAAATATAACATTCCATTTAAGAAAGTTGAAAACAATTGAAAATCTCGAAAACCTGACAGTCATTTGTTTTTCTGATGTTGCCATAAAATCCAGCAGGAGAGGTCCTGAAACTTTTCTAATTTAAGCTACCTCGTAAAAATTCAAATAAAAAAGTTAGCTATTGCAGCGGCTTCCCGTGAACACCCTGTATAATAAAAAATGGAAATAAATTTTAAAAAGTAATACGCAGAATCTTAAAGTTTCAATTATTTCAATAAAAATTTGGCAAATTCAATTTTCTATGTAATAAGTAATTACTGTTAAAAAAACAGAATTAATTGAATACATATACATATTTTCGCAAAAGTTAATTAATAAATTATTAATTTAATCAGTCAATAGAAAATAAATAAATACGAAACCATCCTTCTTTATCCGGGTATGGAACTGACAGTAATACAACACCAACCAATTGTTTAAATAAACACAAAAATATCTTCTAGTCACATAATAATTTATGATTTTAACGATAATATTCTTCACAAATTTATTAACTTATTTAATAACATATTATTCTTCAGTATTGTCGTATTGCCACAAATTAATATTATAGCAGATACGAGACCTTCGATGTGAGTCTGATTTTTTTAATCTTGAGCAATTTTGAATAAAGTATAACAACTTCTCTGCCTCTGTGGAGGCAAGAGGTTAGTATTAAAATTTATTGGACATTTTTGAGTAAAAATATTTTATTATGGTAAAGTTTTTTGATGATATGTTTTCAGTAAATCTCTTGCATCAATTTGCGTATTTATTTTGAATTTGTCCTACTATTTATTATTGCATAGCATGTAAAATAATATGTATTACACTAAAATTTAACATTAACATCAGACTGATAACACCCATTCTACGATGGTGCCTTGTTTGAAAATAATCAAATCGGCAAGTTTCGTATCTGTTATAATACCTATTAATCTGTGGCATTATTGGGTTAATGCAAAGATAAAGGATATAGAAAGATTAGGCACTATAATCGAGTAACATAGTACCGAATTGAATTCCCAGCCCAAAATCCAGCTGGCGCTAGTATTGTACTAACAACCAATCAAATAATTCCATAAGAGTGACTTAAAATACGAAACAATTTTATGACGTTTTTGTCTGACTTAGTCCAAACATTTTTATTTCGGTTAGTTTTTGATATGCTTTACATATATTACCTAATGCTTTTAGTGAGATTCGTGTTTAGTTTGCTTCACAGGTTTGCTTGCATAATTTACAGTAAGTATAGCATTTTAATTTTGTTTGTAAAATTCGTACCGTTTATCGCATATTAACTAATGGCTATGAGTTACAAATACATACTTTTTTAAAATAGAAAATGAAAGTTAGAAAGTGCTGTGTTGTGGGGTGTACGGACGAAATTTCACGTCGTCATAGATTTCCAGTTAAGGATCCTGAAAGATTTCAATTATGGCTGAAACATATTGGAAATCCTGTTTTATTTAATTTAGAAGCAAAGCAGATTTACGAATCTTACAGAATTTGTTGTCAGCATTTCGATAAGACATTTCTTCTTTCAACAACAAAGTTACTGCACCGGAAAGCTGTACCAACAATCAACGTTCCTGGATACACAGGTAAATAACATTTTATTTGTATAAAATTCTAAGAATTGTGATACTTGTAATCTTTGTGATACAAATGTAAACAAATGTCCAAAACGAAGAAACAAAAAATTTTACTACAGATTATTGCAGGTGGTGACAAAAATATTAATGGCAATTCAAACATATCTGCAGGTATTCCCATTAACATAATAACTGCATACAAATATTCAGATCAACGTCAAGAGAGTTCATATGCAAATAGCTCCACTGAATCCTCAGTGATTGTTGATACCGGCAGTAAGTTATTTTATATTAACATAATAAAATAACAGATTTCTTAAAAATGATAGTAAAATTATTATTTTAAACATCAACTTATGTGTAATACTTTTTTACAGATGATATTTCAAATGTTGTTGTCACTTCATATGTAAAATATTCATCACCATCATCTCTGCAACCTATTACTTCACTACAGACTGATCCTGTACATGCTTCAAGTAAGTTATTTGTTGCAGTAATAAATATAGGTACTTTCGAAACATCACCATTAAAGTGAATTATAAATAACAATGGGCTTATTCAACATTTTTTTAAAATATAAATATAACTAATGTCACTTTAAGTATCTAATTTAAATATTTGATCACATGCATTGTTTAATTTCAGGTTCATCTGCAGTACATCACACAACTTTGCTAACTTCCAAGCAAAAGCGGCCATTACTAAGAGATCTTGGAGTTACAAGAACTGCTGATCTTTCCCCACGATGCAAAATGTTAAAAAAATCTATAGACAATGTTGTAAAGAAAAATGCCATTCTTCGTAAACGAGGATCATCCTACAAGGCTAGATTAAAACTTGCAACAAAGTTCAGTTATAATTATGAAAATTACCTAGCAAATATGAAACCAGTCGCTGCAAACTTTATAAAGCGGCAGATATTACTTTCACAAAAAAAACCAAGAGGAAGGCGATTTACCTTAGATGATAAGATATTAGCTCTATGCATAGTAAAACAAAGTACAAAAGCATACCGTTTTTTGTCGAAACTGTTTTGTTTGCCTTCAAAACGCACACTTACAAGGTTGTTGAATAGAATTCCTTTTGAAACTGGCATAAATGATATAATTTTCAAAAACTTAAAATTTAAAACTGAAAAATTAAAAAATTTAGACAAATACTGTGTATTGCTGTTTGATGAAGTGAGTCTTCAACCTGGGTTGTATTATAATATCCGAAATGATACTATTGATGGCTTTGTAGATTATGGAAATGGAGAGAGGCAATGTAAATTGGCAAATCATGCTCTTATTTTTATGCTCAGAGGAGTGCATCGCAAGTGGAAGCAGCCTATTGCCTTTGTGTTTACAGCCACTGCATCTTCTGCAGATATTAAACAATTAATCAAGCAAATTATTTCTGCAGTAACGAAAACAGGTCTTAAAATTATTGGCACAATTTGTGACCAAGCAAGTGCCAATGAAGCTGCTATAAGAAACCTCATAGAAGAGACAAGAGTAGCTTATCTCCGAAGGAATGAAGAACACAGAAATCAATCTTTTGAATTAACTCCTGGTCAAGAAATATTTCCACTTTTTGATCCTCTGCATATGTTAAAAGGTTTTAGAAATCATTTTATAACAAAAAATGTTATGTTTAAAGAAAACGGAGAACAAAAAATTGCATCCTGGCAACATATAATTCAACTGTATTCTCTTGATGTTGGGAATGCTGACTGTAGAGCCCTCCCTCACATAACTGAAGATCATATTTATCCAGAAGGCCAGAAAAAGATGCGGGTGTACTTGGCTGCACAAGTTCTTGGACAGCGAGTTGGTGCTGTGATGAAATTACTAGCACACAATACGAATAATACTTGTGAATTTGAGGAAAGTGCAGTAAATACAGCCACTCTGATACTTTTCGTAGATAAACTGTTTGATAGCTTAAACAGTAATGTAATTAGAGATAAATCTCCTGGAAAGATCCTCCGTAGAGCAATAACTCCAAAATCAGGTCATAACAGGTTTTGGGGAGAAGCTAAAGAAGTACTTCATTCCATGGAATTTATATCCAGAAGTACGAGACAAAGAAGTCGACCTCCTTCTCTAAAGAATTTTATTTTTACAATTAATAATTTACAAGAAATTTGGAAACGTTTGCATGCAGTAGGTTTCAAGTTTTTACTGACGAGATCGTTTAATCAAGATCCATTAGAAAACATGTTTTCAAGTATGAGAGCAGCTAATGTAAGAAATAATAATCCATCGGCAAATTTATTTCCATCTACATTTAAATCAATTTTAATTTCAAATTTCTTGGGCATCCATTCTCTGCATGCAAACTGTCAGGAAGATGATACAGTTGGTGTTTTAGACTCACTTCGAAACCTGTTAGTGGTTGAAGTAGAAAATAAACGTCTAAAACGTCAAATTGTTATAAGTGACAATAAGTTGCAAGAAGTGCGAAAGAAAACAAGAGGTGAAACGAATTATATAACCACTATATCTTATACATATATAGCCGGTTATATAGTTAAGAAAATTTTGATGAAAGTTAAAAATTGTAATTCTTGCAAAGAATCAATGTTAGATTTTATACAAAATCGAAAAGAGCATGATCTAATTACTGCCAGAGAGCATGATCAAGTAAGGCGGTTAAAATATCCACAGCCGCAGTTTAGTTTAGCAGTTCGATGTGCTAGTCGTTTGGTAAGTGCTTTATTGCCTCAAATTGCTTATATGGAAGGCATCGCTTCTTATATCCGTCTAGAAATGAAAAAGGAAATATCATTTGAATGGATGAAATGTTATACCCATAAATCTATTGTCAGGAAAATGTTTATTAATTTAGTTTTTAAAATTATAATGTATTCATGGATTAAAAGATTAAACAGAATATTGACTGGAAGAGAAAATCACATGAAAGTTTTGAATACTTCCATTGATCCAATAACAAAATTAGTTCGTGATTTTTATATGAAACATAGAAAATTTAAAAAAACAAATACGTTGTGAATTACATTATTAATTTTAAATGTTAATCTGTTTTATTGTAATTTTTTTTCTTCCCATAATAATATTATAAAAATTAATCTCCTATCATGTTTTATTCTGTTTAATTTTTTTGTTAGAAACTAGATTAATTAGATTTTTATTTGATGACTTGGTGAAGATTTTTTTTTTCATCAATATAATTTTGTTCTAAAATGAATCATTTCTTAGTTTGAAATAAAATTTGAATCTTTAAAATGCGTATTCATGATTTATGAAACTTTAAATTACATATTTCTGAAAAAAAAATTCCTAATTTAAAACTCCCGCGTTTATTCGGCCCAAAAGTTAGGTGGAGCCACTTTTGCGAACTAAACTTTGTTCTACTTTCATATTATTAACTGTCATATCTTCTAGTACTTTATCTTTGGGTTAATGTGTGCAGCAATTAATTAGCACTTTGTCAAACCATTGAACAAGTAACTAAAGAAGTTTCCTATTCACACTTCCTATGCTTAATTTATGAATAAGAATAACTCAAATATTCCGGACAAGGGCCGTAAACTATAACGGTTACCTCATGCCGGGAGTGTTGGACGAGGGACGGGGTAGCGTTTGTGACATTAGCCATAGACCGGCCAAGGCTTGCTTGTTGAAGTTAAATGCAGTTTTGATCAGTTGTCAAAATTTTGAAAGGAAAATGACACAAATAATACCGGTTGAAGTACTTGATATGCAGATTGATCGCTAGTTGCACCAAACTCTTAAGCTGAGCATAAATTTAAGCGATGTTACCAATGTGACATTTCAGATACTCAACATTATGTAAGTTATGCTTTGTTCCTACACAGTTCCTGACTACATAGTTCGAAGCTGTCAAATATATTCGCCCGTCGAATTAAGTATCGCTTTCAAGAGCTGCGTTAAATGTTAAACATTGGGCGCGTTTAGCGAACAGCAGCTGCTGAGTTGCTTACTCAGCAATCGTTTGTGATTGGTTCACATTAAGGTAATAGCCAATCACAAACGATTGCTGAGTAAGCAACTCAGCAGCTGCTGGTCGCTAAACGCGCCCATTGATCGGCGCATGCTTTCGACAGTTTCGGACTAGTTAGATGCTGGCCTAGTATTGTGATGCTTATAAGTAAATTGAGCTTAAATATTTGATGCAACAATTGTAGCTTTTACTTTAATTGATACAAGTTAAATAATATCAATTATAATTTAAAAATTCAATTTAGTACGAATTTTCTGATGGTTAAATCAAATGTCCAAGTGACATTTTACCGTACTCACTCTCCTGACTGAAATTTACCAGTTACCAGGCAACCTACGAGTAAGGCCTAGCGATGACGTTGTATGTAGCTATATGTTGGTTCGCGGATGAGGCAACTGTTATAGTTTACGGACCGTGTATTCCGGATATGCTCATACTAATGCAACCGATTACCTGCATGCAATCTTAATAGTATATTATTATACAAGTTTCACAAGAAGGCTTATTGTAACACGAGTGGGGTTGGGGCACGACTAGCGAAGCGTAGCGAGCTAGGAGTGGCCCAACGGAACGAGTGTTACAATGCCTCTTGTGAAACGTGTATAATATACTATTTTTTCTACTTTGCGTCACTTATTGAACAAAAATATGAAAAATATTGGATCTTCTTAGTATATGGGGAATTTTAGTTGTAATGCGTGGCAACACTGAAAACCTTTCGTTTTAATCAAAAGTCACATTAACAAGTTATCAATTTTTCTTATCCAGCTTCATTGTGAGTATATTGTTAAGTAACAAATAAATACTGAGCTATTTTGTAAAATCTATTAAATATTTTCAATTAAAAATGACTAAAATTTCCCCAAAAACAGTGTCACAATGAGCTTCATTGTGAAACTGTTTTTGGTGTCACAATGAATCCATTGTGAACGCAAAGTAGAAAAAACATTTTTATACACTTACCACAAACACTGTCCGTGGTGGTTCAAAAAATGTTTGTTTTACCTGTAATTCCTGAATAATACCAGTTGTTGTTCCAGAAAATTCCAACGATACTTCCTCCTCCTGATAAGCACCGGAATGCAAATGTCACAAAATAGAGAATAGAAAAAACCCAGAAAATTACCTGAAAAAGTAAATACATAATTATAGTATCAACAATCAGTAAAATAAAATACGTACTTAAATACACTGTAAAAATTTTATGTAATTATACTATATTCATAAATGTAAAATTACTCAAATTATCTATGTAAAATTAAATAATATGTATATACATATACACTCTGTTATGTGTTATTACACGTGGTGTGAACTATTTCCAGAAGTAACTATGTAAAGCTACCAAAACTTATGTGTTTTTACTAGGGATGACGACGGGTACCCGTTTATTTAATTGGAACCGGTTCCCCTTTATGAATACCCGTTACCCAATAACTACCCGGGTACCCGGTAATTACCCGATACTCGGTAAGTGCCCGACAACCAAGGACCTCCTTTTAAATTTAAATTATTATAAAGTACTTGGAGCGTTATTCTTGTTTTTTTTTCTTTGAAAAAATAATTTATTTGCAGTATCAGTTCCTTGGGATATTGTTTTGAAAGATTTTTAAATTGTTATTCAATACTTATCGGATATGCAGATAGTTATTGGGTATCGGGTACCCGGGTACTTATCGGGTAACGGGTAATACCCGGGTACCAATAACGGGTACCCGGGTAACAAAATTATCGGGTATCGGTATCCCTAGTTTTTACGGCACACATTGTGATTTTTCGAAAATTATGTGTAAATACTTTTAGATATGTAAAATTCCAATGTCAAAATCGGCAGAAGGTATTTTACATAAAGAGTCTTGTAATTTTACACTGATACTTCAGGAATAGTATTGCGTAATATTACAATTTCTGCGGAAAATGCAGATTTTATTAGACAAGTTTGAGGAAACACTTCTTCAAATACATAAAATAGGAAAAAAAATCAATTAAAAACTTTGTACTACGAAGTAAATTTTAAAGTGGGTACTACTTAAAATAAATCAACGCGCCGCGGATGAACATCCACGGGGTTGCTTTCGTGCTTGCATCAACTTGCAGCGTTATTGTTGGTTATTGTTGTGTTAATATATATAACCTGTGAGCAAATAAAAATCAGATTAGAGCAGGCGGTGCAAAGGAAATGTATGTCTGTGATTAAATGAAAAGTCAATAAATTTGACAGTCCATGAATGTGTTACATTAATTAAATCAGTTAATCACAGACATACATTTTCTTTGCACCACCTTCTCTAATCTGATTTTTATTTGCTCACTTTTTATTAGCCATTACACATCGTGGTTACACAGGCAATTAGATTCACTGCCCATTCATTGTAAAGGTAAGTAAAAATTAAAGCAGTTTATTGTCCGTTGAGTTTTTGAAATCAGTTTCATACATGAGTACTTATATCATTTACGTATCATTTAAATGATTTTGCAATGTGTCTGACGAATTAACGTTTTTTAGTAAGTAAATATGGTAGTTCGGTCTCATATTTTAATTAGGTAAATGGAACACGTACCAAGAAAATTAACCTAAATGTTAAAAATGTGAGTATTTCATTGTACAGCTATGCTTAATAAAATAATGCTTAGCCAACTCAAAATGTGCAATAAAAATTGATAGATTCTATTGAAGAAATTACAAGTTTGATGTATACATTGTTTATGAGATGTGAGTATGCAAAAATAATTTACAGAATTCATTATAAGCGATAACTCTTATACAGATATTAATAATAAATAATAAGTTTTAAAGAACTAGTGACCAATTACGTATCAATGATGTACCATCGGGTGTAAATAAAAGTAACCGACTCGTAAGTATATTTTTGCGTTATTTTAGTTTTGTAAAACCAGCTTCAGTATATTTGTTCACAAATACAAAGTGGTCAAAAATAACTGTTTAAGTTGGGAATACAATTAAGAACATTTTTTTATTCGGCTATTTGCAACAATGCAACCGGATGTATGTTTTGTTGGTTTATTTGACATAACAAAAACAGCGACAAGATTGTAGGTTTTGGGAGTAGAAACTGCTAGAAACTAGCGTTTTAATTTGAATTTGAAATGCCAAATGAAGCTTGTAAAGTGAAGGCTGTCAGTGTCAAGCTGTCAACAACCGGAAGTAACTCCAGTTGTACCATTTAAAAATAAAATTCAGCTCTGTCAACTCAAACAGTGATTCTTGACCACTTTGTATTTATGACAATCAAGCAACATTAGTCCGCTACGAACCATTGGTAAATCAAAGTCAGGCATACAATAGCGAAAAAAATTATTTACTTTTCTTTACACCCGATGGTACCTGCATATTATTTTCCTTTCTTTATAGGAAGTATTTTTTTCAGATATCTGGCTCAATGGAAAGAAAAATGTATACGTGCAACATTTGCAAAGTCTCGTTTTTAAGAATAACAGCATACAATCGTCACTTAATTTTACATAAAAATGAAATACATGGCAGGTTTTGTTGCCTATACAAATCGTGCTCAATGGAATTTAAAAAATATAATTATTTCAAAACTCATGTCTTTAGGCATCACTCTGTCAATTCTGAATTGCATGTACTGTGTAACACAAATATATATTTTCTACTTTGCGTTCACAATGAACTCATTGTGACACCAAAAACAGTTTCACAATGAAGCTCATTGTGACACTGTTTTTGGGGAAATTTTAGTCATTTTTAATTGAAAATATTTAATAGATTTTACAAAATAACTTAATAACTTATTTGTTACTTAACAATATACTCACAATGAAGCTGGATAAGAAAAATTAATAACTTGTTAATGTGACTTTTGATTAAAACGAAAGGTTTTCAGTGTTGCCACGCATTACATCTAAAATTCCCCATATACTAAGAAGATCCAATATTTTTCATATTTTTGTTGAATAAGTGACGCAAAGTAGAAAAAATAGTATATTATACACGTTTCACAAGAGGCATTGTAACACTCGTTCCGTTGGGGCACTCCTAGCTCGCTACGATTCGCTAGTCGTACCCCAACCCCACTCGTGTTACAATAAGCCTTCTTGTGAAACTTGTATAATAATATACTATTGTGTAGTGTGCCACTACCAGTTAAACAATAGGTCAAAGAAACATTTTATGTCACACATGTTTAATCATATTATAAAAGGTGAATTTTTTCAATGTCCATTTTCAGAACAGTGTAAAAAATATGTTTGCTATAAAACGATTTCCTCATTAAGACGCATATGTTCAGATACCATAATTCTACTATGACTATTGATGATAGTATAACCTCTAATGCACTTAATCACATCAACACACATTCATCAGAATTACCTTTAGATATACAAGTTATAGATAGTGAACTAAATTGTACAGAAATTACAGATGAAAATGATAAATTAAAGACAAGTTATTTATCGTCTCTTTGCTCTATGTATTCAACATTGGAATCAAAATATTTTGTACCAATTCGTGTAATTCAAACTCTCATTGACAGCTTCTCAAATGCTCGGGATATTTTTAATTTACGATTGAAAGACATTCTCGAAAGTCGTGGTATTAATGATGGCAGAAACAATAATTCGGAAATCAGATATTTTTGACGTGGCGCACAACAATAAAAACGGTGTACTGCGTTCGGATTTTGCAAGAAAAGTTTTATAAAACACAATTTAATTATGTAGAGCCTTCACGAATACTTCTTGGGAAAAATTCTAAAAACCAAACCTGTTATTATTTTTATGTTCCCATTTTAGAAACTCTAACAGCTTTATTGAAACATGATTTGGTTCAAAATTACGTGAAAAATTCAAACACTCAAAGCAATTTTGAAAGTATAACTAACACCGAACATGTTAAAAAACAGAAATATAAATTCAGTTTCGCTCATAATGGGGTCTATTCTGTAGGCATTTCATATGAATTGTTATGCTTGTTATAATTGATATGCAACAAGCATAACAAATTAATTTCCTAAATCCGTATTCTCTTCAATTGATTGTTACGGTATATAGAAACATCATTGGTGAATTGCTATGGTTGCTATGGTTACGTATCAATTCATTTCTCTTCAATTATTGTTGGGTATCAATTGAAATGAGTTGGTGCTTACAGAATACAGTTGATTGTCTACATAATTCTATATCAAGATAGTTTTGAAGTATGTAATCCTCTTGGTTCTTCTCAAATTAAGCACAAATTATTAGCTGTTTATATGACTTTAGGAAATCTTCCAAATTTTTTAAGATCAAAAATAGATCAAATTCAGTTAGTCCTCTTGTGTGCAGAAAAACATGTAAAGCATTTTGGTTATGATACTATATTTAACTCCATGATTACAGATTTGAGGTTATTTGAACAGGAAGGCCTTAATATTGATGGTGACACATATGGTGGATCAGTCTTGTATATGCTGGGTGATAATCTTGGTAGTCATCAGGTCGGAGGTTTTACAGAAAATTTTTCATCGTCCGAGTTTTTTTGTAGATTTTGTCACATTTCGCAGCAACATTTAAAGCGGGAAGATATAACACCAAAATCTCTCAGAACAGTGGAATCTTATAAAGCAGATTTAAATAAATTGATGCAAGAAAATATTACTAGTAGTTGTTGTGATGTAATAATGTCTTAGGTCTTGAGCAGTGTAAACGGGACTGTGTGTAAGGTTCGCCATTACACAAGATGCCGGGCTCGGACCAAGAGCACGCTGCACTGTATTGTTTGTGCTATTATTAATACTAATTAAAGTTATTCAAATAACTGAAGTGTTTTAATGTAAATCACAGATTACAATACAAATAGATGTCTAACTTGCGTGATACCAACTTGAAACTGATTTGCGCGCCCTACAAAGTTTGGTAGAGGAACTAAAAAAAGAGCGCCAAAATTTAAACCACTGCCCATTTGATTTATTTGATTCCATGAAAAAAGCGTACACGAAAAAAGCGCACACGAAAATTGCGCACAAAAAAAAGCCCACAGCGAAAAATGCGGACAAGAAAAAAGCGCACAACGAAAATTGCGCACACCGAAAAATGCCCACATGGAAAAATGCGTACACGGAAAATTGCTCACACCGAAAAATGCTCACATAGAAAAATGCGCACATGGAAAATTACCCACACTGAAAAATGCCCACAGAGAAAATTGCGCACACAGAAAATTGCTCACACCGAAAAATGCTCACCCAGAAAAATGCCCACATAGAAAAATACGCACATTGTATTTTATTTTCACATAAAAATGAAATTTATGCTCATTTCCATTACCGTACATGGTGTGTTAAATAACGTGACTTTTTTAACATTTCTCCTCGTAATTCTAGACGGACTATACCTTTTCGAGGGTTGTACCTACAAAAAAAAATTTCAAGGAAGATCTGAGACTGTTATTTGGAGCAGTTCAAACAGTTAATAGGGAACAATTTGAATATCTTTTATAATCAGTTAGTGTTAATATTGTTTGTAGTTGTTTTAATAATTTGTTATTTTTTTATAATAAAAGCTTAAGCATTTAAAGCTCTCCAAATAGTGGACTCAGGAAATAAAGGCGGGCGGCTACTAAACGCGAAACTAAGTTTTTTGAAAATTAGTTCGAACTTAATCTTACGCGGACGTGATAACTAAAGCTATGGGAAGCGAAGTTAGGATAAAACAATGTTTTTCTTCGCTCGGTTGCCTCGTCCGCGTAAGATTACGTTGGATCTAATTTTCAAAAAACTTAATTTCGCTCAACTTAGGTTCGCTTAGCGCTTAGGCCCTTCGACTTAATAGTTATTTTTTATAAATAAACATAAATTTGAATTTTGTCATCTTGTAGAAAAAGTAACTGTTACATATTTCTGAGTCCGTATTTGGAGAGTTTTAAACGCTCATGCTTTTATCAAAAATTAACAAATTATTAAAACAACTGCAAACAATATTAACACCACCTGATTATAAAAGATGTTCAAATTGTTCCCCATTAATTGTTTGAACTGCTTTAAATAACAGTCTCAGATCTTCCTTGAAATTTTTCTTATAGGTACAACCCAAGGTGAATTAAATACTAACGGTGGCAGCATTCCCGCAAGTGAGATAGGGAACCGTTACGTCATCGCATACCCGCTTCTCCCTCTAATACAACTGTCAACCGTGACAGTTAATATTGGTAATAATTGTGTAAAAGGAGAAGCGGGTATGCGGTGAAGTAATAATAATAATAATAATGAGTTTATTAAGCATGAATAACAAAAACAATAATATTCAACATAAAGAAAAAAAAAAGAGATTCCTAACAATAAATATAGATTCCAAACTATACTACTTAACACTTCATGCTTAAAGGTGTGAGGTCAGTTGAACGAGTAAAAGACATATCGTTCCCTGATCTTCCCCTCGCACCGCAAAATACAAAAATAATCGTTCGCTATCTCATTTGCGGGAATGGTGCCACCGTTAGTATTCAATTCACCGTGGGTACAACCCTCAAATATAGTCCGCCTAGAAAGTATCCGGAAAAAAGAAAATAACACTGCCTCTTCCAATTCCAATTTATGAATGAAACAATAACAATAGAGGACAATGATTCTAGTTATTTGTTTATGTAATTTCTTTTTAATTCTGAGAATTATATTAAACGTTCAGGAAAGCTGAAACCAAATCAACTGCATCCTGAGTAGACTTGACGTTTCGTGGATATAAAATTGATGCTATTATTTTTTTTACATTTCTTAGTTGAAATGATTTTAAAAAACCTTTTTTTTTAATTATGAACCTCTCTGTTGAAAATATGTTCCATCTGTTTTCTCTTTTCTTAAATATTTTTACCAATCAGTACATAGAAATGCGTTGTATCTAAGGACTGATTATACAGTTCTAGTTACGGCCGTGGCCTTGGTATTGCGTTTCGTTTTAAGTGGCGGCTAGTATACATCACTCTTTCAGATTGAAAAAGGAACATCTTTATATGAATGTTTGTAAAGCAGGGTTGCCAACCGTACGGAAATATCCGTACATGTACGGATTTCATGCGGAGTCAAAGATCATTCCGTACGGATTTTTCTTATATTTACATTTTAATGAAAAAAAAGTCATATTTTTTGTGTTTCTAATATATCATTTAGTAACTTTGGCTGTTCGGTAGTAATAAATTATTATTTTTTTAAGGTAGGAGTAGAAGTATTGTCTGTTTCAAAATCAAAAAACTACCAACCTCCTAATTTACCCCGTGGATGCAACCGGCAACGCTGCTGCATGTACCATTGCGAGATAAATATTTGGTACGGCAGATTTTCCCTATTTAAATGGGACTTTCTGGCTTATGCGATTTCGTACTAAAAATATAAAATTATAAAATGTCGGTGTAAGTTATTAAGATGCCTTATAAGATTCTTTCGGAGGCTGAAAAATTAACCATCATTGCTAATTCTAGAATTTAAAAGCACTTCAATATGCTAAAATTTTGAAAATTCAGCCTACTTTACAAAGCAACCGTACCAATTATTTATCTCGCAATAGTACCTGCTAGTGACAAATTTAGGGGAAGAAAATTTAAACTCCACAATTTAAAAGATTTCTGTGTTTTTGCGACATCATAAGATTTAGCGCAAATTAAATATTAATATGACTCTAAATTATCTGGGAATTTTGTTTTTTGGCAACATAATTCAACGTGAATTCAACACAACATTCAACAGGTTGTGGTTTTTTAATTTAGAAACGGATAATAGAGTAGTGGAATGGCAACACTGTGCGTAAAAGATTCATTTAACAAACTGTATTTTATGATTTGTTAAGTTCGGCAAATCACGTGATGCAAGCACGGAATAAAAAGTAGAATTACCGAATTCGGCAATTTCTTTTAATAAAAAACATGAGGTTATGATGTACCATCGTGATCATAAAAGTCGACTACAACGAAGTAAAATCGACACTTCCATTTTCCAAAAATTTAATTGTGTAACATTAGGTTTGACACCATGTATTTGTCAACCTATAAAATCTCATCCATTTCATTCGATTCCAAAGAAATAAATATTCTCTATGATTACTAATACTAACAGCAAATTCAGTTGCAACTGCTCGAATACTGATTTCGTCTTGCAATTGCGTTTGAATTATTGCCTTCTGAATTGCTTTTAATTGGGCTATTTTTATTTAATTTGTCAAAATAATATTAATGTCAAAATGACAGAAGTTCATTTTAAAGCACGCTTCAATTAACTAAAATTTCGAGTGTAGTCGGTTTTTCTGATTACGATGGTATGTCAATTTAAGTTTCAAGCAAGGCTAGGTCATAACAATAACTAATAATTCACGGCCAACTACGAGGAGAAATTTAAAAAAGGCACGTTATTTAACACACCATGTACTGTAATGGAAATGAGCATAAATTTCATTTTTATGTCAAAATAAAATACAATGTGCGTATTTTTCTATGTGGGCATTTTTCTGGGTGAGCATTTTTCGGTGTAAGCAATTTTCTGTGTGCGCAATTTTCTCTGTGGGCATTTTTCAGTGTGGGTAATTTTCCATGTGCGCATTTTTCTATGTGAGCATTTTTCGGTGTGAGCAATTTTCCGTGTACGCATTTTTCCATGTGGGCATTTTTCGGTGTGCGCAATTTTCGTTGTGCGCTTTTTTCTTGTCCGCATTTTTCGCTGTGGGCTTTTTTTTGTGCGCAATTTTCGTGTGCGCTTTTTTCGTGTACGCTTTTTTCTGGTCACCGATTTATTTAATACAATTTATGAATAGTAATAGATTTTCTCCTTTTCCACTATTTTATTTTTTGTTTATGAATATTTCGATCTGCAATGTGGTCTGTGTTAGTAAAAACTGAAGATATAAATATTACTAGAGTCTATTTCTATCTTTAGTTCTTGTTAACGATGATCTATTGCAATCAAAACATATCCACAAACAATAAATAAAGTAGTACAGAAGAAACTCTATTAACAATTACTTTGACATAAGATAAATTCATGAAAAATAGGAAATGAAAGGCATTGAATAAATAGATATATTTATTATTTTGGCAGTGGCATTTAGTTTTAACAATATATCACAGTAATAAAATTTAAATAGTGTTGCCAGGTTTTCTATTTAGATAGAAAGAACTATACTATCACAAATTCTATTAACGGACACTGAAAATGCGCACTAATCATTTAACGTTTCGCTATCGGTTAACAGCTTCGTCAAGTGATGAGTGTGCATTTTCAGTGTTCGTTAATAGAATTTGTGATACATTTTCATCGGACAAGAACCTACTCTAATGAGAAAGTATACTATTTATTTTGTTTTGTATCGAACATATTTGTTGTAGCGTGCCAATGCATTAAGTTTAATTTTGTCCATAGTTCCAGACGAAATTCTACATTTTCCATGCAAAATGTTGCTTATTGTTTTGCACCAGTAAAATATAAAAAGATGTATACAATATGAAATTAATTTTTCCACAACTACTTTACCATGAACATCACAATTGGAAAAGATGAAATTATAATTCCTACGTATTGCAGCACATAATTTATGTTTGATTGCAGATTCATGGCAAATACGTTCTAAATTATTATATACCGTTTCCTTTATGCTTTGTACACAACATAGTAAATCATTTGAAGGATATCGAAGTCTTTTTTCTGTATCATATTCTCTTGCAACAATTATTTCATGATGTACCAATGTTGATGTTGCAACTAAATTGTCCTTACACTGTTGGCAATTGTTCATAATGGGCCAAATTTTTTTTAAAATAAATCCAGCAACATAACTAACTATTTGTGTTCTTACATTCACACCCATTTCATGAGGTCCATTTAAAGTACTAATTTCCAAGACATCAGGTTCGGATATAGTTAAAGTTGTTTCATCTTCTATTATCGTTTGCGTTGTTGTGGAACTACTTAAGAAATGTTGTAGTATGGATATACAACCTCCTGATGAATCTTCTTCACAATTACTTCCCGACGAATGAGCATACACTAAATTATTAATCAGTAATGTCTTATAGGCATTGCTGAATGCTGTACAGGAAGGGTTTATATTTCTAGCCCCATGACTCCGTATTGCGCCGAAAAAATTTTCTAATGGGTCTTGATTTAAATGTCTTGTCAACAACACTCCTACACCATTTTCGTTTAGAAATTTCCAAATCTGTTGATATCCTGAAATAGTAAATTATGCTTGAAGAAATGCAATTCACTATATTTTGTTGTGATTGTAAATGTGTTCCAATATTTCAGCAACGGATTCCTTGCGGAAAATTATAATCATTTTAAGACTGACTAGCTGTATAATTCCTCACAGTTACAGTCAATCAAAAATAGTAGTATCGTCGGTGAGTGAATATTCATAACCCTTGCAAATTGTGCTTCAGATTCAATTTGCCTTCGCATTATTCGAAAACTAATGGATTCCATGACAAACTTGCAAAGACAATTTTTAAGTAATGAATGTAGCTTTGACATTTGGTAAAGGAGAGAACCAGATTGTTGATTTATGTATTATCTGTGAGGAATTACACTTAAGTAAATGAAATTCTTTTCTTTTAATTGCCTTCAATGATTGTGCAGCTGAAATTTTGAGACACCTGCAAATGAAAAATATTTCTACAAATTACCCTCAATAGTCAAAATCCAATTTTTAACTGAAGGTGGTATTGTTTTTTCTTTCTTCACAGGATCATAAAAATATATACTATGTAAAACTTGTAGAGCATAGACCCAAAATTTATGATGAATGGAATTTTTTGTTACACCGGACCGGTAGATTTTGCCATTTTCAGGTTTATGATAGTTGCTGTTTACAGTATCAAACAATTTATCAAAAAACATTAAAAAGTCAGCTGTGTCATTTGCAGATGATAACAATAATTGTTTGGCTGCAAAAAAATTAATATACTTACATTACCCCAAACAGCATATTATATTTAATGATTGCAACAATACTTACAAGTCATAAATTTCATTATCGCAGATACTCTTTGACTAAAGACTTGTGTACAACATTTAACTTTCATTTTTCGTATCTTGTCGGGATATATATGTTGATCAGTTAACCTCGGTAGCAGTTTAAAATCCTTGTCCAGACAATTATCTTGCTCGTACATTTGAATAACATGCTCCCATTTTGCAATTTTCTCTTTTTTGTCCATAACAAAATGTACTTCCTTGGTTAACATGTTGTTCCGAATGCCCTTCATTAAATGAGGTGCATCAAAAAGAGGAATGATGGGAATCTGATCAATTTCAAACATATTTCCTCGATGTTCTTTTCTTTGCTTTGCATACGCTTTTTGTGTGTCTTTTATTAAAATTTTGATTGCAGACTCATTACAAGTGCCCTGGTCGCAAATAGTTGCCACAACATACAAGCCGGTGGATCTCACTGCTCGAATGACACTTTTTAAAATTCTCATTAGATGAGGTGTTTTTGTTGTTCCCTGGCAATATGTATAGCAAAGAGGTTGCTTAAATTTCTTCCAAATACCTCTAATCATAAACACTAATGCGTGATCTGCGAATTTTTGGGTCTTAGTGTCACCAAAATTTTCAAATCCTTCGATTTCATCATAGTTTGCATTATATTGCAGATGAGGATGTAAACTAATTTCATCGAAGAGGACTGTACAGAGCCGTTCTTTGGATTTTAGCTTTTGAACAGATTCCTTTAGTGTTGAAACAACCTCTTGATTTAAGCCTGGTGTCAAATGCAATTTATGTAATAACGAGAGTATTGTCCCTCTTGATGGCAGCACAAATAATCTGCATAAATATCTATATGCTTTAGGGCTTTGTTTATACAATGAAAGCGAAAGAATTTTCTCTTGCAATGTAAATCTATGACCTTTGATATCTTTAGAAGCTTCTCGTAATTGCATTCCTGTAAAAATTGTTGCAGCTAATGACATTTTACTTGAAATCCTTTTAAAATATGCATCACGAGATAATGTTTCAGCTGCATGTAAACTGCTCTTAAAGCCTTTACAACGTTTTTGCAGTCTGCTGACTTTCCTTCGCAACATTTTAGCTTCACCATAAAGATATCGTGCTTGAGGTGATAACATAGCACTTCGGGTTATACCAACTTTTTGCAAGAGGCCTGTAATAAAATGTAATTCATGTTAAGAGCAAAACTTAATAGTTTTAAATAAAATAAAGCAATATTTCTACATACAATGACATTTACCTGCTTTCGATGGCTGATGTGATGTAAAAGTACTGGAAGTTGGTGTAGGGGCGATGAGTTGTTCAATAACTTCAGCAGGTGGCATGTCACCTATTACCAAATGTAAATGAAATAAGTCTACATGGTATAATAATATGTACCTGTGTCTGAAATATTTGGTCCAGTAGAGGATGTAGCTACTTGTAACACACCTGAAGGCTGAATGTCTTCTAAATATAGATAAGAAACTGTTACCACGAGTTGTTTGTGTCATTTCATTTCTTTTTCTCAAGAAATTCTACTTAGACCAAGTTAAGTACTAATTATATCAATACCTGGTAAAAATATATTAGGGACAGCATCATGTTTCAATCGTTTTGTGCCCGGACTAAAGCTATCCTCTGTAAAATGGTTGGGGCATATCCGCTTATTAGCATAAACAGTCTCGGGAGGGTTGTTCAAGTTAAATAATCTCATCCACGATAGCATTCTCGGCATTTCTCTTTTTGGGTTTGGAAAGCGATGCCTTCTTGTACCTATTTAACATTAATTATTTATTATAAGTATCTTATGATTCACATATACATTTTAAATATTACCTGTGTAGGAACAATACTTAACACAGCACTTAACTAATCCCATTGCGATTGCAAATAGTCCTAATCAATATTATTAACACCAAAATATAACTTAACGCCCTAACTAATGAAACATAAACTTAAAAAACGATAAAGATGCAATATAACTAGAAAACTTGTGGACACTATGTTGATTCTGCTGATAAACCCTAACGAGCACGAGGCAAACACAGAAACACACACAGAAATGACAGAAGTGTAATAAACATTAATTTCGTACATACGTAATGACAATTCCAATCGATAGTAGCGCCATACAAATGTTGGTAGCGTAAAGAACCGGAGACGCAAACCGGTGACGAGTACCTCGTATTAAGTCGACATAGCATGTTGTAAATAAAACATAACATGGCGCTGCGACGAGTTAAGTGAACCTAAATCAGAAGAATAAAAGTAAGTGGAAACTTTAAAAATTATAATAGAAAAGAATAAAAATGGCGGTGCAGCCAGAGCAAGGTCAAACACGAATGTCGGACTTGAAACCCCCGGATAATTTAACCGATCTAACAATGGAAGGTTTTAGTAGATGGAAACAATGATTTGAAATATATATGTAGAACAGCTTCAGGAGCAGAAGAGATGCCTGCAAATGTACAAGTAGCACTTTTGTTGCATTGCATCGGTGAGCAGTGCATTGATATATACAATACGTTTACTCTGTCCAATGAAGACAGAAATAATTATGAAGTTATTATGCAAAAATTTATTGACCATTTTGTACCAATCAAAAATGAAAGTGTAAACTCACATTTATTTTTTACACGTAACCAGCACAGTGGTGAAAGCTTCGATGGATACTTAACGGACTTGAAAAAGTTAAGTGCGGACTGCAATTTTGGTGACCTTCGTGATAGGCTGATAAGGGACCGCGTTGTAGCTGGAATCTTAGACAAGACATTAAAGAATAGGTTGTTACGTGAAAACGACTTAACATTGCAAAAAACAGTTCAAATTTGTAAAGCTGCAGAACTTGCTGAAGCCCAGATTAAAAAATTTGAGAATGCTGCAGAAGTGTCGGTAGTGCGCAAGAGGCAACCTAACCAGCAAAAGACAGCGAGGGGATGGACAGGTGCATCTTCACAGCAGGACAGAAGTACGGAGCAGAGACAACAGAAGGTGGTGCCAACCAGCAATACAGGGACAAATGGAGTGTCATCTACAAAAGGACAGACTCCACGTGATGCTTACCAGAAATGTGGTTTTACTCATCAGTGGAAAAAGTGCCCAGCATATGGAAAAGTTTGCGGTAACTGTAGTAAATTAGGTCATTTTAAGAAAATGTGTAAAGCGCGCAAATATGTTAAAGTAATTAATACAGAAGGAAACAATGTCGAAGATGAAGTAGACTCATTAGTTTTAGATTTAATTAGTATAGACTCGATAAATGCCAGAAAAGACTGGATAGAACATTTAAGTTTTGTAGAATGTAGAAACAAAAAAGTAGCATTTAAGATAGATACGGGTGCTCAATGCAATGTTGTTCCAATTGACATATGCAAAAAGTTAGGTATTAAGCAAATAGAAAAATCAAATTTAAAATTGACAAGCTATGCAGGGAATAGATTAGATACAGTAGGGAAAATTAAATTACATTGTCTTGTGGGGAATAATACAAAAGAAGTGCAATTTGAAGTCTATAACGGTAATGCTGTGCCAATATTAGGATTACCAACAATTTGTGAACTTGGTTTGCTAAAAAGAGCAGATTCTGCAATGATTTCAGAATTACAGGTAAAAAATAAACCAGAGATTTTAGTCAAGTATAAAGATGTTTTCTCAGGGTTAGGAAAAATAAAAAAATACAAATATAAAATTGAACTGAAAGAAAATTCTGTTGGTAAAGTAGAACCAAGTAGACATGTGCCATTTAAGCTAATTGAAAAATTAAAGGTAGAAATAAGAAACATGGAACAAAAAGGTATAATATCTAAAATTGAAAAACCTACAGAGTTTGTAAATTCATTGGTATTAGTCACCAAAGCAGATGGCAAACTACGTGTTTGTTTGGATCCACAATATTTAAATACTTGTATTAAACGTGAGCATTATCGTATACCAACATTAGATGAAATTGTATCAAAATTAAATGGAGCCAAATACTTCACGACTTTAGATGCAAATAAAGCTTTTTGGCAGGTAGAACTTGATAACACATCTCGAGAACTAACAACATTTAATACGCCGTATGGTCGTTATTGTTTCAACCGATTACCATATGGGTTAAATTCAAGTCCTGAAGTATTTCACCGTGTTTTTAACCAAATATTTGGAGAAATTGAGAATGTTGCTACATATATAGATGATATTTTACTATGGGCAGACTCAAAGGAAAAACTAAATAAGACCCTAGAAAAAGTTTTAAATCGGGCAAGAGAATATAACGTAAAATTTAATTTGAAAAAATTTAAGTTCAATTTAACTGAAGTTGAATATTTAGGACACATCTTGAGCTACGATGGTATAAGAGTAGATCCAGAAAAAGTTAAGAGTATAAGAGAAATGGAAGTCCCGAGATCACAAAAGGAATTATTGCGATTCTTAGGCATGGTAAACTATGTAGGAAAATTTATACCTAATCTATCGCAATGTACAGCCAGTTTAAGGCAATTAATAAAAAAAGAAATTCCTTTTGTGTGGGGAAATGAGCAACAAAAATCGTATGATAAGCTAAAGAATATGTTATGTCAATCACCCATTTTAGCATATTTTGATATATCAAAACCAATTACTTTGAGTGTCGACGCATCAAGCGAAGGTTTAGGATGTGTATTATTTCAAGCCGATAGGCCTGTGGTTTATGGTTCAAGGGCTTTAACGGAAACTGAAAAATTGTACAGTCAAATTGAAAAAGAATGCTTAGCAATTCTGTATGGATGTACTAAATTTAATCAGTATTTATATGGTCAACATTTTCTAGTAGAGACAGACCACAAACCACTGGTAGCTATTTTTAAAAAATCACTTAACAAATGCCCACCTCGCTTGCACAGGTTGAGAATCAGTTTACAGTCCTATGATTTTGAAATTATATACAAGCCAGGTAAAGAAATTGTAGTTGCAGATCATTTGAGTAGATCGTTTTTAAAAGAATCAACAACTGTGGAGGAGGAAAAAATTGAGGCGTTTGTTGCGATGATAGTAAAAAATTTAAATATTACTGATGAGAGGTTGGAGAAATTGAAAAGAGAAACGAGTGTAGATAATGAATTACAAATTTTATTAAATTATTTCAGGAATGGTTGGCCAAACAATAAGTCTGAGGTAGAAGAGTTAGTAAAACCATATTACTCCTTTGCTGATGAATTAAGTGAAACCCAAGGGCTAATTTTTAAAAACACATGTATAGTTATTCCGCGGAAATGTAGAACAGAAATATTAAAAAAGATACATTATGCACATTTAGGAATAGAAAAAAGTAAATCATTCGCAAGAAAAACGATATTTTGGCCGGGTATGTCAAAACACATTGAAGATCACATAGGGAATTGTAACACCTGTTTAAGCTATCAAAATAAACACAGAAAAGAGCCAATGATATTAAAAGAAATACCAACACAGCCATGGGAAATTTTAGCTGCAGATATTTTTTATCTGCATGGAGAAAAACATCTATTAATTGTGGATGCCTACAGTAAATTCACTGAAATAGAATTATTAAAGGACATGACTACAGAAACTGTTATTGCTATTTTAAAGAAATTTTTTGCACGTTTCGGCTTACCAAGAATATTATACACCGATTCCGGAACGCAATTTACGAGCTATAAATTTAAGCAATTTTCGAAAGAATGGGATTTCGCTCATGTAATAACTACTCCGAAACACCACCAGTCCAATGGTTTAGCAGAAAGGTACATTCAGACCATAAAGAAATTAATGCAAAAAGCAAAACAGGACAATCGTGACAAGGAATTAGCTTTACTCCAATATCGAAACACACCTATTGATTCAAGTGGATTAACACCAACTGAGTTACTTTTTGGGAGGCAAACAAGAAACCTAATGCCAAGTTGTAGTGAAACTTTTAAAAGAGACGGAAGAGAACATTTAAATAACTTAAGAAAACGACATTTGAAGCAGAAAGAATATTACGATAAAGGAGCACGTGAACTACCTAAATTACAGGTGGGAGATTCAGTCAAAATTCACGAAGAACATGGTAAAGTTCCTCATGAAAACGGCAGAATAGAAACAAACAAGAAACCTAATGCCAAGTTGTAGTGAAACTTTTAAAAGAGACGGAAGAGAACATTTAAATAACTTAAGAAAACGACATTTGAAGCAGAAAGAATATTACGATAAAGGAGCACGTGAACTACCTAAATTACAGGTGGGAGATGAGTCAAAATTCACGAAGAACATGGTAAAGTTCCTCATGAAAACGGCAGAATAGTCGGTTTAAGCGATAACCCACGTTCATTCAAAATAAAAAAAGAAGACGGTACTGTGATATGCAGAAACAGAAGATCATTGACAGCAGGGAAAAATTTCGAAGAAAAAAGAGGCGATTATGAGAGCTTGGATAGGACAGATCTAGGGGACATACCGAATAATTCTAGCTTTATATCTAGGCCCAGTAAAATTGAAAAACAAATAGTTTGACTAGTTCGTTCCATTTACCAGCGCAAAATGCTCAGAAACAAGATACGATAGCGGTACCAAAAGTAACGCGATCCGGTCGAACTGTAACGATACCTTTGCGATATAGAGATTAAAATAAAATTGTAAAATGTACTTTATCATATAGAGATTAAAATGAAATTGTAAAATGTATTGTTTTTGTAAAGAAAGGGAGATGTTGTGATGTAATAATGTCTTAGGTCTTGAGCAGTGTAAACGGGACTGTGTAAGGTTCGCCATTACACAAGATGGCGGGCTCGGACCAAGAGCACGCTGCACTGTATTGTTTGTGCTATTATTAATACTAATTAAAGTTATTCAAATAACTGAAGTGTTTTAATGTAAATAAAACATAACAGTAGTCGTGGTATAAAAGCAAATTCTTGTTTAAATAAATTATCATATTTTCACGTAACCAACTGTGGATTACCTCCTTGTATTGCGCATGATTTATTTGAAGGCGTTATTGCATATGACTTACAATTATTAATAGTAAGAATGGTAAAAAAAAATGTTTGCTTATGATTATTTAAATATGAGCTTACAAACATTGCGATTTGATTGCGATTTAGAATATAAAAAACCAATAGTTATTAAAGCTGGAAATAAATTATGTGACAATGCCATCGAAAATTTTAACCTTTTGGAAATTTTACCTTTCGCACTTTATAATAAACATTTACATGGTTATGAATGGGATATGATTTTACTATTAAGAAAAATTAGTTTATTAGTGACTGCACAGAGAATTACAACAGGGCAAACAGCTTTATTAACTACTTATTTAAAAGATTATGTGGAATTGAGGATAAAATTATTCCCAGATTTGCCATTGAGACCAAAACATCACTATATAATGCACTATCCATCGTAAATCAGAAAAATTGGACCATTAATTAATTATTCCACTCTCCGATTTGAAAGTAAACACAAATATTTTAAAAGTATGATTAAACATTGTCAAAATTTCAAAAACATTACCCTAACACTTACCAAGAGACACCAACTTCTGCAAGGATATTATTCTTTTAACCGATTATTGTATAATAATAGAGCAGTCGCAGAAAATGTAAATGCTTTTGAAATAAACAACCTAAACGCTGAACTTCAAATTATTATTAATAGATATAATAAATTTTCGTTTAAATTTATAAGAAATAAAGTTGAATATAAAGGCACGTGTTATAAAAAGGGCGTGTACGTCTGCGTGAAATTCAATGAATTTCAAAGAATTATTGTGTGTAAAATACAAGAGATACTGATTAATTCTTCTTACGACTTACTCTGGTTTTTGGGGAATACCAAAGAATTGTTTTATAATAATATTACCGGTGTGTACGAAGAATATAGTGATGAAACAGAGGTAATATGTGTTGCTCAAGAAGAATTATTGACATTTGTGCCAGTTCGAGTTATGACTGCTGACAATGGTTTTAAGTTATATTCGTTCAAACATTTACCTCCATAAGCATTATAATATGGTTATAATACATCACAATATACTCTGCGTACATATATAACATTCTATGAATCAACAGCATCAGTTCAACCGTTGTACATTGTAATCTATTATGGTACGCTAAGGTTGACAAAAGATCCATTACGTGCAACAGTTGATCCGAGGCCGGTGAGTAACATTAACCATGAGAAGAAAATAAAACTCGTAACTATTCAAGCCTAAATATGGCTGATTGCTGACGATTCATTACTGACTAGCAGCTCCATTAACAGCCAGTAAATTTATAAACTAATAAGAATCAAACGAAAATACAAAGAAGAATATATGTAATATAATAAATTATAAATATATAATACTTACTGTATATTTATGATTTTTACGTAAAATTCCGAAAAGCAACCAACCAATAGCAATAGGCTTATTATATTTAAATATCCATACTAGAAACTTGAGGAAATTTTATTTTCTTTTCATACAATGTCCTACCCCTATAAGTATTTGTGTATTAATTTTTTTTAGATGACGTTATTTAAAGTCTGGTCCAGGAATAGATTACACAAAAAAATTATTGTATTAACCGAAGATGAAAATATGATAAAAAATTTAATTTCGGAAGGTTTGTATAAATGCCGTTATTTTCTTTTTGCTTTGTAATTAATTAACGTTTAAGCTTCAGAAAAAATGGATATTAACGGTTCTAAATTAGTTTTGGAAAAAGATGGAACAGAAGTTGATGAAGACAAGGTACTTAAACTATTAGGTGATGAAATTTTCATTGTTTTAGAAAAAGACGAATCTTGGACTAGCAGCTGCATGTCTGATTCTAATACCAGCACAGCTTCAAGTAATCTACCGCACATATTCGATACTGCCCGGGAAGATTTTAAAATTCCTTGGGATAAATTAGGCTGCAAGGATTTACATGATTGCGAAAACGGTGTTCGTTTAAGACACTATTTACAAATGTCATAAATGTTATTATAGCGGAAGTTCGTCAGAAAGAAGAAATACCTTCATCGGCTCTTAAAATTATTGCCAAAAAAGTTATTGATAAATATCCGCAAAGTTTTCGTGATGAAGATGAAGATGGAGTTGTGCTTGGCGATGGTTCTCATACTGTTTTTAATAAACTATTAGATCGTAATAATTATTTAAACCGACCAAATAAAAGAAGTTCATTACGGTCAGAAGTAAACGTTTCGGTTGATAAGAGAAAGAAGTTGTCTTCTAGAAAACTGGCTGCAAATTATGGCAGCCACATGAACATCCTGATACTGTTGAGTGTGTCACGGAAGCAAAAAACTATTTAAAATTATTAGCGTTAGATGCTAATTGGGAAATTGCTAAATTGGGAAAACGATCAAAATTTATATGTATATTTGGATAAAACGTACCCATTACAGCGCTTAGATATAAATAATCCAAATCAAAAATCTATAGAGTCTTTGAAAACTGAATGGCCTTTACTCTTTAAGAATAACATAGTATTCTGGCATTATGAAAAATTAATGCAACCTATCACCCATAATTTGAGTGAAAATATTGAAGCCAAGCAATCTAAATTTATGAAACTTAGTTTAGAAAAGAAAATGAAAATCTCTGAGGACGCAGAAACCAGTATGAAAGTAATACTTATCATAACAAAGTATTTCAAAGAGAAATTGGAAGAGATTTATATTGAGGTAGGTACTTGAATATTGACTGATTATTAATGAGATTTTTATTTAAAATAAATACAGGGTGATTTATAATGAGTGTAAAAAGAGCTTTTTATAATGAGTGTAAAAAACGTCACCGACTTATAAGGGAGGCCATTTTATATTTATCATGAGATAGAAAGATCGGGCCCAAAAGTACTAAAATAAAATATGTAAGATCTTTTAATTTTACTAATTACAATTTATTCTAGGATGGGCCACTGGAATTAAAATCTGAGCCATGCATTGTTAAGAAGGGTACGTTTACTGTCAGTTTTTTTTTAACAAATTTTTCTATTTTCAGATGAAAATGAGAAAAAATATGAGGTGTACACACGTGGAATACAAGTAAGCGATGGTCATGAAAACTTTAAAGATGCTTTAGAAGTTTTATTTGCGTCCTACTTTATATACAGTGTGTCCCAGATTGAGTAGGCTACCATGGGTAACTTTCTTATTAGTGAAGATAGAGATTTGGTTAAATGGGCAATATTTTGCAGTTTTATGTGCTGATTCAGATTCCGTTGAGAAAATTTGAAAATTCCGAATAGTTCAGATATTATCGCAGAAAAACTGAAAATCGCTATTTTCTTTAATGTCCAATAACTTCGCAATTATAAAAATATGAAAAAATGTTTCATATAAAAGTTACTATGTTTGATAAAATACAGTCAAAATAAAATTCAAGATGGCGGCTGTCAAGATATTGATAGCAACTTTCTTATTTTAAATGGACGCCATATTGAATTTTTGTACGATTAAATAGTGTTGAAGAAATAAATATAATATACTCACTTGAGCTGATAAGTTAAAGTTGGCTGTTGTTTATATGTAACTAATGTATAAAAGTTTGTCATTACATGTACCTAAAATTTTGCTCACATTAAAAGTTATGTTCTCTACTTAACTGGGCTTTCAATCACACCCGCTGCAATCGCTAACAGGTTATGGGCCCAGATAACCTTCAAGAAGTGATTGGAAGTGATTTTTCGTATTAAGTGCGAAGGAGTAAAAGTGAGCGACATAGACATTATAATGACAGGTACAATTAGAATCGAAGCATTAACGAAACACAATTACGACACCTGGAAGATCCAGATGCAGGCACTGTTAGTGAAGAATGATGCCTGGGCATTCGTTAACGGGATGAAGGTCAAGCCAGAAGTTATGGATGGCAACGCGGAAACAATTGCAGCCGAGGCGGTATGGATTGAGGGAGACGATAAAGCAAAGTCAGATATAATATTATCAATTCACCCGTCTGAACTAAAACAAATTAAGGGATGCTCCACGTCGCGTGATGTTTGGCTAAGGTTGGAGACCATTTTTCAATCTAAAGGGCCAGCGCGAAAGGCTACGTTGCTAAAGCAACTTACACTTCAAAAAATGAGGGATGGCGAAGATGTGCAAATACATTTGCGTAAATTCTTCGATGCCGTCGACAAGCTCGAGGAGATGGGAGTGGAAATAAATCATGAACTCCTATCGATTATGCTTCTCTACAGCCTTCCGACAAGTTTTGAAAACTTCAGATGCGCGATTGAGTCGCGCGATGATCTGCCACGACCAGAGGTGCTACGTGTGAAGATCGTTGAGGAATACGAAGCAAGAAATAATGACAGTCGTCAAGATTCGGTGCCAAATGCGATGGCCGCAGAAAGACATAATAAGAAATTTTTTCGGAAACCGGAGAAACGTGAATCTGAAAGTGTCAAATTGACTAAAGTGAAGTGTTTTCGATGTCACAAATTCGGACACAAAGCCTCACAATGCAGACAGAATGCGAATAGAATCGATAAAGAGACGTTGTATGCGACACCGGAAGCAAATTCTTGTCGAGAAAATTTAAATCGTGACCAAAAGTGGTGCCTCGATAGTGGATGCACATCACATTTGTGCAAAGATGCAGACCTATTCGTAGAGATTTACAGAGGCGATCAAGGAAAACTGAAGTTAGCTAATAGCTCGACAACGGCAGTCAACGCAAAAGGTACAGTTGAAATGACTACCAGCGTTAAAGGACGCAAACAGACATTCAGTTTAAAAGACACTCTTTGTGTACCCGACTTGAGGGCAAATTTACTGTCCGTTGGAAAGATAGTCGATAAAGGATATAAAGTATTATTCGAAAAGGAAGTTGCGAAGATCATTGATGTCGACGGAAATGTGAAGATAATTGCGAAACGAATCAACGGTCTATTCTACGTCCAAGATTCAAGCAACAACAGACACGAAACTGTGGTTCAATTTGGTGAAGACGAGAAAAAGTCAATTAACAATGAAAGACGTTCGGACGAAGTAATCGATGTTAATCGGCGTAGAGATGTAATAAGAAAAAACGGTGGTCTCAACGGTGAAGGACCAATCAAAAAGCGAAAAGGCACACTGATGGAGTGGCACAAGAAACTTGGTCATTTCAACGCGAAAGATTTACATGAGGCATTCAAGAATAAAACTATACTTGGATTGGATATCACTGACCCTGGATCTAAAATCGAATGCGAAATTTGCTTGCAGGGAAAAATGTCACGCCTGTCATTTCCAAAGAAATCAGGAAGGATGACAGAACTTGGTGAAATCGTTCATTCTGACGTATGCGGTCCGATGAAAATTTTATCAAACGGAGGGGCACGCTATTTCGTGACTTTTATCGAAGATGCTACTGGTTGGTGTGAAGTCCGATTTATTCGTCACAAGAACGAAGTGTTCCGAGAATTTGAAAATTACAAGAAGAATGTAGAAACTCAGCATGGGAAAAAGGTCAGAATTTTACAATCAGATAATGGAACTGAATACGTAAATTCAGAATTTGACGCATTTTTGAAGCGACAAGGCATGCAGAGGCGATTGACAGCACCGGGTAATCCGGAACAGAACGGAGTTGCCGAGCGAAGAAATCGAACTCTCGTTGAAACGGCAAGGTGTCTTCTTCTCCAGTCGAATCTTCCCCCATCTTTCTGGGCAGAAGCAGTTTCGACAGCGAATTACATAAGAAATCGCTGTCCTACCAGTAAACTTGGTGGCAGAACTTCTTACGAGGCATGGATTGGCCGCTCTCCGAATGTTACTTATTTCAGAGAATTTGGTCGAGAAGTATACTGCCTGAATCGTTCATCAGGACGCAACAAATTTGATGCTCGTTCGAAGAAAGGAATTTTCCTTGGTTATGCTGAAGAATCAAAGGCATTCAGGATATGGATTCCAGAAAATCGCAAAGTGGAAATTACTCGAGATGTAAAATTTCTTGAGAAGACATGCAGTAACGAAGATTATCCTTTTGAACATTTTTATTCAGATTCAGCATCGTCCTCCGAAGATGGACAACCAGAGTCACATCGCGAAGTGGAAATTGAAATGATGCCTAATAGATCTTCTCGTGAAGATGTTATTACCGACATTGAAGACGACTTCGAAGAAACAATTAGAGAAAACGTAAATTTAAAACGTGGACGAGGGAGACCGCGGAAGTCAAGGACAGGGCGACCTGGTAGACCCCGCAAGGAATACCGTATGATAGAAAATGAAACTGAACCACTGGCTGCTAATGACGAACTAGTCGAGCTTGCCTTCCTGGCCGAAATACCTATCAAGCAGGCGATGAATGGTTCTGAGTCACAAGAGTGGATGAACGCTATGGCAAGCGAATATGAGTCCATTCTTAAAAATGACACGTGGGACATCGTCGAGCGACCGAAGGATAGGGCTACTACTGGTAGTAGAATTGTACTTAGAAACAATTACGGTGCTGTTTATTTACGGTATGTTTATTTACCACGTAATTTTTTAAACTAGTACTGCAGAAATTATGCAAATACCTAATGTTCACGAATGTAACGGTTAATGTGCAGTAAATCATTAGAAAACTTGAACAGTAATTTATTGCGAAGTTACAAAATCAGATTTGACATGTGGATGATTTCAAGCTTAATGCAATTATAAAATAATAATAAACCGTATCTATTCACTTTACTGGTGTTCAAGGATGTCGTTAAATCGCACTAAAGTGACGGAAAACTTTTGCAATAATTTATTTCGTAGTTATAAAATCACATCTGATAGCTGGAATATTTTAATCGTAATGGAACTGTAAAACAATATGAGAACGTATCTATTCACTTTAATTTCGTTAAATTGCACTGAATTAACAAAAAAAAAACTTCTGGGGTAATTTATTGCGAAATTACAAAATTCGATCTGACATTTAGACTTTTGCAGGAGCAACGAGACTTTCAAGTGACATGAAAATATGTTTATTTACTGCATAATTTTTCAAACTATTACTGCAGAAAATAGCAAGAAATTCTAGAAATTGTTAATTTTGAGGAAGGTAGCGGTTTAATTTGCACCAAATATAACTTGAGTACTCGTAGTAATTTATTGCGAGTTACAATATCAGGTTTCACATTTGTATTATTTCAAATTTAATGGAATCATAATAGTTTTTTACAAAAAAATAATTCATTGCTCTGGGTGGAGTGCAGCTAAATTTTTTTAACACCCGGAAAAAATTTTTAGGGGTTGAAAACACGTCTCATACGTTCTAGGTATAATTTTGAATTATGAATTATTTTTTTGACTTCTCAGATTGGGGTGGTAGGGGGTAAGTTTTGATTTTCAAATTATTAGGGGCGGCAATTTTTATATATGTGATAGAGCATTGAAAGACAAATACTTTGCCATATAATTTTTATTTTTATCTCTGCTGGTTACCGAGTTATTCGCAGAAAGCCGAAAATCGCAGACATTTCGAAGAGTGCTTTTCCCCACTTAAAGCGTTTTTGGGCCGATAAAAAAAATGGCTCCGTGCTTACCTTAGGGTGAACTACTAACCCACAAAATGTCAAATTTTTTTGAATTTTCGGGTTCGGATACTTCCCTTGTTAGTTTGAATTGATTATCCCAAGCGGTGACATTATGTCACGGACACACTGTCTTTATCTTTTTTAACAATTTATTTTGCTCGTTTTTTGTCGCATAAAAATCCGTTCTCTACTTATTATATGGGAATATGAGCATTTTCTAACTTTGCACTAAACAATTACTGCAGAAATTTGCGAGAAAGTCTGCAAATTATTGATCCACAAAGATAGCGGTTAATTTGCAATAAAACATTAGAAAACTTCACCAGTAATTTATTGTGAAATTATAAAATAATATGAAATTATAAAATAATATGAAAACGTGTACGAGTATTAACTTTATTGGAGAGTCTAAGAACGTCTATAACTCACAAGATTAAAAGAAAATATGCGCTGGAATTTATTTGGAAGTAACAATTATTGCATCTGATATTTCCAATTTTTCAATCTGTTCATTTTTTTGTAGTCTAAAAATGTCGTTAAATTCCATTAAATAACTTTTGGAGAAATTAATAAAAAAAAGACTTTGCAAACTGTTAGTTTTTCGAATTGTAAATTCATATTCTGCTGGTTATGTTTAATAATTTTCGGGTAAACCGAGAATAAGAATTCTTTTATGGTATTAATACAGTGTGTCCCAGATTGAGTAGGCTACCATGGGTAACTTTCTTATTAGTGAAGATAGAGATTTGGTTAAATGGGCAATATTTTGCAGTTTTATGTGCTGATTCAGATTCCGTTGAGAAAATTTGAAAATTCCGAATAGTTCAGATATTATCGCAGAAAAACTGAAAATCGCTATTTTCTTTAATGTCCAATAACTTCGCAATTATAAAAATATGAAAAAATGTTTCATATAAAAGTTACTATGTTTGATAAAATACAGCTGAAAATACAGTCAAAATAAAATTCAAGATGGCGGCTGTCAAGATATTGATAGCAACTTTCTTATTTTAAATGGACGCCATATTGAATTTTTGTACGATTAAATAGCATTTTTTTTTCTCGTTTCAACCGTGTATCACAACCCATATCTAAAAAAAAATTATTTAAAAAATATTTTTTTTTAAATCAAGTAAGCGGGTTGCCTTTACTTATTACTAATCAAGTAAGCGAGTTGCCTTTACTTTATAATTTAATACTTTTATAATTTTTACAAATTTTGTTCATCATTTTGTTTATCATTCTTTTCAGAATGATTAACATTTAGACATAAAACAAATAAATAGAATAGTTATAAAGTTTTTAATTTGCTTTTCAAAATATTTTTTCTACTTTGCGTTCACAATGGATTCATTGTGACACCAAAAACAGTTTCACAATGAAGCTCATTGTGACACTGTTTTTGGGGAAATTTTAGTCATTTTTAATTGAAAATATTTAATAGATTTTACAAAATAACTCAGTATTTATTTGTTACTTAACAATATACTCACAATGAAGTTGGATAAGAAAAATTAATAACTTGTTAATGTGACTTTTGATTAAAACGAAAGGTTTTCAGTGTTGCCACGCATTACAACTAAAATTCCTCATATACTAAGAAGATCCAATATTTTTCATATTTTTGTTCAATAAGTGACGCAAAGTAGAAAAAATAGTATATTATACACGTTTCACAAGAGGCATTGTGAAACTTGTATAATAATATACTATTTTGGTTAAAGCGTTAAAATAAGTAGATTTTAAGTTTTGTCTTTTAAAGATTGATATATTTTTTTTTTTAATTTCCAACAAAATGAATCAGAACTCTGAGAAAAATAAAACTAGTCGTCTGGAATGGAAAAATGTAAGTAAAAAAAATTAATAATATTGTTATTATTTCTAATTAATGTTAATTTACAGTTGCAAACAGCATTTAAAACCAGAATTCAGACAGGTGTAATAATTAATAAAGTGCATGTACTACCACGAAATTTCCTAGAGGATACTGCTTCTCTCATTGTGAGCCGACTTCAGAATCTCTTGGTGAAAACATCTGCATTGAAAATGAATCTGGTATTTTGTGGACAGTTTATGAAACCGAACACAGATATAATAGAATTTAAATATTTCAACACCAAAGATCATGAGATCAACCTTGGATCGGATCTGAACGAAATATTGTGCACATTATTTAATGAAATTATGATAAAGGTAAATTTAAAACAAAATCATGTTTTAGAAACTAATTTTCTATTTGTGTGTCTTAAGCTCGAATCCTTTCAAGAGAGAAATAGTGGATGGGGGTTAATTGCAGTTGTTAATTTGGTGGTAGCGTTTTGCAAATATTCACCGTTAAGGGGAAGAACAGGAGCCGATCGCAGCAGCTACATGGAATTACCTGTGAAACTACAACGCAGAACTAAAGTTCTTCTAAACATCAAGAATCAAGATCGACGGTGTTTCGCCTATTGCATTTTGGCTCATCTCTTTCCTGCAGCAGTTGGTAAAGACGAATGCGATCCTGCTTCATACCCGCAAAATATTTATGAGATTCTTAATTTCAAAGGTATCGAGTTTCCAGTAAAGCTATGTCATTTACAGAAATTTGAAAATAACAATAAATTTATATCAATCAATGTTTATGGTTATGAAAATAACATTATAGTAGGACCTCTTTATCATTCAAAAAATATTAAAAACTGTCACATCAATTTGTTATATTTGAAGAAAAGTCAACGTGTTGGTCATTTTTGTCTCATCAAAAATTTATCGGAATTATGCAAAAATCAAATTTCATTGAATGAGCGAGTAAAATTTATTTGTGATAGATGTTTATGTTACTTTCCATCACAAGATAAATTAAGTACTCATGCATCAGATTGCTCCCACCACGAGCCTGTAAAAATTGAACTACCTAAAGATGGTGAAAATATTGTTCAGTTCACACAATTTGCAGCAACGATGAAATTGCCATTTGTTATTTACGCAGACTTTGAAGCTTTAACGAAACCTGTCGACTCTTGTAATAATGTCAAAGAAAAAGCATTTGCAAATATATATCAATATCATGAAGCTTTTAGTGTTGCATATTTAAGAGTTTCTTCTTATGACGAACATCTAAATCATTTTGAAATTTATCGTGGCGAAAATCCAGGCAAGTGGTTCGTAAATAAATTGATAGATGAAGCAAAAACTATTCAACAAATTCTAAAAAATCATTCCATTGTTCCAATGAAGAATTTAACAGCTGAAGAATCTATTGCACATGAAAATGTTGAAAAATGTGAAATTTGTGATTGTAGTTTCACTGTAGATAATATAAAAACGCACCACCATAATCATTTCACAGGTAATTATACCGAGTGACTTTTAATGATTGAGAATTGTTTTATTAGATTGGCAACACTTTTCAATTTTTATGTTGGTGTGCTGGATTTTCAAATTCAAAATTTAGATTTAGGTTAGTGCACAAGATTGTCAAACTCAAATAAATTCGTTTATTGTCGAATCAAGAAAACCAAATAAATAAGATATTTAATTATCACAATTTATTACCAAAATGGTTTTGAGCACAGAATAAAATACATTTTTAGTAATGGCTTATTTTCGAAGCGGAGTACAAAATGAAAATGGGCACATTCAGCAGACCCGAAAGTTGTGTAACTGTTGAACAAATTTCTGCTGAATGCGACCTCATGAGGTTGATGAGTTGGAGGGTTCGCCATTTTTTGTAGCGTAACTTCTCCGCTACCTGACTGGAACATGTTATGATGAGTGAACTTCATTCAGCAGAAATAAGTGTTCAGTCTCAACTGTTGGATCAGGAACTGTGAGTATATAGGTACTATTAAGAGAGATCGTGCGATAGGTTTGAGCGTACGTAGTAAAATGTAGGCGAGAGGAAAACAACGTGAAGAGAGTGTGTATGTAAAATGCTGCCGCTGTCGGACAGTTTTGAACTGCTATGTTTGGGTTTGTTGCATCACTTATTGGATGACGAGAATCACGAATATCACATTTCACCGATAGATGATACGCGTTTCTGAGGGGTTAAAGGGTGAGGGGAAGGAACTGTCAGTAGGCGTGTCGCTTATGAACCCTCACCAAAAATTTTAAATGCATGTATTCTGTCGCCGTTGAAATTTTCCGTGTGCATTCAGTGTCGACTAACGAGTTAAGAATCACAGGAGAGCTATACTAACAGTAGTTTCTCGTCCAAACTGGTCATTAAATATGGTCGCTGTGTGTCATAGGGCCAGTTCTACGTATAAAATGAGTTAACCACTCGCACAAACTTAAAGTTTTCAGTAGTTTCTCGTCCAAACTGGTCACTAAATATAGTCGCTCTATGTCATAGGGCCAGTTGTATAAAATGAGTTAACCATTCGATCAACTTTCCTCCACAATTAACTTGACCGAGTGATTACCTCGTTTTATACTACTGGCTCAATGGCGCACACTGTCGTTTTACAAAATTCTGGAACGTCCACAAAACCCACAGTTCAACATTGTTTATAAAACACTTACTATATTAAGTTTAACTAAATAAGATGCGAGAAATGTCAATTGTATTCCTATGTTGTTATGGTCGCAAATTACACCTCCTAGAGCATCTTGGGCATATAATCACATCTCTCACTCACGATTTTTAATATATTTTGTGTCTCTCTCATCTGTTTTAAGAAGTCTTGTATTTACATATTTCCTTGACGACAGGAGCATTTTTCACACTGTACTATCGCGGCCTTATAATTTCGCACGGTTTAATTTTCCGCTGTAAATATGGCTTTCTTTGACGGCTTGTCAAAAATAACAATTTTAAACGTCAGATTTCAAATGTAATGCTAAAGTTGTAGCAACACAATGTCAAATAACGTGCTTTCTGAAGGAGAGAAGGGTTTTGCAATTTGCAAAATTAGAAGACGATTGGTCGCTACTTTTATTCTATTATTTCAGTTTTAATACCTTTATTATCTTGCTGTTCTTAAAATATAACCAAACAATCTGACTTTTGGTTAAATGTCTTTAGTGTCAAAACTGAGGAAAGAGCCTGTTCTACAAAATTATAATTTAGAAAAATTCTGGCTACTTGATAATAAATCGTGCGAAATTTTAAGGCCGCGATAGTACCACGCGATCATTTAAATTTATAATTAGAGTAGGCTATGAATTTTCAATTAGTCTGGCAACACTAATTATTGACAGCTTTATTTGAGTTTGAATTGTCAAAGTGATGCTTCAAAATGTTTAATTAATTGCCGGGGGCGAACACTTTGTACATTTTCTATGGTTGTCACTTCCTTTAAATTAAAGCGATTGAACCCGATGAGAATCCTATAAACGTCAAAACATTTACATAACCTCTAAACTACACAGCGAGTCGATTGGCAAAGTGCACAACCGTATAAAAAAAATCCTGCCTACTTTAATTATTAATTTAAATGATCGCGTGGTACTTACAAGTGGGATGTGAAAAGTGCGTCGTTTTTGAGACAAAAATTCTCTTTTACGCTTTCTCCCTGAAATTGTCAAGATTTGTCTTAATTTTTTTGGACAAAACGAAAAACCCGATTCTTTATTTCCTGTTACCATTATATCACAGTTTTGACATATATACCTACTGGCACTTACATACATACTTTTAAAGAGCGTATAAATAAACAGTATGCCTTAAATAAAGGAATGTGATTCGTCATGCGTTACACGCATTTTCGATAACTTTTCGATTCTCTTATTGTCTAACGTAAACTTATTGTAAAAGCAAAATTATATGACATGGGGCTGTCGTCATTATTTATAAAAGGATCCAATTTATTTATAAAAACAATGTTGAATTCCTGTCAAATTTTGCTACAAATGCTGCAGTCCCGTGTAGATTATGATGTTTACTATACGTAGAAAAAAAATTGAATTAATACAATGAATATTAATTCTGTTATATTGATTGCTTATTGAGTATGTTTTAGGGCTTTTAGGCGTACATCGGGAAGGAAGTCGGGCCCCTTAATCTCAAAATACTATTTTACTGTCATATGATCCGAATATAAGGACCTGTGGGCGGAGCTTACTTGCGCAGCCTTATGTGGCAATAGGTTTGATTTGATTTTTTCGACTTTTGTTCACCTAATTCTACAGTTTCGCAAACCGTGCATCAGTTACTTTATTTACGGCTACGGCATTTACTGGGCATGTACGCCAATAATTAATTTATAATCATTTTTAATAACTAACATTTTTACGTTTGACACTAGAGGGCACCACGCATAATAGTTATCTGTAATCACCAATTGTACTAGACTCTTACAGACTCTCATAGCGACACGCCATCTATATAACGACTCAACTAACAGAAGAGTTCACGAAGAGCCATCTATCCAGCGACTCACTTTTAGGTATACGCATTTTTAACCCGTCGTGATCTCTCTTATTAGTACCTATATACTCACTGCTGTTACTGATATGTTTTGCTGAATCAGCCCAATAGTAATTGAATTTATTCACAGCAGCATGCCTATGACGATTTCATTGAAATATACCCTGAACAACAAATTGAGTTTCGTCTTTTTTCACAACACTGTTTTAGAATAGCAGTCCTCCATTTACAACGAACACGAATCGATTCAAATTCACTTAAAAATCATTGATTGCATTCCATTTACAGTTATTCAGTTGGCGAGGAAGTGATTGAATTTCCCCTCCCGCACACCGTACTGATCAAGCTGGTTTTCTAAATCAGTTATCAGTTTCATGTGATTTCATACGTATTTTGAGGTTATGTTAATTTTAGTTCCAAAACATCATTCCTTTTATGAGTCTCTCTATTCACTTTAAAGTCAGTTCAGTTCAAAATCGGTTAATAAATGAACGTTTCTTGCAAACCGGTAATGTAGAAAAAGGAAAATTCACTGATCGCCCCACTATAATAACACTCGATATTGTACAAAATGTTAATGATACTGTATAACAGAATCCTCATGTTTCCTATACGCATCCACTCGGAAGATCTTGAAAAAACACCTTCATTTCCAATCATACAAATTTTCAATGGTTCGACAACTTCACCCACTCGATTTTCTTCAATAAATTCAGTTTTGTCAGTGGTATAACAATAATCTGCTAAATAATAGTGACCAACAAGATACAACTTTCTTTGCTGATAAAGCCTGGTTTCATCTCTCTGGGTTTATCAATTCACAAAATTTCAGGACTTGGTCGGAACATAACCCTTTAATGTGATTGATGTAAAGGCACTACATCCACTTAAAATTGGTGTTTGGGTGTCAATGTCTTGGAGAATTATTGGACCAATATTCTTCCGGGAAACAACCCCTATAGATATCAGAGACTTATATTGGATACATTTATAAACCAGTTAGATGACACTGAATTAGCAAATGGCTACTTTCAACAAGATTCCGCCACTGCTCACACAGCACGAACCACAATAAATTATTTAGAGGAGTTTTTCCCAGGATGTTTAATCAGTGCTGGTTGGTGGCCTAATTGCTCTAATATTCAATTAAATCCGGACTTCTTACTTCCTTATTTCAATAATTTGGTATTCAGAATACGTATTAAACAATTTGGAAGAATTGCAGCAGGCAACTGCAAATATCGGACAACCTAAAACGTTAATAATGTCTTCAATAACATATCTCAAAGGATTCGGTACTGCTTACGCAAAGGGGGCTTGAAGATTTGCTCTAATATTCAATTAAATTTGAACTTCTTATTTCCTCATTTCAATAATGTGATGTTCAGAATACGTATTAAACAATTTGGATGAATTGTGCAGCTGGCAATTGAAGAGGCAATTGCAAATATCAGACAACCTAAAACGTTAATAATGTCTTCAATAACTTATCTCAAAGGATTCGGTGCTGCTTACGCAAAGGGGGCTAACATTTCCAGGTCTTGAATAATAATAATCTGTTGAAACAGTTTTCATCATCAATGTAAATATCAACTCTAACCTATAGCTACGCATTCCCTGTAATTTGCAATGCCGTGTTAGAAATATTATTCCAGTAGTTTTACACAATTTATCTCATTATGATAGTCATTTTATAACAGAAGCATTGGCCAATGTAAATAATGAACCTGTAGAAATTATAGCAAACACTAGCGAAACTTATATATCGTTTTCTAAAAAAGTAGGCGATGTAAAATTACGTTTTTTAGATTCATTTCGTTTCATGCCGTCATCAATTGAAAAATTAGCAAAACATCTAAAACCAGAGCAGATGAGACTCACTCAAAAAGCATTTCCTGATGAAGATTCTTTTAAATTAGTAACCCATAAGGGATGTTTTCCATATGATTACGTCAACTCTTTTGAAAAACTAGAGGAAACAAAGCTTCCGGGAAAGTCGTTTTTCTATAGTAAATTATATAATGAAGACATTAATGACGAGGATTACCGACATGCTCAAAACGTTTGGAAACATTTTCAATGCAAATGTCTCGGTGAATACGCTGATTTATATTTAAAAGTTGATGTATATTTATTAGCTGATATTTTTGAAAATTTTAGAAAATTAACATTAGAAACCTACGGTCTAGATGCTTGCGGATTTTATACTGCTCCCCGGTTTATCATTTTCAGCAGCTTTAAAGATTACAAAAATTAAACTTCCTCTTTTACAAGATATCGATATGGTTTTATTTATAGAAAAAGGTTTACGAGGTGGTATAACTCAAGTTAGCTCCCGTTATGCAAAAGCAAATTCTATACACATGGGTCCCTATTTTGATTCAAAAAAAGATATTTGTGAAATTATTTACGTAGATGCAAACGGGTTGTATTCATATGCCATGACATCAAAATTACCTTGCAATAATTTTAAGTGGGTGAACGAGAAAAAATTAAAACATGTTTTCGAAATAATCACTGCTAATAATGATTGTTCAGCATACTATGCCCATGAAACGGGAAAGTCGTGTATCTTAGAAGTCGACTTAGAATATCCCGATTATCTACGTGATTCACATATATATTTTCCGTTTTGTGCAGAACACAGGTCCGTCACAGGTAAAAACGAAGACAAAAAACTGATGTTGACGTTATATAATAAGGAGAAATATGTTCTTCATTTACGTGTTCTAAACAATGTTTGAAACATGACCTAAAATTAAAAGCGTGCAATAGAATTCGATGAGAGCAATTGGTTAGAAAAATATATTCATTTAAATAGTAACTTGAGAGCATTGTCTGTAAACGCTTTCGATAAAGATTTTTACAAGAGCATGTCGAATACGGTTTTCGGTAAACTGATGGAGTCCGTGCGTAAATATCGGAATATTGTTTTAGCAAATAATTGGAAAACAGCAGAAAAATATATAAGCAAACCAAATTTTAAAGGTGTAACGATTTTTAATAAAAGTTTAGTTGCCATTGAGTTAAGTAAGTTAACTGTGAAATTTAATAAACCAATTCATATTGGTATGGCAGTTCTTGATATTTCTAAAACATCATTCATGTATAGCTTTCTTTACGAATATATTCGAGAAAATGTCGAACCATTATTTAACGTCACTCTCTGTTATACGGACACTGACAGTTTTATTTTAAAATTTACACCGAAATACCCACAAAGTACACCCAGTATTTATGAAATAATAAAACGGGACGCTAATGAAATTTTCGACACGTCCGATTATCCTATAGATAATTCTTTTGGCATACCATGTGTAAATAAGAAAATTATTGGAAAATCTAAAGATGAACTTTGTGGAGAAATTATTACCGAATTTATTTCTATTAGAGCAATAATTTATGCAATTAGGTTAAGAGAAATTGAAAAATTTTAAAAATGTGGGTCGCTCGGGCATTAAAAAAATTACTTTCGAAAACTATCATGATTGTTTATTTCATAATAAAACGTTAATGTCATCATTTAATAGTATTAGATCTATAAATCATCAATTATTATCCGTTAATGTAAACAAAATTGCATTAGACGCACAAGATGATAAAAGGTTCTATGCTTCTGTAAATGACATAGACTCGTTACCTTGGGGTCATTATAAATTAAAATAATTTCTCAATATTTTCTTCTTAATATGAAAACTGTATCTGAAATCTTATTGCAAGAAAATTTAAAAAAAATGTGTCAATTATAAAACTATTTTAATGAAAATAAAACGCTTTAATCTGTAACGTACATGTATCATTTCTCATTATCTCTTATCAGCCTTGAGCCTAGAAGATAGCTGCCCCAGCCTTGATGCAGCATCCTAGCTCAAGAACTCTGAGTGAAAGCCCCCCCGCGCGCGCGCACCCTCGGCGAACGCACGACGATTCAGTTCTTTTTTTTTATTACCGCTTCTTAACCGATCGCACCCAATTTGCCTGATAGCCGAGGGCGTTAGGTGGACGGCTTTGCAAACAGCGGGCACCGGGTTCGAATCTTCCTTTCATACGCACAACGGCGAAAAAAATTTTCATTAAGCACAATTAACCAACCATGTCACGCAACCGACCTCTAACGGACGATTTCAGAACTTCTATGTTCGCGTCTCTCTCGCCGATTTACAGACCACGTCAAGCAACTGACCTCTAGCGGACGATTTCTGAACTTCTATATTCGCGTCTCTTCTTGTCTCTTCTATATGCTCAGGTATATGACTAAAAAACTCCGACGGAAGTCCATAAGAATAACATGGGAAAAAAAAGGGGCTGCTTTTCTTACCTACTACCGCCTATCGAACTGGATCCCCGTTACGAATATAAAATCGGATTACTAAGTCTTTACACCTACAATACTGTGCCTAACGTTGAAGAGCGAAAGAATAACAAATTTTATTACGGCGACGGCAAGATTATCGAAATTCCAACGGGCTCCTACGAAGTGAAGGATCTGGAGAAATTCCTGCAGACAGAATTAAATGGTACCCTCTCGCTAAAACCGAACAACAATATGCTAAAATGTGAAATTAAGTGCGTGTTTAAGATCGACTTTGAAAAACCAGATTCGATAGGCCGAATGTTGGGCTTCTCGCCGAAAATATTAGAACTGAATCTATTACATCAATCGGATTTACCAGTGGAAATTATAAAGGTGACGGCAATCCGTGTGGAGTGTAACGTTGCTACCGATTCGTTTTACAACGAAAAGATGTCGCATACGGTTTTTGAATTTTCACCGTCCGTCGATCCCGGTTACAGTATAAATATTAATCCCAGCAACATCGTCTATTTACCTGTAAGAGTGCGCAAGATCGATAACATTACGTTGTCGTTACTCGATCAGAACGGATCGTCGATAAATTTAAGAGGTGAACAAGTTCGAATCAGTCTGGAATTGAAAAAGCAAACGTGAAGTGATGGGCCTGCGTTTCCGCGACAAAAATAACGGTAGCAGTAATAATATACAAAACAAGCCCGCAGAATTCATCATTCAGAAGACGGTTCCCCAAAGGTTAACATCGAGCAATATATTGTTCTTGCAAAGTTTAGGCTATAAAGTGAAAAATATCGACGGTAATGTTGCATCTATCCGAAGGACTCGACTTCGACGAAGTTATCGTTAAGGAGCAATTTCACTGGTATTCTCCGACGTACAAGAATTTTAACAACAACGACGAAGTAAGAATCTTAATCAATTATCCAGATATTTACACCTATCCGCACGAAAGTTATCTGTACATCGAGGGAACTTTCAAGCCGAGGGACGAAGGTTCCGGCGAGTGTCGACTGACAAATAACCCTTATTCGTTCCTTTTTGAAGAGATCCGATACGAAATCGACGGTAAGGAAATAGATAAAGTTCGAAATTAACCATTAAGGCGTACCTATCCTATAACGATGCGGAAAGTAAAGCATTACAAGTGGTCGGACCAGCATCCGACTTTATTAGATGATAAATTTATGGCATGCATACCGTTAAAATTTCTGCTCGGCTTCTGCGAGGACTAGAAGAAAATCATAATGAACGCCAAACAAGAAATGATATTACTTCGTTCCAGAAGTGACAATAATTGTTACATGAGTACGGGGACGAAAACGGCAAGCATAAGCTTAGAAAGAATCGAATGAGACGTGCCGCACATTACGCTCAATGACGAGATGAAATTGAAAATGCTACAGTTTCTACAAGAGTCAAAATCTATTTTCATTCCTTATCGACAATGGGAACTACATGAATTACCAAGCATGCGCCCAACCCTTAATGATGTGTGGCCAATAAGAACGTCTACGAATTTAGAAAAACCTAGGTATGTTATCATCGCTTTCCAAGACGCTAGAAAAGACAAACCTACTAAAAACGCGTCAGAATTTGATCACGCACACATTCGAAATATTAAATTACATCTCAATTCTGAAAGTTATCCGTATAAAAATTTAAATCTCGAAATGAATAAAAATAAATTTGGCATTGTTTATCTGATGTACGTAGATTTTCAAAACAGTTATTACGGACGTGGCAACGAACCGATTCTAAATTTGGCGGAATTCAAAAAGAAAGCTCTCTACGTTATAGACTGTTCGAAACAGAACGAGTCCGTAAAATCTTCGACTGTCGACATTAAATTAGAATTAGAGAGCGAACAGGAATTTAAGGCGGATATGGTCCATACTGTCTAATTATTAGAGATATAATTTAAACAAAATATATATTATTTTATGTATTTAATTATCTGAAATATATACGTATAATTTTTTAAACAATGAGTGCTTTTATTTTCCCCTCCACTCTAAACGAAAGAAGGCCGAGTGCATTTTCTCGCTTAGTCTTTGCGCTTGCATCAGTGAGTGGTGAGTGTACGCGAAATTATGAAGAAAAACGTAACATTTGCCAAAGAACCGGCCGTTGTAATAGAATTTAACGCGAATGATGAAGAAGAAGAGCAAGACAATAACTGGATGCAAAACGCAAGCGACAGAATACGTTTCCGCCAACCTATTAAGAAATTATCGAAAATTCTCGACCCTATTCTACTCCGGAAGCATGAATTTTACAAGAAAGAAGCAAACGTAAAATCGCTAATTATTGATATAGAAGGATTCCAATTGGAACGTTTTGTGGTAAAAGAATTGGCAATCAGAGACGCGTGTGGCATAGCACATTTCGTATTCGGCCCACCCGACGTTCCTTTGAATAAATTAAAAAAGGAACATAAAAGACAAATTATTTGGCTGGAAAATAATTATCATTATCTACGTAAAAAGTCACCAAAAAGCAAATTTCCTCCAAGAGCATTTACCAGCGATAGAAATGGTAAACCTGGAATCCGATTCTGACTGTCCGAATTTAAACAAAAGAAATTCATCTTGCCTGCATCATACAAACAATTACAGTATTTGTTCCATGAGTAACGCAAATGTAATTTGTAAATATTTATTATCAAGTTACGAATATAAGTTTTTTTCATAGTAATAAATACATACGTAAGCAAATCGCATCTTTTATTTTTTAATACGCACGTCGGCATCGTTTTCGTCTGCTTCTGCTCGCGGAAATGCGCACGCCCCGAGGACCCATTTTTTCGAAATTCCCGCGACGACGCCGCCGCATGCAGCGATCTATATGCTCCCGCGCGCGTCATTCTTTTTACAGAAACCCACCGACGCGACGTCTCCGAGATGGACGCCGGCGATCGTCCTTTCGCAATTCGTCAGCAGATGGACACCGCTGGACGCAACCAACATCGCATCTGTGTTCGACGAAAAAAAAACGACATACTTCGCCGCGCGTCGTTATTATTACACATCTCGAACTGATACGAGCAACTGACCCAACGGTCGAGCGGCTTAGGTGGACGCCTCACGAACGCCGAGGAACGGGTTCGAATCTCTCTCCGAACGGAGGACTTTATCACCACTCTGTATATGACTTTGGCCTAGCCGCAAACAGTCTAAATACAAAAAATCTACATCATGAATGCATACCAACTTACTACATTTCTTCTATTTGTTCGGCGCCCAGATCATAAATTTCTTTCATGATTTAATAGTTACATATTAAAGTACTGAGGACGTTATAAGGTACATTTACAACCATAGGATACTTGGTGTTTCCGCTGAAGTCCATCTTCGGTGGCAACTTCAACAAAACTTGCGCCTTAAAACCTCCCGGAATGTCAAAAGTGAACCGCCGCGACGGACGTGGGCGTCATTTTGGCGCGGGTTGCAATCAGCAAGTCTTCGTTCCCAAGGACCTATTCTACTGTTTCCGATGGAGTACAAGGACACGTCGGGGACTCCCGGTCCGGCGCAATTCAGGACGTAATGTTATTAGTACTAAGATCCAGTCAAAAAATTATATTATTATTTATTGTAACAATTTGTAAACATTATTTAAGAAAATTATTTAAGAAATTAAATCATATCGTCTTAGGTATCTATACATGGTGATTGAAATTCTAGTTCCAGCATGGGGATCTCGCTTATTATAAAAGATAGAGAATCGGTTAAATCGAGACAAAGTTACCAAATTTCATGCTGATTAATAAATAATCTGTTAAGAAATTGAAAATACCTTGAATGGTTCCTTCACAATCGGAGAAAAATTAAAAATTTCGATTTTCGAAAATAGAACATAATTTTTTTATTTTGGTAAGTTGCTGATTGATGATTGATTGATTGATATTAGTAACCATAAAATTTAATAATGAAAATTTCATATTTGTCTTTGGGGTTGCTGAGAAGAAGACGTGAAGCTTCGTTTAATGTTTAATGTCGACATGTTTCGGCCTCAGAGAAGGCCATCCTCGGGGTGATTAAGGGTGTATTTGAAATTGTGAAATTTCTGTGATATAACACACTTTGATACTTAGTCGCCCCGAGGATGGCCTTCTGTGAGGACGAAACATGTCGCATTAAACATTTAACGAAACTTCACGGCTTCTTCTTAGTAATCCCAAAGACAAAACTTAAATCTTCATTAATAACTTTTTTATTTATGATTTTTTTTCTAAATCTATGAAAACATTCCTGAAGTAACTTTTTACGCTTGATTGAACGCCGAATGTACTTTATTTCTGGAGAGATTCGTTTTTGTATTTCCAGAGCCAACTTCATTTTTTCTTATGGGCGCGACACTATTTTTGTTGTTTAAACAGATAGATGTCTTAATTTTCATTGAGAAATTTTGAAAAAGATTGAAATTAAATTTTTCGCCTAGCATATGTGAAAGTAACTCATATTAACCCTAAAAATGTGACGGAAAGTAATGTTTATCTGCCCTGGGGCTGCTAAACAACACGATTTATAGTTCGTAACCTAGCAACACATTGACTTTCATTTGCGCGCTTTGACATTTCACAGAATTTTTCATTAAACGTCAGTTTTAAACAAAGTTTGAATTTGATTTAGGGCTAGGCGAAAAACAGTTGTGTGTCACACATGCAGAAACGCATTAGCAGCCCTTAGCTATGAGCTGCCCTCGGTTCGCTTCGCTCGCTCGTGCAGCTCATAGCCGCGGGCTGCTAATGCTTACTTTCTTCAGGGCTGCTGCTGCTACACTACAAATTGGTTACTCAGTATGGTCGCTGTATGTCATAGGGCCAGTTGTATAAAACAAGTTAACCGCTCGATCAAACTTAAATATTCCTCCAATGATATTGCTTAACCACACAGTTAACTTGATCGAGTGATTAACTCGTTTTATACAACTGGCCCATAGGCGCACACAGTCGTTTCACATTCGAGAAATGTCAATTGTATTCCTGTGTTGTCACCTTCGCAAGTTACACCTCTTACATAGGGAAAAATAGGTAATGAAAAGTAACCCAATTGTAGCTGAAATGAAGCCAGTAACAAACTGTATGAAATATTATCACAATTGTAGTAAAATTACAAACAAGACATTATCATGTTAAACAATTGTGTCAATATTTCATACAATTTGTTACTGGCTTCATTTGAGCTACAATGGTGTTACTTTTCACTACATATTTTTCTCTGTGTAGAGCATCTTGGGCGTATAATCGTATCTCTCTCACTCACGATTTTTAATATATTTTGTGTCTCTCTCATCTGTTTCAAGAAATCTTGTGTTTACATTATTTCTATGACGACGGGTGCATTTTTCTCTCTCTACTTACAAGTGGAATGTGAAAAGTACGTATTTTTTGAGAAAAAATTCTCTTTTACGCTTTTTCCCTGAAATTGTCAATATTTGCCTCTTGACATATGCTGGCACTTACATACATACTTTTAAAGAGTTTATAAATAAACAGTATGTCTTAAATAAAGAAACGCGATCCGTCAAAGTATACCTTACGTATATGCCCGTTGAGACTATAACTTTTCGATTCGCTTATGGTCTCTATTACCAAATAATTACAATAAACAAATAAATCACGGCAGTTATTACTTCTTTCGCAGTAAAAGTAATATAATAATTAATTAGTTAATTAAGTAATATGTATTCTTATTATAACTCTTATTGAACTTGCTTTTATTTTATGACGGAAAGTGGTAGCTTAGTATAGGGATGTTCGATCTACGTAAAAAGAATCGATTTTTGAATCGATCTCGAATCGATATATAAAAATCGATTTCACAAAAATCGATCGAATATAATTTTTATTTAAGAAAAGTGAAGTGAAGTATTATACCACTATTACACAAATAAAAACTATGAATAGGGCAAGTTTTTTTATTAAAACAGCAATACATAATACTGAACAGTTACTTTTTAGAGCACTGCGTTAATTTGGTGCTAGCAGAATTTATTCTTCTTAGGTTATCACGTCTAATGTCAAATTTATCGAGTGTCAAGAATAATCCTCAAAATACGCGGTTGAGTTTCGGTCAGTCGCAGTCAGATTAACATTTTTTACGCGGTGTCAACGCTGTAAAACGCTTTCAATTCCAAATTTAAAAATCGATTCGATTCTTGAAAAAAAAAATCGATTCACTAAGAAATCGGTTGCAAACAGAATCGATTTAAAAAATCGATTTTTATGAGAAAAAGATCGACCTTTCAAAAGATCGATTCTGAATCGAACATCTCTACCTTAGTACGTATGTCGTAACCTTGAAGTTGTCAACACCGTCAACTCCAACTGTCAAAGGCTTTGTTTACATCTTCGAGGTTTATGTAATAAAATAAATGTTTTCATTTATTAATTGCCTTTTATTATCCATTTTGTACAAAAGCGTAATTAAATGAATATAAAAAGTTAGGTTATGTTTAGAGATGCACCAAAATTTAAAAAAATCGAATTTTCGAATCGAGTGCGTATCGATTTGACTCTGATACTTGTTAAAAAATATCGATATTAAAAAAGATCGATTTAAAATATAATAACAATAATAATTTATTGGGCCACCTTATAAAGTACAGATTTTATTTCATGACAAAAATAATTCTTGAAAAGAAATTGCAAATTTCTTGGGTATGTTTAATGTCAATTAAATCGCCGACTGTCCCGAAATTATTTAGTGAATCGATTCGTACATATACGCGTATCGATATGTACCGAAAATCGGAAGTTTAATGTCGATTCAAAAAATCGATATTTTAAAGGAAAAGATCGATCTTCCAAAAGTATCGATTTAAATCGTGCATCCCTATTATGTTTATAAAATCGTACGGTTACGATGTGACTTCGCACTTCAGTATATTTTTCTTCGCTGTATGTTTTAGATCTTTTAATTTTTTTAAATGTACTATTTAATGTTATTTATATCTTTCAATGCATACTCTATAATTTGAGATTTAGCAGTATCGTAAACTGCTTTATTATGTTTAAGTTTTTTTCTCGCATATAAAACAGTACCGTAATTATTTCAAAATTAACATCACTTTAAACATACAACACTTTTAAACGCAACCACGATTTACTTTATCGGGTTATCTCTATTGAAACTAGTGCTCATCAACGCTTAGCACGTTGTCACAACTCACCTATCAAATTTAAAATTCCCGCGAATATTTGATGGATCGCATTCCTTTATTTAGGTCTCCTTTAATAAATCACGCATAAAATGTAAGGGGTTTTTCTTTGTCGTAACCACCAATCAGATATTTTGCTAGAAATATGAGTTTCAGAGGCCATCTATGTTTCGGTTTGATAATCAAGTTAAATGAAAATCATAGCTTACGAATAATACGTTTGTAGGAAAAATGTTTATAGTTTTTCTTTTAGGAAAAAACGTAAACCTTTTGTAAAAGGATTATATGACACGGGGCTGTCGTCATTATTTATGAAGATCCAATTTATTTAGAAAAAAAATGAATTCCTGTCAAATTTTGCTACAAATATACATTTTAAAATTAAAATTATTAGCTTTTAAACTATTATTTTCAATATTTCAGCTGCTGCCCCGTGTAGAATATGATGTTTATGATGATACGTATAAAAAAATCTGAATTAATACAATAAATATTAATTCTGTTATATTGATTCTTTATTGAATATGTTTTAGGCGTATATCGGGAAGGAAGTCGGGTGGATTAAGTGTGAGCGATTTTGTTGTAAATTGTAAATTCACACGTGCTCACACACCAGGGCCGGATTGTAGTCTTAAGTGGACGCAGTAAAAAAATAACAAGGCATAAATAATGTGCATTAACATAATTATAAAGATCCATTCGGCACCAGAGCCGTGAATGAATGAGCTCTGCATGACTCAGACCTTGCGCGGGATGTTATGCGCGAATTTAATATTTTCATGAGAGTTGCGCTACTGTGTAATTAGGGTTGCCAGATCTAATATATTTAATATGAGTAGGGTGACCAATCTCCAGAGTTTTGGGATTTGACCCTATTTTTTTGTTAAATATATCTGGGACACCGGGATATCTAACCAAAAATAGGGACAAATCTCGAAAAGTCGGGACGTCTACTCATATTAAATATATGAAAATATATAAGACTTGGCAACCCTATGTGTAATCCTTATACTGTGGTAATACGCTACATTGCATGAAACGTTCACGCCTCCCAAGCTCCCCCGTTAGTAGATATAAAAAACAGACCACACCCTTTTTTCCCCATTTGAAATGCATTGACTTCCGGTTCAGTTTTCTGCCTCATCTGAGCCCGTGGTAAAGAGTGAGATGGAGCTCCAGAGAGAGAGAGACAGAGACAACGTAGTTCGGGCGTCCGTCCGCCAGATGCCTGCGGCGCTGCTGCTATTTTCGTTAGTTCGGAAATTGATGGCCGTAGCGTTGCGTAGTCGGAGCGTTAGTTCGGAAATTGTCCGCCGGGTGTCGCCACCGGCGCTTCGCTGCGGAATTTTTTCCTCCGTCCGGAGAGAGATTCGAACCCGTTCCTCGGCGTTCGTGAGGCGTCCACCTAAGCCGCTCGACAGTTGGGTCAGTTGCTCGTATCAGTTCGAGATGTGTAATAATAACGACGCGCGGCGAAGGTGTAGTGAGGTCATTTATACCGTAATTCCGAACGCACCTATTTTTCAATATGTCAAAATGTATGTGTATGTTAGGCATGCGCAGAACCAAGTTACAGTTTTTACAGTTGTGAGAATTCGCCTCTATGTTTAAGTCTTATGTTCTTAAAGTTTAATAAACGTATAAGTCCGAAAGCCTCGTTATCTGTTTAAGTTACAACAGATTAAATGGCGACGAGTGGTAAAACTTGAAGTACGACAGCAAGAAGTACGACACAGTTGTGATGGCTCAAGCTCAAGATCCGCTCACGTTATTGACACAACAAATTGCCGCCCTCGTGGCGAGGATTCCTATTCCGGGCACCGCTCAAGCTCAACCGGCGGGTAACGTTAATGGCCAACAAATTAATGCAGCGCCAGCGTCGAATTTAGCCTTCGATCATTTTGATGAAAATAAAGAAACATTTTCAAATTACAAGAAGAGGTTAGAAAACTTTTTTAAATTGAAGGGTATAGACACTGATAAAATATTATATGGGCGAGTATTTTTAAATTGCATCGGGCCCAAATATTTTTCGATTGTACAAAATTACGTCAATACGGATGTGTCAACCGACCCAAAGTCATACGCAGACTTGGTCAGCATTTTGGAACAGCACATTAAACCAGCCCCAAATATCATTGTAGAACAGCACAAGTTTTTAAGCAGAATTCAGATGGTGAATGAAGACATTAACACGTACGTTTCAGAATTACGTTCTTTCATTCCTACGTGCAACTTTAAATGCTCCAGTTGCGAAGAAAGCATTGCAGATGAATTTCTACGCGTTTGTTCGTGGCCTAAGGTCTAATGACATTCGTGCTAAAATTCTTCAAGAAGACAATCCTTCTTTTGAAGAGATTCGTATTAAAGCTCAAGCTCTTGAAGCTGCAGTGGTGAATACGACAGAAATGCTCAAGTCGTCCCAGTCGTCCGGTTCTACTCAAACTGCTCAAAGTTTGGACATAAACAAGGTGAGTCATAAGCCACAATACGGTAAAAATCGATCTTCTTCAAAAAACCGATTTTTTGAGCCAACATATAACAATGATGAACCGGGAATGCCCCGCAGAGCTCATTTTCGTGGCCGTAGCCATAGTCGTAGTAGAGTAGACTATAAAGCATTGTGAATAGATGGTCTTTGTTTGCGTTGCGGACGCAACAACCATGTCACCCGTGACTGCCGGATAGATGGGAACAAATTAAAATGTAAGTCGTGCAACAAAATGGGTCATCTACAAAATATTTGTATTTTAACGCTTACCAAAAATCGCAAAAGCGCGGCTGTAAGGTACATAAATCAAGCTCGTGATCCACCTGACTCAAGCGACGATGAAAATGTTGTTCTAAAAATGGAATCAGATAGCGATGAGGTAGATCTATACTATACAAATGCTCAAGATTCGCTCACAGAGCCACAAGCTCATACTGAAGTTAAATTGTTAACCTCTAATGTCGACAGACGTCGGTACTATGCCAATATTTTAATAAATAATACGGTCTCGCATCGATTTGAAGTCGATAGTGGTGCCGCGTATTCTATTATAACAAGAAGCGATTATGACAAGTTAAAACTTCCACACTTACAGCCCACCAATATGGTTTTTCGCACATATACACACGACTCATTCAAAGCTGAAGGGAAGTTAGAAGTGGCCATATCATATAAAAATCGCAACGCATACAATCAAGAATTGTATGTGGTCAAAGGAAATCGTGCTCCTTTGATAGGAAGATCTTGGATTAGAAAGCTAGAAATTGATTTAAAAGAACTTGACCAAGATAGCCATAACTCCAATGAAATTTTCGCAATTACGGACACTCAGTCAGAAATTAATAACATCAAAACAAAATACGCTGATGTATTTGAAAACAAAGTTGGAACGATCCCACATTTTACATGTACTCACAGATTACGGAGTGAGGCTAAGCCCAAGTTTATTAAAGCTCGAGATGTTCCTTTTGCACTAAGGGATAAGGTCGAAAAAGAACTAGAAAATATCTAACTTAAAACTCTACGACTTAAAAGACAAGTTACAAAAACTAAATATTGACGACAGTGGAAATAAAAATCAGCTAATAGTAAAACTGAAAAGCGCCCTAAATTCAAGTTTTGTAAGCACCGACGAAATAAATGAGACAAATGTGACAAGAAATGTAAATATGAGTGTAAGTGAAGTTAACTATGATGAATTAAACGATTCCACTGAAACTGTAATTAATAAAAACTGTTCTGTAAAAAAAAGAAGTAAAGTTAACAAACTAACGTTTAAACTAATAAATAAAGTAAACGAACTTGAAAAAAAAGCTGGAACAGAAACGAGTCGCTACAAGGGAAACTACGAAATTATTGACGTACGACAATATTCATACAGTAAAAGAAGGAATAGATGAGGAAATAACTCCAGACAAAATTGTTGAATCGAAACAGAAGTTGTTGCCAGAAATGAAGGAAGAACTGAAGAAACGGAAGATACTACTTCGGGCTGATAGTCATGGGAGGGATATGGCTGACCTTCTTATTTCGGAACTAGGAACCGATAAGTGTAATATCCAAAGCATTTTTAAGCCTAATGCCTGTTTTGAGGAAACAGTGGTAGATTTAAGTAGTTTGTCGCGCGATTTCACGAAAAGAGACTATGTAATACTATTAACAGGTACAAATGATATTTTAAAAGGTAATCCGATGAATTCCCAAGTCTTATGTAACACGATTGCAACAATAGAAAACACAAATGGTATTGTTTTAGGCGTACCCTACTTGAAGGGGAAATCTCTTATAAACAATAAAATTTATGAATATAATTATAATGTATATGAAACCCTGGGTAAACATTTTGTTGATGTTCATTTCTTAGATATCAATAATGTCATAAATGAAAAACTGAGAACAGGTCCTGGTCTTCATATAACAAAATCCGGCAAAAGACTACTCTCATTTCAAATCGCTAAATTTATCAAATACGATTGTGAACGTTGTGAACGCTTAAAGAGATCTGGCGTAAGTGTTCCGAATATAAATAGTTATGTAAAGACCAAGTCATCTATTAACCTAAGTAATCTTATAGTTATTACTCCTTCAGGTAAACCAGATGCTTCTTTTAATACACAAAATTTTCCTCTAAAATTGAATCATACAAATCCCATGTAACATTACAAAACAATTTTAAATTTATTTCCTTTAACATACAGAGCATACGAAATAAAAAAAATGACGTTGATTTTTTGTTAAACGAGGAGCAGCCGACTTTTATTTGTTTCACCGAACATTGGCTTAAAAATAATGAAATAGACCAATTCTTTTTATATAATTATTCGTTGGTATCTTCATTTTCTAGAGAATATCAGGTAGGTGGCGGCTGTGCTATATACGTAAAAAATAATCACTGTATGAATAAAGTTATCCTGAATATTGAACCGCTGGAAAAGGATGTCGAGTTCTGCTGTTCAGTGATGGAAACTAAAGATGATAGGAAAATATTTATCTTATGTATCTACCGATCCCCTAATGCAAATCTAAATAATTTTATCAATACTTTAAATGATATCTTCAATTCAGTGTGTAATAAATATGACTACATCTTTGTCTGTGGTGATTTTAATGTCAATTTCAATGAGCAATCCATAAATAAAACTCGTGTTTTGGATATCTTTTCTTCTTACTCGCTGCAGCGTCTTGTTACACTAAACACTAGAGTAACTCAGACCAGCGCCTCATGTATAGACAATATATTCACTAATTATCCGAGTGAATATGCTCACTTCAAAGTAAAACCTTCTAATTTTTCTGACCACTCATATATTTTAATGTCCATTGATTTGCCTGTCAATAATAATGATGCATTTTTATATAAAAGAATATTTAATTCTAAAAATATAAACGACTTCATAGAAAATATTAAGACTGAAACTTGGGATAACATTCTCGAAGAAAAAGATATTGATTCTAAATATGAAATATTCCTTAATACGTTTTATTTTTATTTCAATAGGTCATTTCCATCAGTAAAATTTAAAGCTTCAATGTATAAAAAGTAACCCTGGATTTCACAGGAAATAAAGCGCAAGCTGTCCGAAATTAATGATCTACATTTAATATGTAAACAGTTTAATGACGATATGTTATGGAATTATTATAAATTAAGAAAGGATGAAATGAGATCATATTTAGCTGCTGTGAGGAAAACATATAATGACAATAAAATCTTAAACGCACAAAATAAATCAAAAGCTATATGGGAGATAATAAATGACAATGTAGGAATGAAGCCTACGGAAAATATTTCTCTGAACTTTCATAACAGAACTATAAATGATCCCGGTAAACTCGCTGAACTTTTTAACAATTTTTTTTTAAATGATCCATTGACTCCACTACCTAACTTGCACGATGAAAATGTAATTGAAAGTATTTCGCAAAGCATATATTTCTTCCCAACCAACGAAACCGAAATTTGTAAAGTAATTAAACAGGTCCACCCAAAAAAGTCTTGCGGGTTAGACGAGATACCAGGTTTTATTGTCTCTAAATGTTCAGAATTTATTGCTAAACCACTTACAGATATAATTAATTTAATGTTTAATTGTGCAAAATTTCCATCTCGTTTGAAGGAGGCAAAAATTATCCCTATTCTTAAAGGTGGCTCTAAACTCGATATTCAGAACTACAGGCCAATTTCGCTTTTATCATCATTCTCCAAAATTTTTGAGAAAATAATATATATTAGATTATTTGATTTTTTTAGCAAACATAATGCTATAAATAAATGTCAGTATGGCTTCTTGCCTGGAAAATCCTGCGAGCAAGCAATATTTTGTTCCATAACATGTATTTTGGAAAACATTGACAAAGGTAACAAAGTAGCGGGAATTTACTTTGACTTATCGAAAGCATTAGATACTATTAATCATCAAATTTTAATCGATAAACTATACAGTTATGGAATAAGAGGCAATGCATTATTACTTATTAAGTCATACATAACATCTAGAACACAACGAGTATGCGTTAGTAGTGTAATTGACGGTCATACTAGAAGTATATACTCATCGGAAAATAAAGTTGTTCAAGGCGTACCACAGGGTTCAATACCGGGGGCTTTACTTTTCTTGGTTTATGTCAATGACTTATACCTTCACTTAAATGCGCAGTCGATATACCAATTTGCCGATGACACATCGTGTATTGTTACAAAAAATAATTTCCCTGATCTTTCATTTGCAGCTACCAGAACAATTAATGAAATGGCAGCCTGGTGCGATATAAATTCCTTGGTTTTAAACCGGATGAAAACTAAAATGGTTCTATTCACCAACAAACCCAAACTTGAATCCCTATATGTAAATTTTTGTGGTAAGTCACTCTGCCAACAAAATCTTATAAAATTTCTGGGTGTAAATATTGATAATATTTTTAAATTTGATGACCAAATCAACAATCTTTGTAACCAGTTAAATAAAGCATTTTATATGATATATAATTTAAGAGATGTTGTAAACATCGAGACTCTATTAACAATTTATTATTCCCATGTGCAATCTCATATCTTGTAGAGTATTCTGTTCTGGTCTGCAAGTCCTTCGGCAAACAGGGTATTTGTCTGTCAAAAAAGATAATAAGATGTTTAATGCATGTACCAGCTAAAACGCCATGTAAATATTACTTTCAGAATCTTAAAATACTAACTGTTCCAAGCCTTTATATTTATCGGCTTCTATTATTTCAAAGAAATAATAAATCTATATTCACTAAAAACTCTGATATATCACATAGTATGACAACACGACATTGCAACAATCTAGCTATCCCGCAGCATAATTCGACACTTTTCGAACGTGGCCCTTATTATCGAGCAATACTAGCATATAATGCATAGCCCCATTACCTGAAAAATATAAATAATAATGTACTATATAAGAAAGAATTAAAGGATTACTTAATACATAACTGTTTTTACAGCTTTAATGAATTTCTAACTAAAGAACAGCGGTGAGGCATATAAATGCGGTTGCTACTCACCACCTTTTATTACTTGTGCATTCTTGTCGCTTTTTATGTTTTAAATGTGTTTTATTTTTTTATTTTTTGTTGTATTGACGATATATCTATTATGTAAAATTTGTATACTATACATTTACTTGTTGACTCTGTCGTTCTTTCAACTGAGAGAAAATAATGACAATAAACCATTATTATTATTATTATTATTATTATTATTAAGTATTGGAAAAGGAAGGGATTATAAGTCCAGCATCGCATTCCGATTGGGGAAGCCCATTAGTAGTGATACCCAAACCTTATGGTGGGGTGAGGCTCTGTGTTGACTATAAACTTGGAGTCAATCCGCAGTTAGAAGATGCTCATTATCCTATTCCAAGGATAGATGAGATACTAAATCAACTGAGAGACGCCATAGTTTTTTGCACACTAGATATTTTTAAGGCATATCTACATGTACAGGTAGATGAAGATTCGAAGCACATCCAAACAATAACAACTCATAAGGGTACTTACCGTTTTAACAGATTAAGTTTTGGGGTAAAGACAGCCCCGAGTGAATTTCACCGGATAATTGAGCAAATCCTAGCAGGTCTTGAAGGCGTGGTGACATACTTCGACGACATAGTTGTATTTGGATCATCTCAAGAACAGTGCAAAGGTCGTCTCATCAAATGTCTCGATAAACTACGTGAGTATGATTTACATTTAAATAAATCCAAATGCCAGTTCTTTTGCTCGACAATTTCATATCTTGGATATGTTATCCAACACAATTCAATTACCAAATCTCCAGAGAAGATCGAAGCATTACTAAATGCTCCAAGACCGAAAAACCCGGATGATGAAAGACGTTTTCTAGGTCTAATAACGTACTACTCAAAATTTATAAAACACGCATCTACTCTGGCTTATCCGCTCAGAATGCTATTGTGCAAGCAGCGAAGATTTAAGTGGACTCAAGATTGCGAAAACGCTTTCCGAAGATTAAGGCGTGAAATCACATCTGAGTGCATACTAGTGCCATATAACCCAGATCTACCAGTTACCCTCGCATGTGATGCTTCGCCAGTTGGGATAGCGGCAGTTTTATCGCATATCATTAATGGGGAAGAACGCCCGATTGCATTCATATCTCGCTCTCTAACGGGCTCAGAGCAGAATTATTCACAGCTGGACAAAGAGGCTCTGGCGATCTATTGGTCTTTAAAAAAATTCTACAATTATGTATATGCTCGTCATTTTATACTTATTACAGATAACGCACCTCTAACTCGAATTTTCCATCAGAGTGAGAAAATTCCAGCAATTACCTCTGCTCGTCTATTGAGGTATGCCGCATACTTAAGTTCGTTTAATTACGAAATTAAGCATCGAAAGAGTGTGGAGCATGTCAACGTTGACTATTTATCACGTGCCCCACTCGAGATCACTGATGAATTTACAGATAATAATTCATACAATGCACAAGTTAACAATATTTACTCTACGGAGCTAACGGCTGAATCTGACGGCTGAGTCGCGTCGGTGTAAAAAGAAAGGCGCGCGCGCGGGCGGCGGCAATTTCGAAAAAATGGGTCCTCGGGGCGTGCGCATTTTCGCGAGCGGAGGCGGACGAAAACGATGCCTGTCTAATTGTAAAACGTCTTAAATAAAATTTTAAAAATAAAAAATACGTTTTACTTACGGATGTATGTTACAAAATGCTTTATTAACACACAATATAATTGCAAATTACATATAATTTAATTTTAATACATAATTACAAAATTACATACAATTTCATTTTAATTTATAATGTCCCAACGGCAACGAATGAATATCCGTTACAAGATCGTAATGTCGTTTGTCATCTTGAGCATCTAAGGCAGTTTAATTTATGGTAACGGTTAATAATTGATGATTTATTGACCTGATACTATTGAATTTTGACATTAATTTTTTATTATCAAACAAACAGTCATAATAATCCTGAAAAGTTATTTTTTTAATTCCTGAACGACCTACGCCCTTCAATTTTTTAAATTTTACTTCTTTTCCCACTCTGATGGCGTAAAACTTTAGCTCTAATTCCAATGAACTCAGTTTATTATCTGTCCGCACAGTTCGTCTTTAAATTTACCGATAACTTTCTTATTAACCAAAGGTATTCCGAAAGGGTTATCTGCGGCGTAATCTGAAGTGTCAAAAATTTTATTTGCATCCCGTTTTATAATTTCATAAATACTCGAGACGCGTTCGGGATGTTTTGGAGAGAATTTAAAAATAAAACTGTCCGTGTCCGTGTAACATACTGTGACATTAAATAAGGGCTCCACATTTTCTCTGATGTAATCATAAAGAAAACTATACATGACTGTTTTTGAAATGTCAAGGACTGCCATGCCAACGTAGATCGGTTTATCAAATTTCACGGATAATTTGTTCAGTTCAATTGCGACCAGATTCTCATTGAAAATCGTAGCTTTTTTGAAATTTGGTTGACTAATATATTTTTCAGCAGATTTCCATTTCTTTGTCAACACGATATTTCTGTATTTGCGTACAGATTCCATAAGTTTTCCGAAAACCATATTCGACATGCCCTTGTAAAAATCTTTATCGAAAGCGTTCGTAGATTTTGCCCTCAGATCGCTATTTAATTTAATGTATTTTTCTAACCAATTGCTCTCGTCAAATTCTATCGCACGATGAATTGCTTTTAATTTTAAGCCGTGTTTTAAACTTTGAAGTAAAACGCGTAAATAGAGGACGTACTTCTCTTTATTACATAAAGTTGGCATTAATTTTTTGTCGTCCTTTTTACCTGTGGTGGATATGTGTTCCGGACAAAATGGAAAAAATATATGGGAATCGTGCAAATCTTCAGGATATTCTAAGTCAACTTCTAAAATACAAGATTTACCCGTTTCATCCCCGTAATACATCGAACAGTCAATGTCGGTCGTACTGAGCATTTCTAAAAGATTCGTTAATTTTTCGTCACTTACCCAGTTGAAGTTGTCGCACGGTAATGTTGTCGTCATCGCGTAAGAATATAGTCCGTTCGCATCTACGTAAATAATTTCGCTAATTCCCTTATCAGGATCGAAATCGGTTCCCATGTGTACAGAATTCGCTTTTGCATATCGGGAACTAACTTGAGTTATACCGCCGCGTAAACCTTTTTGTATGAATAAAATCATATCGATGTCTTGTAAAAGGGGAAGTTCAATTTTTGTTGTTTTAAGAGCCGCCGAAAATGATTTTCTAAAATTTTCAAAAATGTCTGCCAATAGAAATACGTCAATTTTTAAATACAAGACCGCGTATTCACCGAGAGTTTTACATTGAAAATGTTGCCAAACGTTTACGGCGTGCTGGTAATCCTCATCGTTGACGTTTTCGCCATGTAATTTATTATAAAATAGCGATTTATCGGGAAGACTTGTCTCCTCCAATTTGTCAACAGAATTCACGTAATCATAGGGAAAACATCCTTTACGAGTTGCTAATTTATAAGAATCCGGATTCGGAAACGCTTTTTGTACGAACTTTATTTGTTCTGGTTTCAAATTTTTCGCTAATGTTTCAAGAGACGAGGGCATGAAACGAAACGAATCTAAGAAACGTAACTTCACATCGCCTACCCTTTTCGAGAACGATATGTAAGTTTCAGTTGTGTTTGCTAAAATTTCGACATTTTCGTCGTTTACGTTTACCAGAGCTTCTATTATAAAGTGACTATCGTAATGAGATAAATTGTGTAAAATCATGGGAATAATATTTTTAACGCGACATTGTAAATTACAATTATTGCACAAAGCTGCAATATAGTTCCCGGTAAAATGGTCGTGGTGATAAGTTTTAGCATTATTTTCGTTAAAATTAGAATCACAAATCTCACACTTTTCGGCATTTGCATATGCCGTAGATTCTTCAAACGTTAAATCTTTCATAGGAACGGTAACGTGATTTTTTAATATTTCTTGAACATTTGTTGCTTCTCCTAATAATTTATTTACGAACCACTCAGCCGGGTTTTCGCCGCGGTAAATTTCAAAATGATTTAGTCGATCGTCGTAAGAACAGACTGTTAAATATGCAACGCTAAAGGCTTCGTGCCGTTGATAGGCGTTCGTGAATGCTTTTTCTAAAGTATCGTCACAGGAATGAATAGGTTTCGTTAGAGCTTCGAAGTCCGCGTAAATGACAAACGGCAAAGGCATGGTGGCTGCAAATTGTTTGAATTTAACGTCCTTGGATGAAAAATAACACAAGCAGCGATCGCAAATGAACTTGACTCGCATATTTGATGAAATTTGATACCTGCACAGTTCTGATAAATTTTTGAGACAAAAATGACCTACGCGTTGACTTTTCTTCAAATATAATAAATTTACGTGACAGTTTTTGACATTTCTTGTATGATAAAGCGGACCCACGATGCTCTTGTTTTCATAACCGTATACGTTAATTGAAATAAATTTATTGGCGTTTTCGAATTTCTGTAAGTCGCACAGATTTACAGGAAAACATATACCGTTAAAATTAAAAAAATCGTATATATTTTGACGGTACGTAGAAGGATCGCACGCATCTTGACCGTCTCTCGCCGGAAATAGGTGCGCCAAAAGGCAATACGCGAAGCATCGTCGGTCACGATTTTTGATGTTCAATATGACGTTACTTTTTCGCCGAAGTTCGTCCGGTAGGTCCACGTAAGTGCTACCGTTATCTTTCTTTCCTCCTCCTCTCAACGGCGTGTACTTGCAAAACGCCACGACCAGGTTCACGATTGCCGATAACGACCAACCGCTGTGCCTCTCTTGAAATTCTGAAAGCTGATAAAGTGAAAAAAAGAAAATTAATATGTGGCAGCTTATTTCGTTTTAAACTTACCTGCCCATGATTCCGTTAAACAATTCGTTTAAAATGGCTTCCGGTTGGAACCGCGTCACGTCTTCTTCTGAAGAAGTTCTTCTGTAATGAAGAACGAAACGTCGGCAGTAGAAGTCAACGTGACGCGGTTCCAACCGGAAGCCAATTCAAACATGGACGACGGCCGCGGAAGCCTTCAAGTTAAATTAATTCGTTTAAAATTTCGTCTAGATTTGCTCCAATATTGATCACGTGATTTTTGGTATTGAAAAACTTATATCCCGAGACATCGGTTTGAGGTTTTACAAATTCACCGCAAAATACCAAATTTATCTTCATCGAAGGCGTTTTCACCAATTGATTTCCGATTCTAGTTCTAATCAGAGAAGAGGCGTCTAGGAAAAAGCTTTGTGGTTGTGTATGAGTTTTATTGATTATTACTCCGGTACGAATTCTGCTTTTAAATGCAGTTTGCAGCTGTAAATTAAAAAAAAAAACAAATTAGAAAAAATACGTACGCATTTAATTTAAAACTTACATCCTTCCACTGAATTCGGTTGATTTTATTAATTCTCCGTTCTGTTCCGGCACGACGACGGCGACGACTTATTCTTAAACCTCGACCGATCGGCAACGTTTTAATTTTTAATTCCAGTTTTACGTCGAATGAATGTAATTTTGCAATTAAGCTTTCAATTTGTTTCTTATCGTGCACCGACGGACAATTTCTCATTAGCTCGTTTAATGTTTTAATATTTTTTTTTTGTTTAGTTTTGCAATTTTATAAGCGTCTGATTTATCGGCGCACTCATCCAATAAACGAAACACATTTAAATATTCTCGTAAATCCATTTCAATGTTTAATAATAATCTAATTTTAAAATTATGTTTATAACTAGCTAATATTTTTTTACGTTAACGAGCTGAAAAAAAAAGAGATACTAATTCTAGGGACTTGAAATAAGATAATAAATTTTGTACTTACTTGTATTTTTAATATTTCTCAAATTCAAGGTCATAAACCGGCTGCGATTTACTGGTTAATTTCACCAATCCTTTGTAAATCAAGCCGCATTGCGAAGACAACAACGTCTCCTATCTTATCTTCGAGTATGGCTTTGTTAAATCGACGAGGCAGAAACACGACAAACTCTTGATCGAGTTCCACCAGCAATGATTCTCCAAATTTCGTTTTTACATATTTTAAATCGGACAACGGATACTTGCGGTCGATTTCCAGCTCCGATAACTTCTTAATAGGTAATGATTTTAACGAAGTAGCACTATTTATATTCGAAATGGTATCCATAATTAACGCGCACAGAGAAAACGTAAAATGAACTCTTTTCTGTAGGGACAGATGATACAAACTAAAGTGCTGTGCTGCAGTTCGCGGCGCATTTCTCTTATCAGTAAATTGCAATGCATTGAGTAATCTACGTGTGCGCATTAGATTTAAAATTAAAAATACAGGATGTTTCATAACTCACGGCGTAGAATTAAGGAACGTATACGGGGTGATAAAAAAAAGTTAAATATTTATTTCATAACTTACAAAAATATTTAACATTTTTTATCACCGCGTACACGTTCCTTAATTCTTCACTTCGAGTTATGAAACATCGTGTATAATACGTCTTTTTTTATTGGTTTAAAATAAACTACGCTCACATTTTTTCCTCTCCTCCTTATTTAAGAGCGCAAGTTTGCTTTCGATCGTTTAGTCTCGCGGCGTGCGTAAATAAGTGCAAGTATACATCTGAAAACGACATCATCGTCGTCGTTAGAGTTTCTGGAAAGTTTTCTGCAAGAATGCAGACGAAATAGTGATTTTCGTTTTGTTAGCGAGGTGTCTTACAAGCTAAGCAGATCTGCAAAAATTTCAACGGGACTCAGTGTAATGAATAATTTTGAACCGTTGGTAAAACTAACGTACAGCTCAAAACCAAAATGTTTAACGTTTAACGGCGACGAGTGGAATCAATTCATCGAATACTTTCCTCGCATCGAAGATCATCTGAAATTAAAAAGTACGAGGTGCCAACAATGTGGGGACACGAAGACGATTTCCAATTTCGAGCTTTGCGACAGTGATATCAAATTATTTTTTATCGAGTCCAAAGGTAAATTTAAAGTGAAAATTATTAAAGGCGAAACAGAAATAGAATTGGATAAATCTATGTTTAAAATATTAAGTAAATTATTACATGTCGTCGATTACCACATCAAAAGGCTCGAAAAACTTACGTTCAACGGCTACTACAATAAAATTATAGAATTAATCGCCACTTATCTCCCGGATAATGAAAACTTAATTTCATATGCTCGTAATTTTATTATCGGAATCCCAAAAACAGAGGCCGGAAATGTGCAATGGTATTCAGAAAGTATCGATTGTTTGCTAGAATTGTTGGTAAATCACGAGGACAAAATAAAACTCGATGTGGGAAGATATAAAAACTCGATTTTAATGGGATCAACCGTCGTCGGTCAGTCGCAATGAAAACGTTAGAAGAGATACTTGAAATCGTGGATAAAATATTGGAATATAACAATCAAAATTTCGGTTTGAGCAATATCGATACGGATCTAATTCCCTACATTCCCAGATACATTTTACTGCAACAATCTACGTTAAATTTAATTGATATTTGGGAGCGATTACCCGATCGTTTGAAGCAAGATAAAGAGCTGCAGCGTAAATTACCTTGTTATTTACATTATAACACCGGCGAAACGCAGTGGGACGGACCTCCGATTTCTCTGCATTTGTGCCCTGTGTGCCTAAACAACGACGAGAGTGCGTCCGTGTGAAAATGGGTCTCCTTGCTGCCGCGATTGTTTTCGCGGTAATTGCGAACAATACGTTTTATATAAACATTAATAATTCGAACATAACTGAGTGTTACGTGTGTACAGATTACGAAAATAGTGTTTGGCCTGAGAATTGGATTCAGCTTGCATGGAAAGGTTCAAACATGTTCGACGTAAATTTAACAAATCAAGATCAGACGTTGCTGTATTACAAACTACGTTGTTTTCATCAAGGTCGTCGGCAAGTTGAAGACAGCGACTGAAAGATTGCGCTAAATATTTCGCACGAATATGCAGGTTATTTTTTCGACTCGGAATATGGCAACTTAACGCAAATTGATTTTAATCATAATTTGTTTTTGTATAACGATAATGAAAATACTTATTGTTCGCATGCATTTTTCGTAAGTTGTATCGCACTGTTTTTCAATATATTGTTGACGATAATTTGTATGTGCCATATAAAATGTGTTTTTTAAATAAAAGGAATTAATAAAACTATTTTTCTTTAAAAAAAAGCAAATCAATTTATTTCTATACGTTCATACAATTAAACAATATTTGACAGTTTAACCCAAGATTTTTCAGAAATGCCCAACCATTTCACGTAGGCTTTTCCTCCTTTTTTTCTCAAAATTTTTTCCACCAAATAAACATCTTCGTGTTTAGCTCGTTGGAGTTCTTCGTTATAGAAGGCGCCCAAAATCGGTTGCTTCGACATGTCTTCTAGCAGGTAAGTAACGGGATTAGTAACTTGAATTTTAACGATTTTGAACAGTTCCGTGGACCACGACGGAGTAAACCCCTTTTCGAATACTCCTTTATATTTGCTGATGCGAACGACATCACCGACACGAAATTTCGCTTTGCCCGCAATTTTAATCTTATTGTATACCGTTTCTAAAAGCGTCTTTTTATTTGTCTTGTTCACATCTTTAGGAGTCATGCCTATTGTTCTGTGCACGCTCGCGTTGTATTTGTCCACAATCGTTTGCAATAAATCGAACCATTTAAATTTGCCGCGCATACTGAATTCTCTGTACAGATTTTCTTTAATTGTCCGTATAACTCTCTCTACCATGGCGGCCTTTATCGGAGAAAGTGTTGAGTAATGATTTATTCCGTATCTATTTGTCAAATCTTTAAACTTTTGGTTGTAGAACTCTTTTCCCTCGTCGGTGTGTAAATTTGCGGGCGTCCTCTTGTCAGTATTCAATATTTCGAGCATAGCTTGAGTTACGAGCTCGCCTATCTTCCTTTTCACCGGTTGCGTCCACAAATACTTAGAAAAGCAATCTATGAAACTAATATGTAATTATAACCTTTATTTACAATTATGGATCTCCTCGAAAAATTTTTCCTCGCAGGTTTGTGTAACTCATTGACGACGTCACGTTTAATTTGGCTCATTGCCGTGCCCTTCACCGAACCGCTGCTTGTCTAATCTAATATTAATCAGCTTCACTTGTTCTTGAAATACGTTTAGCTCTCGTTTCAGATCGCCGAGATAGAGAGCTTGCGATCGAAATATTCCTTCGATTTTCGATTTCACGTCCGTAACTTGATTTTGTATGGTCCTAGAATCATTTTTGATTTTTTCCTTTATCTCGTCCACGTATTTTTTATTGGTCGCGTCTCTTGGATTGATGCTCGAGCCGACGTTGCACAGTCGTTTGTTCCCGATATCATAATGTTTATCACTTATGAAAGAAAATCCTAAACCGGGAGGTCCTCGAGTTGTTTTCGTTTTGCGTAAATATCTGCCGAATTTATCGACGCTCATTCTATTACATCGGCTTCTTTCAGTTCTTCGATGATCGCAATAATCTCGTTATTATGGCCCGTGTGTCCCGCCTGTTGAGAAGCCTTCAACAATTTCAGACGATCCACCAGCTCGTTGATGTTATCCCAGTATATATACTGAAACGGTTTATTTTCAATTTCTAATCCTTTACCGCTCCAAGTTTTAGCGCGAGATCTTCTTTCGAACAACGGCTGAATTATACATATTTGCGTATTTTTCACTTCGACTTCCCTTTATTTGCCCTGCCGGATCATTGCCTCTTCTGTGAGCGTGCGTGCGATCTAGTATATGATGATAGTTCTCGAGATCTTCGTTCTTATGACCGATCGGTTGCTCTTTAAACAGTAATTCATAAAGCCCCGGTGTGCCAATATATTTAACACCTTTAATTATCAAATCTTTTTTTTTAATTGCACGTCGCTATCGCCGATTCGCCAAGCGTCCGTAACAGGATTATAGCGAATGCCGTACACATTGTCGTACTCATTATTGACGTCTTGTAATAAACCACCAATGTATCCTTGTTACAGTTCATTTTTCCTTTCTGTTTCGAATACACCCTGTATATGCGTTGTCACTACTCAGTTTTCATTACTGTTCCGAACACGCCCTGTATAGGCGAAATTAGTCGTGCTGGATGGTTGCTTGGAAACCACGTCACTGTACACATTGAGCTGATTGGTTCTCCCAGTTGCTAGGAAAATTCCGCCAATGGTAAAATGGAACGTGTCTCTCTCTCTCTCTTTGGTAATCGTTTTTCGGTCGAACGAGAAATATTGCGCCATTTTTCAGAACGAAATTCGTCGTCTCCTGGGCCGCACGTTTCTTTCGTTAAACAATTCGTTTGTGCGTGTCATTACATCAAAGGGATGTTAGTGCATTTTACGGCAAATTGCCGATTCTGAATAGGCCCACGTGTGAGATAGAAAAAACGCGTGCCTCGTGTTTTGTTTCAAGCTTCGGTAAAGTGCCGAGGTAAGTTTTGTACGACGCAAATTTTCGAATTGGCCCTTACGTTCGTTTTCTTTTTTCGCTTATAGGCTTCTATTGGGGACTTTTGTTGCTGACTTTTAACAAGAGCTACTTCTATCGTGAGCTTTTGCAGGAGTTAGATTTATGGGATGACGCTTTTTCGAATTATGCAGGTGTACGGCGGCTTGCGACTTTGAAAGCTCCCTTCCCGTCTCGCTACGCGGCAGTCGGCATTTGTCAAAGGGGTTTGCGGCGGCATTGACACACATACGCCGACAAACAAATCGGACACCGACGGAATAGAGGTGGGAGCGTTAATTTTTCTTATATGTAGTTTTGAGCGTTAATTCGCGATTTGTTTTTGCCGATTTCTTTCTTTGATTTTGCCGCATTTCAACATGCACCTTATTGTGTACATTCCGGTGTAAATTTCAAACCGTCATACGTAAATGAATGATGTCACGTACACTTCGGTGATTATAATCTGTTGAATTAGTTACGATTTAAATTTAATGTAAAACAATTACATTTGTTGGTGTTGTCTGTGTAGTATTTATTTAGTTTATGTTTTATTTTTTTTTTGTGTGTAAATAAATTAACGTGTTCTGGATGTAACGGGTTTTCTTAATTTTCATTTCCCCATTCAAAAAAAATTAAGTGGCGCCTATTTTTGGTTTTGGCCTTCGCGTTTCGGAATTGAACCCCCCCATCCCATTGCAGCTGGCTGGCCACATCGGAGAAGTACAACCCGATGTGAAACTACTGCCTATCTTCGCAGGTAGGTAGCATCCTCTTGGAAGTGGATCGTACATCTTAAGGTATTCGTTTCTAGGAGTGGGAGACATTATTTGATATAAATTTTGGTAATCGGAAAGTCTTCTCTCTTCATCGATTTCTTCTTCCTCCTCGGACGAAAACGGATTATATCCGACAACATCTTCCGATTGAACAAAACTGGGTTGTGGAAGACTGAGTCGTCGTTGTTGTTGTTGTTGTCCGGCAACAAAACTGGGTCATTCTTGGACGTCCGAAGAAAGTGGAACAATGTCCGAAAGCGGACTATATCCGGCAGCAGCTTCCGATTCAACAAAATTGGGTTGTGGAAGACCGATTTGCTTTTGCAGTTTTCTTTCCGGTTCCGCCAAGCTATCGTCGGCAGATTTCTTTACAGGTAAGTAATTAGCGGAATCTTTTTCAGTTTTTACCGTTCGCTCAAGCTCTTTGAGAGACTTGGTGATCAGTTTATACTTTTGCGCCGGCTCATAGTCTCGTTCCAATTTACCTCTTTTCAAAGCCAGATACTTGTTTCTTACCGCTTTACTTGCTTTGATAATTTCTAATTTCATTTTCTTCTTTTTGTCCATTCTTAAACCAATTGGCCGGTTTCCGAGCAGTTAAAACCAGTTGTAAAGCTGTTTTAGTTGTTTGGTCCAGTTCTTCCACCGGTTAATATCCGTTTCCGAGCAGTTGTAAAGCTGTTTTAGTTGTCCGGGCAGTTGTTTTACCGATCAGTTACCGGTTGTAAAGCTGTTTGGATACTGTTTTAGTTGCCTGGATGCGGCGACGCTTATATCAGTATGTAACTGTCAAATCCTTTACGATATGCTCATGCTCCTTATCAATGCAAATAAACCCGTATTTCTTCTTCCAACACTCAGCACACATCGACTTAAATTGATCGAATGACATGCATACGTGGTCCTCAAATATATGCCGCAAATTCGTCTCGTCTTGTTTAAATAAAATCAAAAAGTTAGCGTTGTCGCGAATTAAATGTTTAGGGATTCGGGTGTAAGTTTGACAGAGATAAAAACAATTAATCCTTTTATGACGACCCATACTAAAGTAATCTCGTATCTTATCGTGCGAATCGCAAGCGACGTCGTCGAATATGAAAACCGAATTCTCTTTTGCATCCTCCGGATTCAGTATTTCTTCGTTGTCCTTGAACGCAAAATAGTTTATTTCTTTCACTTCTCTTAGAATTTGCTCCAACGCTCGATATTTCGGTTGATACAGGGACTTGGAGTAAACGTAGACATTTTCAAAGGACAGACCGTTCGGATGGACGATCAAGGAAATCGCGATGTTGGTTTTTCCAGAATTTGACGTTCCCGCGACGAGACATCTCATCATTGAGGGTAAGATTCGCAACAATGTCAAAAAATTCGATCGTCTGGACAATGCGAACGAAGCTATAAAACTCGCGAGAGCATCGGCCAAGGTTGCTCTGAAACAAGCCGGCGGTAAGAAGAACATTCGAAAACCTCGAGTGATACCCGTTCCGAAAGTAGGAGGCGTCATACTGTTTCTCATACCGTTGTTAGCGGGCCTCAGCGCGGCGGGTTCTCTTGCCGGAGGATCTGCGAGCATTGCGCACGCAATTGGCAGAGCTAAGGAGGCGAGAAGGAAGTTGGAAGAAGCAAAACGACACAATCGAACGATGGAGACCTTCGCGTGTCACCCAAGTTCAAATTAAATCTACTTGTCTCTACTTACCACGGTTCCAGGTGACAAGTCTGCCGATTCTTAGATCAGCTGTGCCCCAGCTAGCAACAGTGGAAAAGGGGCAGGTTATCTCAACGATGATAAGTTATAACGGGCGCCAGAAGACAATTTAAAAAAAACAACTAATCGAAATTCGACTGGCTGACGTCTCCAATCGACCAAGTCGGGCAGAAAGGAAACTACTAAATAGAGACGAGACTATTACCCACTGTGTGTATGAAAGTAGAAAAATTAAAATCGTACTTAAGTTAATACAATTTATTTCACAAATAAAATAAAAAAGAAACACTTTCACAGTTACTAAATGTGCTTAATTTCTAGCGTAACGTTTCTTTAAATTAAATCCGCATGAAAAGGCCTTAATCCGCTATTAAGAATGCATGCGCAATAAAAAAAAAGGTTACCTCGCGACCGATGTCATATACCGTCTGAAGTTGGCTGTCACTACGCCATCTAGTGGTCTTGTCCGAGTCGATGACCGGTAGGCTTCAAAATGGCGTACCCACACGATGGGGAACGGCAGACGGACAACAAGAATTGTCGGGGCACCAACACTCGATAAACTGGGAAATCGCTCGCGTATACGCTTGCGGGGATGACCTGGGCCTGCGCTGTAACTTGCGCCCAAACGGAAAACCAAGTAGGAAAAGGGAAAAGCCAGAACTAAAAGCCTACGTGGAAGAAACGATATGCGTTAGCGGCCATTTTGGTCGAGTGATATGCGTCGTTACATATTACCTGAGAGAACGGGAGCCTCAGGCTTGGTACGGAGATTAAACTACCTCCGCTCGGTGTTCGGCAGTGTCGAATGATTTTCCAGCCAAGCTGCGATTGATTTCTTCTCCAAAAGAGCAAGGAATCCGTTAATTTTATCACACGCGAAAAGACACGTCTTTACGGCACAATGCTCGAACAACAAAAGAGAGCGACCAAGCTGTTAAATAACGCAGATCGCCTTGACGCAAGGAAATCACCAATGGTAGGCGGCCTGAGAGTCACATGGGCCCCCAGAATCTATCAGAAATCAACGATCGCAGCGTGCAGGTTTTCCCCCATAGCGCTGTAAAGGAGGGGTACCAGGGTTGCCACGGCGCGAAAACGAAATTATTAGTCGCTACATTCTAGCGCTAAATTTTAAATGTAACAACCCCCCCTTTACCAGAGAGGAAATTTCCTTGAAAGGAAAAATTTCAGAAACTTGGGCAAGTTGGAAGAGCCCAGCGAAGATTTAGTGGAACACCTACATGAGCGATCATAAGACAGAAAGGAGAAGAGGAAGACAGAAGAAGGGGAAGGAAAAACCTAGTCGGAACACACCATACCGCAACCTAGATACGTAAGACGTTCTACGCATGACTCACTAGTAGAGAGGGCAGGAAGTGCCTTCACGTGATCCAGCACGCCTGGTAATCCCACAATACTCGTAATCTGCGAATAAACATCTCCCGGCCATCAAGGCTGGGCTGATCAATCCAACGAGGAAGAAGGAAAAGAAGAAAAAAAAAAGTGGGGTACGTAAGGAAAAATGGTATGAAGAAGAGACCTATGAAGAAAAGACCCTACAATTTGGGTTTAGTGAGCGAATTCGGCTATAATGAAATAATAATACTAAACGATAAATATAAACCGGACGAAAACTTCGGTCAAGGACCGCGGGAAAAACCCAAATCAAAACAAAATAATTTACTATAACACAATAATTTTATTCACCCCCAAGGGGAAAATTGCGTCCTGACGTAGAGACGACTTGCGGGGTGAATCTACACTTCCTAATAACTAGTCCATAACAAAAAAAAAACAAACAAAAAAAAGAAAACAAGAAAGAAAAGAAAAGAAAGCGAAAAGGAAAACAAGAAACAGGCAGGGTCCGCCTGTCGACAAGCGTCGACATCGTCTGACCTATCTACCACTAACTTCCTGACGAAAATATAAGAAAAAGAAAACGAAAGTGAAAGGGAATAAAAATTTATCACCCAAATTCCAATTGCGTCATGCCCACGACTAATGTTGGTGCGTTTCAAGAACGCGGAAAACCGCAATGTGTCAAACACACCGATACAACCACAAAACCAAAATAGGTCTCAAAGACATCGATATAAACACGAAACCACAATAAACACAGCCAACACCAACGTAGACACAACCGCAAGGTAATATACACAGGGTGTGTTTCCCGAGATGTTAAGCGGAACGAATCTTTTAGGGGGCTTCTACCCCATGCAGAATTTTACGGCGGAAGAATTCTAAGAGGCCACTAACCCGCAGGCCGATACGAGAAGAAAGAATGGAGGGAAAGAGAGAAAAAAAAATTAAGCACGAAACAATTATTCAACCGGGCTAGGTTTAAGTTGTGAACTGTGTCAAGTTTCGGGTAAAACTTTGCCGTCACAATCTCTCAATTCATAAATGTCTGTGGAAATTCGTCGATTAATAATAAAAGGTCCGACAAACTTATCAGCCAGTTTGGCTGCGAAATGTTTGGAAGCGTCAGACAAAACGAAATTTTTACGCCATACCAACTGATCTTGTTCGAAATCAACTTTGCGCCTATGCAAGTCATAACGACACTTTGACTTCTCATAGGACTTTTGGAGACGTTCTTGAACATCTTGGTATAATCTAGCAAACTTGCCAGAACGGGATTGAAAATCAGTCGGATTTTGCTCAATTTCCACATCAATTACGTCAGAATCAGGGGTTTTATCAGAGTTAAGACTACCTTTGAGACACATCTCTCTGCCGAAATTTAAGAAATACGGAGTCAACTTAGTAACCTCATGACACGCAGTCCTCAACGCACAAGCAACCTTTGGTAAAAATAAATCCCACTTACGATGGTCTTGGGAAACGTAAGAGATCAACATGGTTTTAATAACACGGTTGACCCGTTCAACAGGGTTTGCCTGAGCGTGATAGTATGAAGTGTATGCGGGTCGAACCTGATACGACGTCAAAAGATTTCGATATTCACGGGACCTAAACTGTACTCCGTTATCCGATATTACGATACGAGGGACTCCAAAAAGTAGAAAGATGTTCTCCTCCAAATGTTGAACAATCTTCGGGGTGGTAGCTTTACGAAGAGGAAAACACATTGTAAACTTACTAAAACAGTCCGTTACTACAAAAATATATTGGTTTCCTTTCGTCGAACGAGGAAGAGGTCCGATAAGGTCGATGCTAATGACCTTCCAAGGTCTAGAAATTTTTGAATGGCCACCCATGCGTCCAGCAGGAGCCTTTTGCTCGGGTTTGGCTCGGATACAAGTCTCGCACCGACGAATGTGCTTGATAACATCCGAACGCATTTTTGGCCAATGATAATCTTGGGCGATTCGATTGTACGTTTTGTAAACGCCTAAGTGTCCACTCGTAGGAGAATCATGGCATTGACGCAAAATGTCGAAACGTTTTTCTTTTGGAACGACCTGCTTCCATTGTCGATCGGTTTCGATGAGATGGTAGTATGTACATTTAACGAACTTATACAGGTGTTTCCCTCAACACGATAATCCGGAAAGTTCAACGGGTTAGCCTTAACTTTATTTAAAATATCTAAGTATCGTTTATCTTTTACTTCAGAACAGTCGATAGAATCAATAATGGGTACGGCTCGAGAAAGGGCATCAGGGACGACATGATCTTTACCCTTACGATGGATGACAGTGAAATCGTATCGCTGAAGTCGAACACTCCATAAACGTCCAGAAGAATTCTGCAATCGATTCAGCCACAACAAGGAGTGATGGTCAGTGATCACTTGAAAGTGTGTGCCTTCGATATAGTGTCTGAGTTTTTCTATGGCCCAAAGCATTGCCAACAGTTCCTTCTCGCAGGTGGAATATTTACGTTCTGCTCTGGAGAGTGAGCGACTCAAATAGCAGATGACTTTCTCACCATCAGCCTGTTGTTGCGTAAGCACCGCACCGACACCGTAATCTGAAGCATCAGTCTGTATAGTGAACTCCTTGGTGAAGTCGGGACACGAAAGAACAGGAGCAGACACTAAGTGCTCACGAATTTTTTCCCAAGCTTCATCACAGGTTTCATCCCAACGATACTTGGTGTTTTTGCGCAAAAGATTTGAAAGGGGCGCGAGAATCGAAGAGAAATTCGGAATGAAACGGCGATACCAACTCGCCATTCCGATAAGTCGTCGAACCTCTGAGACCGTGGTAGGCTTAGGGATTTTAAGAATAGCCTCAACTTTCTCAGGGTCAACACGAAGTCCGTTACGGTCGACAACATAGCCCAAATACTTTAACTCATTCCGGCAAAAATGACATTTGTCCTTGCCAAGAGTTAATCCAGCAGATACCAAACGTTTATGCACCTCTTCGAGGATCTCGAGGTGTTTCTCGAAGGTCTGAGTGACAATTATGATGTCATCAAGGTAGACAAACACATGGGGTTCCAAATCTGCACCAATAACACGGTCAATAAACCTCTGCCACGTGGCAGGTGCGTTATGCAACCCAAAGGGCATACGACAAAATTGAAATAACCCTCGGTTCGGGACGGTAAAAGCAGTATATTGACGAGACTCTTTGGCAACAGGTATTTGCCAACAAGCAGACTTGATATCCAGTGACGTCAGATACTTTGCGTCACGCAGTTTGTCTAAAGTGGCAGAAACGTAAGGCAAGGGGTATGCATCTTTGGTGGTAACCTGATTGAGTTTACGGAAATCCACACAAAATCGAACTGTACCATCTTTCTTTGGCACCAGGAGTATTGGAGATGACCACGCAGAGTTAGAACGTTCTACGATTCCTAATTCTATCATCTTATCTAACTCTTGATTGACAAGGGTCTGTCTTGCAGGTGAGATGGGGTAATATCGTTGTTAGGAGCGCTTTCTGTTTTGATGACGTGCTCAACCAAGTTGGTGCACCCTAATTTTGTTTCGTCGATATTTTGAAACAATTTTGAAACGGTGGCATCAAGCTGACATTGAGATTGACATTGAGACATATTGAGAATAGTCAAGGTCAGAGCGTGCAGTGACATGTTCTACAGAACAGATGGCTTCACTACGAAAACTCAATTCACCAGATCTTAAGTCGGGAACAATCTCCATCACTCTCCAAAAATCCGCACCTAAGATTAAAGTGTGTGGGAGGTCAGGTACAACAAGAATGTCGATAATTTTTACTCGATCTCTTAATCGAACAGGAGTAGTAACACTTCCAGGACTCAAACAGGGTTGTCCATTGGCAACAGTGCAAGTTGTCTGATGTTTGACAAAAGGAAGTCCGAACGTTTTAAGAATTTCCCATCCAGGTCCACCGATAATCGTGCAGGAAGCACCTGAATCTAAAAGTCCTAAAAACTTAGTATCAAAAATTGTGACCTCTAGATAAGGACGTTCGTCACCTTGAGCACTGGCCAAAACAAAGTCAAGGCAGGTTTGTATATGCTGAGGAGTGGTCGGTTTAGATAAACGAAAGCATCGCACTAGACGACCTCCTAGTGTGTGGCTGAAAAGTTTTTTGAACATTTTGGGCAAGTTTTGGTGGTTTCATTGGGCTTGCCACAGCGAAAACAATGCTTTTGTACCGGGATTGTACAATCACGAGAATAGTGTCCTTCCTTTCTACAATTCCAGCACCTTTTGTTTCGATTCGCTGGTTGCTTAGGACTTGGGGCAAACGTATTGCACTCGGCGAGATTGGAATAGCTAGTGCCGATATAAGCTAGGTAGGGCTCTAAATAATGTACACGACGTGGAGGTGGTACATACGATTCGACTGCGGATTTACTAGCTTCTAATTGTCTACCTAACTTTAATAATTGCTCAATCGAAACAATTTTTACCAATCCTAGCTGGTTTTGATAAAAAGGGGCGAGATTCTTTACAAGGATTTTAATCTGGACAGACTCCGGTACGTCAGCGTTCAATCGATTAAAAAGGTTCGTCATAACCGAAACATAAATACCGATAGATTCGTCCGGACCCTGGGTGCGACGTTTTATTTCGTCAAAAAGTTTTTCATCAAAATCTGGAGCCTGGAATTCCTCCCGTAAAAGATGAACCAAATCGTTCCATGTTCGACAGCGACGTCTATTAGCACGGAACCATATGAGAGCTTTGCCGCGAAACAGATCAGATGCAGACATCAGCAAAGTTGCTTCGGAGACGTTACGAGAAATGCAAAGTTCATCTACTCTTTCTAAAAAGGCATTAAGCGACATGATTTTATTATCGCCAGAATAAAACAAATTCCATTTCGAAACCGGAACTGGCTTTACGTCAAACTGTCTTACAGGGGTATTCTCGAAAGTTGACAACCGTTTAGGGATCCTATCATTCCGATTAGTTTGAAGAAATAAAGTGCTCAGGGCCGGAGCCGCAACTACTGATTGAACAGACTCGGCATCGTCATCATCCGTCACGTCATTGTCATTATTCGTCTGGTCCTCGTCTCGCAAGTTCAATAACGAAACGTCATTAACGATTGCGTTTGCATTCGACGGAGGCGAATCAACAATTTCGGCCGTATTAATTCTAGGCGCATTAGCTTTTGTTTTAAATTGCACACTCAATTTATTAAGTTCGGTTTGAATTTGATTGCGTGTCTCGATTTCGGATTCCGAGACAGCTAGACATCTCTCGGCACGAGCCAAGGCATGAGCGAGCTTTGAAGAAGCCTTTTCATAAAAATATTTAGTCGAGGTCTGCGACAAGGTTACGACCAACGCACGAATTTCAATGACCTTGGTTTGTAAAGCTATGAGGTCATCGACAACTGGCACTCGATAAGGTACAGGCGTGAGGCGAGCCTCTTTTCCTGCATGCAAAAGGTCTTTTAACAGTTCGGCCTTCTGAGCCGCAGTACCATCGTCACAAATTCCACGAACAAGTAATTCATATGACAGTTCGTCGCCACTTAATCTATCAGACCGCAATCTTAAATTCATATTATTTTATTTCTACCTTCACACACCAGCTCAAGTGAGTTTTCAAACAAAAAGGCCACACGTCGGGGCGTCAAATCTTGTCACCCAAGTTCAAATTAAATCTACTTGTCTCTACTTACCACGGTTCCAGGTGACAAGTCTGCCGATTCTTAGATCAGCTGTGCCCCAGCTAGCAACAGTGGAAAAGGGGCAGGTTATCTCAACGATGATAACATGTAGAATGTATTAATTTTGTTGTGATCCCTGCAATAATAACTGCAGAAGAAAATAAAAAAGAAAATAACGTTTTCGGTTTTTGAAAATATTTCAAAAACTACTAATCGTAGAAAACTTTTCCAAATGAATTTTTATTCTGCAACAAAACACCGTAATTTTGCCCTTACTTAACCGACGTCGTATCTCTTACCGTTTTCGAGATCCCAATGGTGAGCTTCGAATTTGTAAGAGCCTGTATAAAACTGCTTTAGAATTTTAATAGGAATTCAAAAATGCAATAAAAAGTGGGATGTTTCATTTACAGTAAAAAGTTGACAGCATCCTTTTGGAAGTTAAAAATATTTTATTTAAATAGGTCGTTATCTATAACTTCAAGAATTGAATTAGCAATTCAAATGCGAAGCCCCTAATCTTTTAATGAACGGGTTGCCCGAATCATCCTGTATGTTTTAGGGAAGATATCGGGTACCCGAATACTACCCTTATAATTGTTACCCAGGTATCATTTTTTTATCCAGGTACCCGTTATTACCCGGTACATCAGGTACCCGAATACTACCCGTAAAATTATTACTCGGGTATCATTTCTTTATCCGGGTACACGTTATTACCCGGGTATATCGGATACCCGAATACTATTCGTACGCTTATTACCTGAGTATAATGTCTTTATCCCGGTACTCGTTATTACCCGTTTAATTTGCCAGCACAGAATCTCGGAAAAACATATATCTGTCTTTATTACATGATGAAAACTTGATTATTTTCAATTACTTTTAACATTCGGACACTCATGTAAAATTCGTGAATCCGCTTACGTTGAAATATCCAAACTTATACCCGAACTTACCCGAGATCTGGATCTCAGTTTTGCACGGCTACCCGAATTTATACGGGTACCCGAGCTCAGAAGATTACCTGAGCACGATACGGGTACCCGGGTAGTATCCGGGTAGTTTATTCGGGTACCCGGGTAGCTCAAACATACGGGTACGTCTTCCCTAGCAGGTATACTGTATAGCAATTTTAGTTAAATTGAGAGTGACATGGCATTAACCTTATTCCGTTTCAGGTAACAAGGTTATTGATCCGGGGCTGTATTCCTTCCATCTATTTTGTACCGGCTAAAGAATATAAAACAAAAACAGGTTAATAGGCGGAACAATGAGACTTTTTCTCTGAAGTGATATTTGAAAACTATTCATTTGTTTACATTGGGCCATATACGAAAGGAAAAAGTTATTTTCAAGAGCATATCGGTCAAATAAATTGGTAAAGAAATGATAATGAAGCAAGAAGCAAGAAGCAATGAAAGCAAGAAGAAATGAAAATGTTTTCTGATACAAATAACTGCATTACATTGACAATTGAAAGGCTAAGAAATATTTTAAAAAGAGATAGTTAATGGTAAGAAGAATTTCAGAGCTGGGAAAGTGGAAATAGAAAAAAAAAAGAAAACGGGGAAGATTGAGGAGGGCGTGAAAAGGAAAAACAAAAAAGAGATAAAAAGTTTAAAACTTAGCGTATTACTTTCTTCTTTGATTCTAACTTGAACTCTGCAACGATTCTTCTTTAATTTACCAGAACAGTTTTATACCTTAGAATTTTTCGTTTGGATGCGTTTCGTATAGTAGAAATTTATTTTTTTCCTCTAAAAGATTAATTTGAAGTTCATGAAAGGATGAAAAAATAACTTGTAAAGTTACTTTTGTATTTTTGTAACAGCCTGACACGGTTCAGATTTTTTAGTCATGAATTCTTTACTACAGTATGAAAGTTTCTTCAGTTTTTTTCTAGGCCTAGGATTAGCAAAATTTCTTTTCCTTCTATATTGATTGTTGTTTTGTGAATTGTAATATTTTGCTACAGCTTTTGATGAATTTTTAAACATTTCGAAAATAATGATTGTTAAAATTGTAATACTTAGTCAAAAAAAAAGGAAAAAAAAACGGCAAACAAGAAATTGCACAAAGTATAATAGTATTCTAATGTAATAATAATGCTAAGGAAAGTCATAATTAAAAAGAATAACAAAAAGAAGTATAAATGCGTAAACTGAGCTACTTTGATAACAAAATAGTTTTGGATGTATTATTAGATCTGGGTTTGATTTTTATAAGAAGCCAAAATGATTATTTTTTTTTCCAATAATAATAATTGTCAATTTGGACATCTACATCATCAAATTGTTTCACCATTTCATATGGGCTTAAATGCTTAAGAATTTACTTCCTCACTTAACCTCCTTTTTTATAATTCACTAAGACAAAGATCATTACAGATACTTTCCGACAACGTCGTATATAGAGTGGAGCTACTTGAAAACTGTGGTCGCTCTTTCCACTCTTTCCCTGCCTGATTTATGTAATCTCAAGGATGTTGTGGCAACATGCAGAGCTTCTCGTTTAGATGAGGCTCCGATTTACTCTTTTCATTTTGGTGACTTAAGTAAGACGTCTTCTCAGTCTACAATTGTTAATTTTACTGGTGTGAAACATTTTATCTTATTCGTACTTACCGGAATACTTCCATTCGAACAGAAATTGTACTGATGATGTGTCCTCCTGGGCACTCCAGCTGAACTCCATTTTGTAGAAATGTCGTGCCAGCTTCTGATGTTTGGCTGACAAATGTGGTCCTTGTTTTTATCTGAGAATCAAACAATAAATAATTGTTCCAACCAGGAGATCGGATTAAAAGGATGTCTTGGAGAATGAAATTTACTTGCCGTGAACATGAGTGTGCTTTGCTTTGGGAACAATGTCACATTTCGTCCTGCTGTTCCTATGCATGTTGATTCCGTTATTGTACAAAGAACTGCATGACATAGTCGTGCAAACTGAAGGTCTGCCTCTGCTTGATCTAAACAGGACGTTAGTGCTTATAACTCGGAATATAGTTAGGTATTTGTGCAACAAGTGCGTAAAGTACGTGTTTTTAATCGAGTGCGAAAATAGTAGCACGAGATAAAAAGAATACGTTTACGCACGTGTTGCATACAATATTTTTTCTACAACCGAACAAATTTCACTATGACGCCTAGACTACAACAGTGACAACGAAAAAAAAAACTTTTTTATTTATCAATTTATAGGTTTCTAATATTATGAATCATGTTTTTTCGTTCTAATGCGATCAAGTAATTCGAGAAAATAACTGCTTTGAATGTATTTTGATTTTTAACATTTTTATAGAATTTGAAATTTTCATTAGGTCGTAACTCATTTTTTTTAAAGGAACCTCATGCGTTTCTTCGTGTAAACAGCCGAAAATTTTAAATCTAAAATTAAGTAAAGTAAAATTCTTTGTCAGTTCAATCGTAGCAAAGGAATTTGAAAATCACTCGTAATGAAAACAAGTCCCATACGAGCGACTAAGGTTAGCCCAAACACCCTCCTTAAGAGCGATTTAGACAGCGCTAAAATAAATATATTCGCCGATAGCGAACCCGCTGAGTATTAGAAATTAGATTTCGGTTACCAATGCCTATGGCTAGTGCAAATGTTCATAACGGAAGCAATAGGTCGTGGATTATGAAAGACATAAAAAAATGAGAGGGCGCCACCAATTTTATATTTAAAAAAATATATTTTCAACACAAAATTGGAAACGGTTGAAAAAAAATTAAATTTGTGAAAATTATTGGAGACAGGCCTCAGCGTTTGAAAAGACAAATAACTCATTCAATAAAAAAAACAAATTTTATTCATTTCAAAGATATTTGATACACATTAAAGTGGATAAAAGTATATAAATGAAATGAGCAATCAAAAAAAACGAATTGAATTGAAATAAGTACACTTCTGTTAAAAAAGTTACCGTTGTAAAGCTTTACCCCAGCTAACAATATTTAAAAGATTTTTGGATGAATGGTAAGTGAGTGCCAAAAGGCAACGTAAACAAAATTATTACGATAAATTTTAAGTAAAAAAAATCAATTTAATGAGAGTGAATACTAATAATAGCACTTAAAGAAACGTTAAATATTTTGCAACAACTAGCAGTATAATTTACGGTGTCGGAAAATACTCGTTCAAATTATATCGGCAAAAGTACAGTAGAAAAATTTAACGGCGCATGAAAAACTGGACTGACCAAACACAGCTCACCATCCGGAGTCTGTTCAGGAATATAACTTCCGGGACTGTGTGATCCTTCAGAATTCACCACAGGAATGCGGGAGGATTTTCCTTAATTTCTTTTTTTAAACTTCAGAAAGAAATTGTCAGTAAAATTCCTTGACCTGAAACGAAATGGAGCATCAAGTGGTGCTGAGTAATGGTGCGTCCGTTAAGTAATTTTTCTAGCCCAACATAAAACTCTACATTGAAGAAGAAAAAAAGTTAAAATCAAGTAAAATGTAATCAAAGAAAAGATTCTTACCCTGTGTTTTTCAGGAGTTTTGCCACTAATTCAACAAGAAAGTTTTAATAAACCGCGTTCAAAAGCGGCCGATAATACAATATTGAAAACAAATTTAAATGCTAAGAAAGTCACCTAAACAATAGGCGTTAATTTGACCAATTATAATTATACAAATCAAAGGAAAAATTTAAATGTTACACCATCCCTTTCCAACAAAAAAGAAAAAAAAATGAAAAGAAACTCGACTTTTTTTTACCGAAAACTACAGAAGAAGTGACATTAAAGTTTACAAACTATACAGACTCGTGTCTGAAGGAAATGGTATCTACGCATACCAAACGCCTATAAGAAGGGGATAAATCGGGAAAACTCAATTTCAGAAAATGTAAAAGTTGGGAAAATTTCATCATCAGTAAATTCTTTTCCACAAAATAAACAGATAAATAAAAAATCATATCCTCAAGATTCATTCCCATGTAACAAGAAAATGAATTACCGTATCTAACTTAATACACTAAGTACCTACTGAATATAAACATAAGCAATAATAGGGCTTAAGCAACTGAAACATCTGAGTTAGAGCCTAAATAAACTTTTAACTTTTTAATACTTGAAAACAAATTAATACAACAGTCGAGAAATCTGAAAGGTAAATTGCCAGAACAATGTGGAAATTTAGAAACTAAATTACAAGTACAATCTGGAAATTTGGAAGTTAAATTACAAGAACAGTCTGAAAATTTGATCAATTTCTAGAGCAATCGAAAGGGCTCGAAGATAAACTAGTACTAAAAATATCAAAAGAGACAAGGAATCTGCAAGAAAATGTGGAAGAAATACTATTCCAGCAGGATAACAAAATTAAGAATCTCGAACAAATCATGGCAGGGTTGCGAATAGTCGGTCAACAGTCAACAGTCACCAACAGAAATAGCAGAAAATAATGAGGCCCGAACTGTGGTAGGACAAGCGGAAACTTCGAAGTTGAAAATAAAACCACCGACGGTCGATGGGAAATCTTCTTGGCCTAACTACTGCAAGCAATTTCAAGCAGCGGCAAAGGCGAACGGATGGACAGCCAGTGAAAGTCACTTCGTTAATTGTGGCCTTGAGGGCGGACGCTATCGATGTGCTACAAACGATGCCGCCAGAGGAACAAAAAGACTGCAACAAGCTGGTGAACAGGCTGGAGATGCGTTATGGCCAGGCGCATCTAACCAAGATGTACCACGCGCAGCTGAGAAACCTTTACCAGAAATCCGGAGAAAGTCTTCATGAATTTTGAACTAAAAATAGTAAAGGAGACTGTGGTTTAAGGAATAAACAAAAGTGCTCTTAACTTGTGGTGTGTGGGTGTAATCTGCTCTAATCTGTAGGTTTCTTTTTGGCGATTTGTGCATATATATATATATATATATAGGTGCATGCATATGCATATATAGGTATATAATTTCTTTTCAGGGATAAATTCAAGCGGTATCAAATAACAGGGAATTAAATGCTTGCCGAAGTTCTTTATTCGGGAGAATAAGAACCGTTTTCGGTTATTAGACCAATACTCATTTCCGTTTTATTTGATTTGCATTTTTGGTAGGTTTTGACTGTTAATATTATTGTGGGCGGAGATAATTTCAATTATTTCTTAAACCACAGTCTCTCTCTTTTACTAATTTTTAGTGTTAATTTTGTTATTTTTAGATAGTTTTAGTAGTATAGATAATATGATCAGGTAGGAGGTAGGTAGCTGTTAGATTTCAATGTAGTTTTATATAAATATTAAATTGTACTGAAGATGGCAGCTTAGCTGCCGAAATACGTATCTACGGATATAAAATTATTGTGGGTGGAGATAAATTTCAATTATGAATTTTGACGTAGCGCGCCTAGCCTGATTGGCATATCCTGCAGCTCCTGAAGAATTCCTGCAATATTTGACCAGCAGGCATTGATAATGGCCCACCCCAAGACATCCAAGAACACACTGGCCTTGGAATACGAGGCGGCGAAGCGAGTCTCAAGAGGGCATGTCAAGGTGCGATTTGCTGCATAGGAGTGGGCCAAAGAGTATGCCACCGCCGCGCCGAGTATGTTCGCTGCATTATGGAACAATTCTTGAGGCAGAAGAATCCGCTGATGTGTCAGAATTGCCAGGAAGAGGGACATGTTCGCAGGTGGGGTCCCAAGACCAGGCAGGATCCTCCACGAAGGAAGCCACAGGTATACTAAACCGGGTCGGTGCAGATGGGCAAACGTTGACCCGTATTCAAAGGCCCCCAAAAACAAAAGCCACGAAAGTAATAGCCCTGCGGCAATTAACCGCAGTGTCTTCGTGGATGCCACCATGATGACACATGTTACTGGATACGGGTGCGACGAAGACTATCTTGAGGCCCAACGTTATCAAGTGATTAAGACGCACCGAGGTGACTAAAGAGCATGAGCTCAAATTGAAAAAAAGTTATATGAGATTGTGTTTGGTTGTGAAAGTTTCCACCATTACACAGGGTGTTAGGTTATTGCTTAGACAAATTAAAACTGTAGATTAAGGGTGTCAAATGGGATCAGAAAATACGTAGACATTATGGATTGTCGGGACATTTTGAAAAAATGCAAAAATAGCGAACTATTGAGGACCGCTGATAGTACTTACGGAGCGAGCGTCTATTAAAGCAGATGTCTCTTGCCCGCTGCACAATTTCAATAATTGTTTGACGACGGTCAGGGGATACCGCAGAGGATACCGCCGCCGATATTTACGCACTGCAGCACGTGCATTGCACCTACATTCTCCGTACGTTAGAATAGTGTCAACAATTTCGTTACTTGTGTAATAATTCGTTCTGGCCAAGACCCGCACACTCCGAAATCTGTTGAGACACTGAACGTGCGTTAGTTGCTTGTCGTAAAACAATAAACCATCTGGGAATTTATGGTAAGGGATCGCCCGCCCGGATGGCTTTCGGTACGTGAGTGTAACAGTAGATAAGAAAATCAGTGGTTTCCAAACAATTTTTAACGATTTTTGTATGAATTTTTTCCTGGAAAACGAAAGCCGCAGCACCGTCTAATGGTCTAATGTAAAGGCTTTTTTACTCCACAGAGTGTTCTCAATGCGTGGTATGAAGGTGGCCAGTCAGTTACCTAACACCCTGTATATTTAGCCAAAACCTAGAAATTGCTAAAACCACTGTGTACCTCTGCTGTGCGATGCAGAAAATGAAGCGAAGACTTCAACTGTGCGATATTAATGTTACTTATAAGTCTGGAAAAGAAATGTATTGCGGATATGCTTTCTAGGATACCAATGAACGATTCTAATGTTATAGATGATAAAGACTTTAACATATGTATACTACTTAGGCCCGATCTTTCCACCTCCTAATAAAGTTCCCGATAACGTTATTTGGCAAATAACTTGATTTTTATGAATGGTTTTCATAGTGATTCGTAAATTTATTCGTTAAATAAATTTATCAGGAGGTGGAAAGATCGGGCCTTACTACTATAAAGATTATATGAGCGATAAAAGATTATGTGAATTTAGAGCGGAAACCGATGCTGATGCGGAATTACAATGTATGTTAAGCCTTGTTAGAGAAGGTTGGCCTGCGGAAAAGACTTATGTACCCAACTTAGCAGTAAGTACTTCTCTTATAACTGCGATTTAACAGAAAATGACGGTCTACTATTTAAAAATGATAAAGTAGTGGTACCAAAAGCTCTGAGAAAAGAAATAAGTAAATTGAACTACAATCATGTAGGAGTTGAGAAAACTAAAAATAAGGCTAGAGAAATACTTTTTGGAATAATATGAGTAAAGAAATCGAATAAAAAACTGTGAAACATGCTTGCGTTTTAAAAATAGTAACAAGAGAAAACCGGTAATCCAATATAAGGTTCCAAGAACACCCTGGATAAAGGTTGGTACAAACTTAATCCAATTTAAAGGAAGAAATTATCTTTTGATCATAGATTACTTCTCAAAATATGTAGAGTTGAGATATTTACCAAACATTGCCACAGAAGCTGTAAGTCAAACTTTGCACGGCATTCCTAAATTAGTGCATTCGGATCCTAGTACTCAATTTACGAGTATTTTTTTTTAAATTTTGCACAAGGGTGGGATTTTAAACATGTCACATCTTCAGCCAAACATTCCCAAAGCAATGGCATAGTTGAACGTCACATTCAGACAATCAAAAACATGTTAAAAATGACAGAACATGAAGAAAAAGATCCTCATTTGGCTTTGCTTGAGTACAGGAACACTCCGATTGCACCAGATCCAAATCAACTAATATTTGGGAGAAATGTAAACGGATATGTAGTACCTACATTTAACATGGGCTTTAAACGACGAAATCGAGTTGATTACGAAACCGTAAGACAAAAATTATGCGATCGTCAACATAATCAAAAATTTCATTATGATAAGAAGGCGATGAATCTTCCAGATTTACACATTGGAGACAGACTAACAATTCAAAATCATCAAAACCGTCTATTTAATAAACCTGGAATAATAATAAACAAACCAAAAAAACCTAGATCTTACAATATCTTAACAAATATGGAAGAATTCTGAAACGTAACAGAAAACATTTGATGCGTGATGTTAATAAAACTAAACCATTAGAAATAAACCTTAACCAAGATGATTATTGTAACTTCGAAAATCAAACCAATAATGAAATTCTTAATTAGGAAAATTTGAATACCGAAAAACTAAATAAACCTGAAAACGTGAAGTCTGAGCTATAAAGTACCGATGTAAATCTTAGGTGAAGTTCACGGTTGAGAAAGAAAACGAGTTATCTTAAAGATTTTCTGTAAGTACTTGAATTCAAGTTATTGTACCTATTACCTAATACTGTTTCAATATATGTACATATTATGTACGTTTGTTTAATTAGTTTATGTAAACATTTAATTTGTTGTGAAAAAAGGAGAGATGTAGTAGGGACATCTACAGGGATATCCACATAAACCGTTCGTTAAAAATTTTCAAAGTTGCAGTTCACGTAGATATTTGAAATTTAAGGAGCAAGGGTTTTCCGTAGAGATCTCTTAAAATAAAATAAAATTGTCTTTGTATCACTTCCGGTACAACCGGAAGGGGTACAAAGACAATTTTATTTTATTTAAAGAGATCTCTACGGAAAACCCTTGCTCCTTAAATTTAAAATATCTACGTGAACTGCAACCTTGAAAACTTTTAACGAACGGTTTATATGGATATCTCTGTATATATAACGAGATGTGCGCATGTGCATAAAACACACAGTTATTTTAGTGTGATCAAGCAAGACATGAGTTGGTATTGTAACGTGTAACATGTAAAAATAAAGCTTAATAATCATATTTGTTATTATAAAGTGGTTCTTATTAAACAAACCACGACAGGTGTCATAAACTTATTTATTGCCGTTCGGCTTCCTTTGCCAAGTCGAAATTGTAGTTCATGTTCTTGATAAAGTACTATCGATATCATAAAATACTAGGACAACGTTTAGTTGCCATGCGTTTCCATTATTTTATTATATTGAATCTTACTTTTTTGTCAAGTCAGTAACTGTATTTTTGTTAACACTGAAATTCTGAGGAATTCTGAGGAACTCTTTTCTGTGCAAGCAGCTATCCTAGCTTTTTAAACAATATTTACTGTGGGTATAATTGACAATGAGTGACCATTTCAAATAATTTTAAATTTATGGTAGGTAGCAGTTTCCCACAGCTTAAAAAGTCTTGTCCCAGTTTTTTATGATAGCAATAGTACTATCGCGGACTTAAAATTTCGCACGATTTTTTATCAAGTAGCCAGAATTTCTCTAAATTATAGTTTTGTAGAAAAGGCTCTTTCCTCAATTTTGACACTAAAGACATTTAACCAAAAGTCAGATTGTTTGGTTATATTTTAGGAACATCAAGATAATAAAGTATTAGAACTGAAATAACAGAATAAAAGTAGCGACCAACCAACTTCTAATTTTGCAATTGCAAAACCCTTCTCTCCTTCAGAAAGCACGTGATTTGGCATTGTGTTGCTACAACTTTAGCATTACATTTGAAATCTGACGTTTAAAATGATTATTTTTGACAAGCCGTCAAAGAAAGCCATATTTACAGCGAAAAATTAAATCGTGCGAAATTATAAGGCCGCGATAGTACATGCTACTATATATACAGGGTGAGTTTTTTTCGATGTTTAGCATTGGGATCTCAGAAACTAGCAGAGCTAGAGAGACGGTTAAATGGGGAAAGATTTGTAGTTTTAGGAGCCCAGTTTAATGCAGCTTTTGTTTTTTTCGTAAAGTTCATGGATGGATCATCATGAAACATCAGTTTTTTTAAATGGAAACCATAGTAGGCCATGAATGAAAAAGAAAGGACTTTTTTTTACCTTTTCAACGATGTAACATTCGATATGGTTATTTAAAAAAACGACGGAGATACAGCAGTTTTTCTCTTTCAAAATTGTTAATATGGTTGGCCATGGAAACAAAAGTTTATTGACAAATGCAAATTATAAACGATGAGCAAATAAGAATCAGATTAGAGTAGGCGGTGCAAAGAAAATGTATATCTGTAATTAAATAAAAAGTACAGTTATCGTAGTAACAGCGAATCACAAGACTCTATTTTGAATTTTAACGTACCCTTAAATTTTAACAGCCTGTTAATAAGTTACAGAGTAGCCCCTAATGACGGACGTTCTACTAGGAAAGCAGTAAATTCGATTTTAAAGAGGTGTAATTTATGTATTGCAAATAATGGTGGACTTTTCGAACATCTTTAGAAATATTTTTAGTTTATTTTTTGTTCTCGATAGTTTAGATTTGTTAAAAAGGCTTCGGATTAGCAATATGAAGGTCAAGTCCTACTCTCCGACTCTGGTATACTTGCAGTTGTTCATTCGGTGAATTTTGAAAGGTCCTTTTCAGAACCACAAGAATGATCTTCCAAGGTTTCGCTGCTTCGTGTCTGTAAACTATAAAATAATTTATACGTACGAATTATTGGTTTTGTATTTCAATGTTTCACATAGCTGTTTGATATTTAACAGTGTTTTGAGTTGGTGATGAAAATGAACCCTATCTCAACAAAAAGCGGTCATAAAGTGAGTGTTTACAAAAAAGAGTTGACATTAAATCAATGTTAAAAATTTCCAAAATTGAAGAAAACATGAAATTATAGTGATACTGATGTTTTGAGGTTGAAGGTTCTCCTAGGAGGCTATTGAAATATTGAACCATTGTTGGTAATAGAGTTTTGATTCTGAAACGTATGTAAAAAAGGAACGGCGAACAAAACGTCAAAGTAATATAAGTGAGCAAGTAAAAATCAGATTAGAGTGGGCTGTGCAATGTTTTTGATTAACTGAATTAATTAATGTAATACATTCATGGACTGTCAAATGTATTGACCTTTTATTTAAATCACAGACATACATTTTTTTGCAGCGCCTACTCTAATCTGATTTTTATTTGCTCACCATTTATAACTTGCATTTGTCAATAAACTTTTGTTTCCATGGCCAACCATATTAACAATTTTGAAAAAGAAAAACTGCCGTATCTCCGTCGATTTTTTAAATAACCATATCGAATGTTACATCGTTGAAAAGGTAAAAAAACGGCCTTTCTTTTTCTTTTATGGCCTACTATAGTTTCCATTAAAAAAACTGATGTTTATGTCATAACTGAAAAATAAGAGCTTATATGCAAAATTTAGTTCGACTGTTTAATTAAGAACATAATTCTGTACAACTTTTGTCTTGCAACTTTTCTCTAAAATCAAGAATAACCGATCTATATGCATTTAACGAATTTATAAAAAATCAGTTTTTTCAAAATATCTAGCCATCCATGAACTTTATGAAAAAAACAAAAGCTGCATTAAACTGGGCTCCTAAAACTACAAATCTTTCCCCATTTAACCGTCTCTCTAGCTCTGCTAGTTTCCGAGATTCCAATGCTAAACATCGAAAAAAACTCACCCTGTATATATATTCAAAATTCTCAATTTCTAATACATTTTCAAATAAGAAAGGAGAAATAAATTATTTTCACCTTCAGTAAGTAAATAATCAGCTTCAATTTATTCTTAAATTATTTTTAACGGGGATTAACGGCTATTGTAAATAAAATATATTTTGTTGTTGGTCAATATTTCGTAATATTTTTATTACTTCATCAGGACCAAAAATTGCTACAATAATAAAATACATTGTATACTTATGAAAATTGAAGCTGATTATTTACTTACTGAAGGTGAAAATAATTTATTTCTCCTTTATTAGTTGAAAATGTATTAGAAATTGAGAATTTTGAAGTTGATGTTTGAACAAAAATTATTTATTTATACAAATATTTAAATAACAAAAGGACGCTAGATGGCCTGACTTATTAGATTGAAATAAATATTGTTTAATCCGTCAGTGTCAGATCTAAAATTGACAGTTACGTCATTATGTTTTTGAATACAAGACATTTCAAGAAAAATTCTGGTTCTATAAGAAGGTTCTTTCTCCAAAATTTTAACGTTATCAAAATTAAATCGATGGTCCTCATCGATTGTATGAATGGCTAATGCACAAGATCTTTTTCCAATCCTACAATCACTTTTATGTTGTGTAAGTCTGTTCTTGAGCCATTGGCTTGTTTGACCTATATAACATTTGTTACAGGTATCACAATTAATTTTATACACAACATTAGAGTTAAGCAAGAGAGGAGTTGGATTTTTTAAACTAGTATAAATTTGTTTAATAGTTATAGGATTGTAATAAGCTATTTTGGTTGGAATTGTCTTTAATAAAGAAGTTATTCTTGGAGTAATATTTTTGATAAAAGGTAATTTACTATATATTAAATTTGATGTTAAAGTATTATTTCTTTCATGTGTCACGTCAGGATTACGTATGTCAAAAATTATCTTTTTTACAAGATGTTGTGGATAGCCATTGTTAACAAAAATATCTACTAATTTATTAAGATTTTTCTCTATTAATGATTCATGACATATTCTATTAATGCGATTTCTCATGGCAAGGATGGTATTTAATTTATGTTTGAGACAATGGTTTGAAAAGAAGTTAATGAATCTTCCTGAAAATGTCGGTTTTTGATACCAGTCTAAGATGATGGTATTATTTGGCATTCTTATTAATCTGGTATCTAAAAATGGAATTGAATTATTATTTTCAGTTTCAATAGTAAATTGAATTTTCTCATTAAAGTTATTAAAAATATTTAAGATTTCATTAATTTTTTCAGAAGGAACAGAACAAATCAAATCATCAACATATTTGTATATGAAAGGAAGTTGGAAAGATAGTTTTGGTATGCATTTATCAAGTATAAAATCCATAACAATTTGTGCGACTATGGGACTTAAAGGTGAACCCATAGGAGTACCTTGTATCTGTAAGTAAATCTTATTTTGAAATGTAAAATAGCAATTATTAAAAATAAATTCGATGATATTAAGAAATTCATTCTTAGGAATATTGCAATCATTTTTAATATCATTCCAGCTGCTAGAAATAATATCAACAGCTAATTCCATAGGAATATTAGTAAAAAGAGACACTACATCTAAGGAGATGAGTTGGTAATCTTCTGGAAGAATGACATTTTTTATTTTTTCAGCAAAGGTGAATGAATCCTTAATATTGTATTCATATTTGTTTGCCAAACTAGTGGTTAAAATGTTTGATATGAATTTTGCAAGATTGTAAGTTGGAGAGTTGATGCAAGATACTATCGGTCGAAGAGGAACATTGTGTTTATGGATTTTAGGTAAACCGTAATATTTAGGTAAAACTGAATTGTTGATGATTAATTTGTCTCGTGTATTTTTATCGATAAAATTTTTTGAAAATAATTTTTTAACTAAGTTGTTATTTTTTTGTTGTAAGCTAAATAAAGGATCTCCATTAACTTCTTTATAAACTGTGTTGTCATTCAGTAAATCAAAGGATTTATTAATGTAATCAGTTTTTGATATGAGAACTGTTACTGAACCCCGTTAAAAATAATTTAAGAATTGGTTTACCTAACAAGTACGGCATTACTTCCCTACGAATTAATATACATATATATATATACTGTAACGAATATTACCTACGGTGATGTAATGCCGATACCTATGACGTCAGTTGATATAGCAACAATAATATTTACTATTTACTGTCAGTTCTTGTAAAAAATACATAAAGTTTATAATTTATACCGTAATAATAAAGAGTTTCTTAGTGGCTCGAATTTATAAATCAAATCTTTACTGGAAAGGAAACGAGTACGCAACAATACTATACGTCTATTTAAAATATTTTGCTTTCCTCCGTGTATGACAAGAGGTACTCAAATTTTAACATATGCATTTTGAATTTGGAAAGAAGCAAAAGCTTTCAAAAAGAATAAATTTTTCTAAGAAATCAATAATAAAAAAAATTCCATATGTGTCTAATTTTCTGCCAGTGACTGTATGTAAGCAGCTACGAATGAGTTTATAAGCGGCTTACCTCAAATAGTTTTGTCTGCATGGAAAGAGGTATTTCAAGCAATTATGTGTGGCCCAGGCTGTTAAGAAGCTGCGAACATGTGGCTTTAGCTCTGATTTTACCTCACCATTCAGAAAACAGTATAAAATTGCGACGAATAGTCCCTAAAAAAAATCTGTGTTAATTTGGTTGACGTCTTCAATTGAATCAAAATTCTTGAAAAATTATTTAAATGTCCAAAAATCTATACGTAATTGGATAGATGTATGTTATTTTATGTTTCAAAAAATTGAAATGTCTATCAAATGGAATTTTGAAAGCTCAAACATTTTCTTGTAACCTCTGTGTATACCGTAGAGCAACATTTCTTCATTTACCAAAAATGTAAAAATTAATCTAATTAAAGTTGAGTCGAAAACTTTTTTCGAAACTGATAAAAATGGTTTGAATTTCTATAAGTCCAGTTAGTTTCAGGTTATTTTATTTTTTTCGAAAATTAGAAGGCAGATTAAATATTCATAAATCTACACTACACTAAGGTATTTAAAAAATAAAAGTACAGTTCATTTTTTTTTATTATATGCCGATCGATAGATCGATAAGTCAAAGAACTTTTATATAGATCTTCTTCTAACTTTCGTGAAACAGGCTTTTGTCATGTCATATCATTTCGTCGTATACTTTCATATCTCAGATCAGTACAATCGGCATATAATAAAAAAATGAACTTTAGTCATTATGTTTTCTTGATGCTTGTTTATCACGATTAAACTTTTTAAATATTAACTTGATTAAATGTATATTCATATTTGTGCAATTCAAGAGTATACAAATTAAACATAACATCGAAAGAAAAGATTTACCATGTGACCTGGCACTCAATCTTGCTGAAGAAGCTAGAAAGATATGGCAACTAAATAGGTGAAAAATACAGTGCTTTCAATCATACTTAAGTCAAGGAATATACATACACACATTGTACTAGAATTAAGTATACCTACATCTGATTATTTTATGACTAAAGCTGGTGTTCCACAAGGCACTATTCTAGGGTCTATTCTATTTGTTGTGTATACAACGTGTCCCAACGTATCAAAAACTATTCGGTCTATTTAAATCAACATAACGGTTTTGCAAAGCCAATTAATACCTTTTTGATTTAAGGATAATACACCTTCGCGTACTGTAAAGCTACATCGAAATCCCATCGAATAGAAAAAAGATTAAATGTTACTTCATGAGCAGTGACGGTATGAAACGTACACTGCGCCAATTTTGAATGAACAATTTTTGTTTTGAAATGAAATTCAAATGCCAATAAAAAAAAACTAAACCGTTCCGACCGTGACTTCTGAGCACTTCTTTTTGGGACACGTTTTATATACGACTTATTCACCTATTATTCGAATGGTCACATAAAGATAATTAATAAGCGAATGACACCAACATCTTGATTTGGGGTCAAGACTTGATGCACATCATAATACTAAAGAAAATACTCAAAATTCAAACTAGGTTTAGTAGTGATTACTGTTGTAAAATTACGGTATTTAAAAAAAATTGTACAGCCTTACATGTATTTTATGATAAAATACATTATAATATGGTATAAAACACATAGGGCTGTACAAATTTTTTTTTAATACCGTATTTTACATCACTGGTAATGATAAACGAAGAGACTGAAACTTTATTCTTTAAGGTGCGGATAAACTGGCGAGTTACTTGCGACAAATTTCGCGCAAGTGACTTCTATGTCTGTTTACAGTTTACACTATTAGCAATAATTGTCGCAATTATCTGTCGGGCAAGTCCAGTGAGTTATATCTTTCGTAAGTTCTCATATTGTTGTTTACATTGTGGGCAACTTTACTCGCGCTAACGTTCTTTAAAAGTGCAGGTAGACATGCGAGAAAACTTGTGCGAGTTCTGTCCGACACTGATGTCGTTAATGTAAATAGGGTTGCGAGTCGAGTCGCTGGAATGTCTGCAAGATCTCACGCTAGATTCTTTCTTGTCAGTCTAAATACGCATAATTGCTGCTTCGCGATTTATTACTTAACTTCCAGTTTGTTTCGATATTTCGGCAACAACTGTGCGAGTTCAACATCGGACGAGAAGAAGGTGTGACACATGCGGAAATAAAAATTTTAATAATTTCACTCTATGAAGAAAACCCCGAACTGCAGAATATTCAGTCACGCACTAGTGCGTAAAAAGTGACACTTTACAAACTAAAATTAATCTTTAAAGTATCTACTTTACGCACGGTTGTAGAAAAATAGAATTTCGCAAATGTAAATTCACAAATTTTAATTGTTCTTTGATGATCCTTTTCTTGGGACGCTTGTGATCTTATAAAACGAAAAAGGATGAATTTCATTACTTTAAATTGAAGAATAAAATAGCCGCTAGCTTGCAATTCACTGGGTTAGCGTGAAAGAGTTTTTAAACTATTGTCTAATTATCTTCGTTATTTGTTACTGATCTTCGTTTTGTTCTTACATATTTTATCTTTTCAATTTGCATAAGGTTAGGTTCAAACCTCCCAAACTTTATTTTATTCATAGGAGAAAAGAGGAGATACATTTCATTGAACATACATTCTCTGTTCTAAACAATTTTAGATCATTCTTCATGAATTTAAAATAGATTTAAAATATCTTTTTTGCTTTTGTTTAAAATTTGTAGCAATGCAAACGTTAAAATCAGGGTTTGATGATGTATATCAATTGATATATTCACGATTTTTACATTTGATATACAGGCTGTTTCATGACCTTTCCGACAAATTGCAGGAGGTGATATTAGAGTTAAAGGGGATAAAAAAAGTCCGCTACCAATTTTGTCTCGGAAGCTCTTTTTTTCTAGTAAATCTAACCCAAACGGTTGGGAACTACAGAGACTGCACGTGATACACGTTATAAGCAAGTGTCGGAGCACGTCCAGCACCGTCTCGCATCGAGTATACGGAGAATTAATAAAAACACAGCGGTTTTCAAAAGTTGAGGGTCGCTTTTCAAAAATTCTTTTCTCGGTAACTGAGACCGAAAAAAAAATGATTACATGCCTTTCTTACTCTATAGTGTCTCTAATATTATACCCCGAAGTTTCTCGGAAAGGTCGTGAAACACCCAGTATATCAGGATATTTAATATTCACATTTTAAAATTGGTAGAGTAAGTATGTTTGTAAGTACAAGTACAGCTATTATGAAATATTATGAAAGAGCAAAATAAATTAGCTTTAATGTTCAGAAGCTCCAAAAAAGCGAAATTTAAAGTGGATATGGGAAGACGGGAAACATTTTGGCGACGATCGATGTTTCTGAATTTAAGTTGAGTTTCTCTTGTTTATTAATTTTGCTTGAGTCCGTTACTGTTTTATCATGATAAAAATATGTAATAAGACGAACGGACCATTTTATTTGTAAAAAAAGTTTTGGTATATGAATATCAGGATCAGGATCTTAATTTTTATATAAAAATTAAAAACTCGAATTATTGATTTATATTTTGATATATGTATATCATGATATACACTGTCTTTCAAAAAGTGTGCTACAAATGGGAATTTTTTTATTATCGATTTTTATAAAAATTTATTGACGCAGAACGTTTCTGCATCCCTTGAAGTCAAATTGGCAAATGTCAGATGAAATTTATCTTGAACGGTATATAGCGTGGACACCGAGAAATGAAGATGGCTTAAGCTTAGATTTAAACGAAGTTACATTTTTAATGATTTACTGTGAATAATATTAAAAATTATAACCTTTATCATTTAAAATGTAACTTCGTTTAAATGCATCATATTTTTTTAATGTATGAATAATGAATGCTACAAGAAAGCACAAAGTTTCCGAACGCATTGAAATAATCACTAGAAACCAAATAAAATAATTGAGAAATAAGAATTAATTTAATGTTTTCCTGTTCATATTATTTTGGCGGACACTTTAATCCAACCAGTATTTCCTAATGTAGTGTGTATAAAGAGTGGTTCACAATAAATTGTGCTTTTTTTATTTTTGAGATAGAAGACTGTAATTTCATAGTTGGCTATAACTTTTAATTCTGAACAACTTATTCTTATGACATTTTGCTGTATCTAGTAAAATAAGGGTACTTTACTCTTAAGACGTCTTCATTTCTTGGTGTCCACGCTGTATACCGTTCAAGATAAATTTCATCTGACATTTTCCAATTTGACTTTAAGGGATGCAGATGCGTTCTGCGTCAATAAATAAAAAAAATAAATTTTTATAAAAATCGATAATAAAAAAAATTCCCATATGTAGCACACTTTTTGAAAGTCACTGTATATTATAAAAATCTGATTTTTTTATTTTTATATAAAAATCATGCTTTTTTCAAACTCTTGTTAAAATGCAATTGTTTGTTGTTTTCATGACTTAGGCCCGGTATTTCAATGCAGGTTTAAACCTTTAGTAAAGTAAACCGGTTTTGTTTTTAACCCAAAAGTTAAACTGTAGTGGGTATTTCATCGGTTTATCTTAAATTAGCTTTACTCAAGTGTTTGCTGATAGTTCTACTACTGTTTCCTTAGAATTTATCTGTCAAATGTCAGCTGTAGTTGCTTAATTCATTTTATTTTTGTATAATTTATTGAAGTCAAGTCGAATATTATGGAGATTGGTAGTGAGTCTTCATCATCTGATGACGAGGCTGTTATAAATTTTATCGTTCGTCTGGGTCATCCAAGAAAAGTGCCTAGGCTTCAACTCCGGCGAGATCATTTTCATTACTGGGATGACAATGAATTTTTTCTACTTTGCGTTCACAATGATGAATTCATTGTGAACGGACGAGATGTCTTTTCTTTTGCTGTATTTTAAAGAGAGGACCACTCTCGACCCATGATGACAAAGACAGTGATGTTGATAATAATGTTTATTGATCCCAAATACAGTGTAGAAGTATTAGTAGAGGTACGTTGCAAAATTATTTTACGTCATATGGTTCACCGGAAAAATAATTTTGTTTTTCTACTTTGCGTTCACAATGGATTCATTGTGACACCAAAAACAGTTTCACAATGAAGCTCATTGTGACACTGTTTTTGGGGAAATTTTAGTCATTTTTAATTGAAAATATTTAATAGATTTTACAAAATAACTCACTATTTATTTGTTACTTAACAATATACTCACAATGAAGCTGGATAAGAAAAATTAATAACTTGTTGTTTGTTTGTTTGTTTTGCTTTGCGCAGCAATGCTGCAATTATTGTCTTTCGGCATATAAGCCATTCCAGACATTCACGAAGATTTTTATAGCTGGGTCAAAGTCATTAAACACCACAAACATCCATGGTTAATAGCAGGATTCGAACCTGCGCCGCCGAGAGACACGACTTGCAAAGTCGGCTAGGCTACCGCTGCGCCAATCGGCGACCCCTAATAACTTGTTAATGTGACTTTTGATTAAAACGAAAGGTTTTCAGTGTTGCCACGCATTACAACTAAAATTCCCCATATACTAAGAAGATCCAATATTTTTCATATTTTTGTTCAATAAGTGACGCAAAGTAGAAAAAATAGTATATTATACACGTTTCACAAGAGGCATTGTAACACTCGTTCCGTTGGGCCACTCCTAGCTCGCTATGCTTCGCTAGTCGTACCCCAACCCCACTCGTGTTACAATAAGCCTTCTTGTGAAACTTGTATAATAATATACTATTATACACGTTTTCGGCTATCGAAAGAAACCGCGGTTGTTCTGTTAGACCAACGCTTCCTAAACATACAGGCTCTGCTTTAAGAGTGGGGGTCGAAGTCGTCACCTAGCCAGAGAGTAAAGGCGGGCAACCGATAACTCTCTGTCGAGGTTCTACGAATGCATGCGGGAATGTAATCAAATTATTATTTATTAACACAATGGTTGCTTTGTGTATTTTTCGTGTTCTTATCCAAAATTAAATACTTAATAATGTGTTAAATTTCATAAAACATTTTTTAATATTAATATTTTCAAGCATAAAAATAAATTAACTTAATTTGTTTTTTTTTTCTAATTTGAACTGAAATAAATCCAAATAAAAATTATTTTCTAAATGATAGAAAATATATTTGATAATTTTTTTTGATTGCCAACTACTTTAAAAATATCCTCATGCTTCTCAACTATTATTTTAAATATGTATACAAAGCAATGACACACAAATAGCCGCAAAATCGACCGTTGGATATTTTAATTTTCCGCGAGAAAGTATATCAATGTGATATCAATATAGATATAGATTTCATTTTGTTTAGGTAAAATAAGTTCTTTATCGGTGGATATTAAATTGATGCAAGACAGTTTTGGTAAAATTTTAAATATTATCTATTGTATGTAGCCCGATATACGATTCATTAAATTAATTTCTTCTTGTGTTGTAGTAATTTCAAAACATCTATTGCTAATTTAAAATTAGTGAAAAAATTATCCTACAAAACAGAAATGAAATACAACGGCAAGAGCGCGACCCGTCCTCTCACGCGGCTATAAAGCGACTGTGAAGACTTCGAGTTTAGAAAAGAGCGACTTAGAGATTTGCTGCGGACTTTAGGATGTACACGGCCTATTACCTCTAGTCGGCGTTGGTTAGACTTAATAATAATAAGTGACAACATTAAGCATCCGACAAACAGGTTCGATGAGTATTTAAATTAACTAACACTGTTGTTAAATGTTATAACTTTTAGGAACCATGCTTTGACACCTATGCAGATGTTGCTGTTGACGTTACGTTTTTATGCAACTGGATGCTTGTAGGATACTGCGCAAACATTCGCGCACAAAACAGGTTTAAACCTGGTCGGGTGGGGGTTTAAACCATTCGAATGAAGTTAAACTGGCATAGTACATTGAAATACACTTTAACCAGCGTAAAAAAGTTTAACCTAAAATTTTTGGTTTAAACCTGCATTGAGATACCGGGCCTAAATCAACAAAATTAAAAATATTGAACCTAATAAATGTAAAATTTTTATGAATTAAATCAAAAATATCTTATAACTGAAAAATCGTTAAAGGGAATGCTTATACAAATCAATGCAGCTTTTAATTCCACATACGATGGCGGATTAAAATATTGGTCGTTCCATTTGAAAAAAAGTATTTTTCTGTGTTAGCATATCTTCTATTGGAGTGATGTATTTTAGAGACCCTCTAACTTTAATAGATTATTCTTAAGGAGTTTTTAGGAACCTTAAAACTTCAACTACAACATCAACTATTAGGAAAATTGCTTCAATCATAACTGTAATATAATTTAAAGTTGGTTCTTGTCCGATGAAATTTGTATCACAAAATCTTTTAACCGGACACTATATAAATGTGTTTATATAACGTGTTTATATTTTTCACTTCTGACGAAGCTGTCGAACGACGGTGAAACGTTAAGTGTATAGTGCGCGATTTAGTGTCCGGTTAAAAGATTTTGTGATGTAATATAATTGTATGAAAATCAGATTGGAGAATCCAGATTTTTAAGAAAATTCAAAATATCTCAAAATTGATGCAATTTAGAGATAGGGAAATGTATTGCAATTTTACATATTTTTACATGTGGAATTTAAAAACGTAACAAAAAATGTAGCATCCCATGTAAAATAAGTGAGTTGATGGCGACTTCCGGTATAGCCGGAAGTAACTGAAAGTCAATTTTATTTCATTTGAAAGATCCTTACGAAGTATCTCTCCTCCGTAAATTTCAAATTTCTATCTAAACTTCTTCCTTGAAAACTTTTAATGAACGGTTTGCATGAAAAACCCTGTGTATCATGCGTATTTGGGATCATAGGTAAATTATGTGTTACGGTTGAAAAATCCATTCAAGTTATTCATAATAATTTTCCGTACACCCTGTATCAGCGTAGGAAATACGGCGTACGTGCCGATCGTCGCATTTCATCATATTGCACAACATAGCGTGATGTTAACCTATCCGCTGTTACTTCAGGCATACTGCATAGCTCCATTTCACTTAGTTTCCGGGGTAAATCTGTCCCGATCGTAACGACGCCTGTCCGAACTGGTGTTGGGGAAAGAACGCGACATTCGTCTGCAGCCAGTCTCATATCGCAAGCTCTCCTGTTCGCTTCGTTTATTTTGTGTGTGTGTGGGTTTACAGCTCCTTTGTGCTCCTTTTCACGGGCTTTTGTGAAGGAGACGGAACCGGATTATTCCGAGATTTGTTGTTATCGTACGTGGAGAGAATTTTAAGCTTGCTAAACAGCTTTCCAAGCCTGTCGTCGAAATACGAAACAGGTATGTCTTGCGGCTTTGCGACGAAACGTAACGCATATTTTCTTCCATTAGGCTTTTGGTACGAGTAGATGCTTTCAGTTGAAGCTTAAGTTTGAGATTTAACCCCAGTTCAACACAGCTTGCCGAGGTAGTTTTATTTGGGTGAGAAATATCGTCGTCCCCTTGGGTGCAGGAGAAGTCAGGAGTTGGTTTTTGTCAACGAATTGAGCCCCGCCACCTGGCTTTCCCCGTCGTTGAGAATAAGCTCGCCCTGCAAGACGACGTCATTTCTGGCGGTTTCCCCACTTACCGCAACATTGGCCCACTTCGCTAACCACCGCGGGAGGACGCTCCGATCTGTTGACATTGGACAGCTGATTGACACTGACGCTGGATCTTAGGAGGTCAAGGTCGGAGTAGCCCTTTTATCTTTGTACTTGCGGAGTGGTTATTGTACAACTTATTAATCGCGGGGTTCGTTTATCGTTACCCGAGTCGTTGTGTATCATTATTTGCGTTGTTCGTCTAAACCGTATGTGTGACCGAAGTACAGATCTGTGGTACGGATTTAATTTAATGTATTACTTGTTCATTGATACCCATTTTTCGTGTTTGGGTTATAGTTATTTAAATTTTGAGTAGGCTAAATATAAACAAGTGTGCTCAGCTGGTGCGTTTTTATTTTAAATCATTTTTGCCCACCTTTTGCATTTGGGGTTTTGTCGAACCCTCCCTTCTCCAAGAGCTTAGCCGAGCGGTGTGGAGATACTCAAGTAACTTCGCACAAAATTTGCAAACCTACAGGTAGTTAGCATATGGAATAATGTTTTGTGGTAGCAGCACATACATACGTATTGCCGTGTATTTATTTATTTGAGTTCTCAGATACTCTTACTTTTATTTTATTTTTGTAATGAATAGATTTTTCTTAGTTCATTATTTTTGCGCGGCTTTCCTCTTTTCCCTTTTGGGCTTGGATTCTCTTTGGAATTATTTTATTTCTCTTCTGTTCATTCTTAATTTTATTTATTTTGCTTTCTTTCTCGGTAAAATAAATTTCTGCTTTGTTTTAAATAATTTAGAATCAATGAGCTCGCTCTCAAGCCGATCTAAATTATTTTATGTCTTAAACTAAATGTTAATTTCTTTTGTTTTATTTTCCAAATAAATATTCCTTCTTGGATACCAATGATTTCTTTAAGAGTTTTATGCCCGGTTGCACCAACTTATAAGGAAAGCTTAAATTTAAGTTGTGTTTAGACTATGACATTATTTATTGATTTAACAAAACGTTAGTCACATTGTAACTGATGCTTAAGTTGAAGTTTAAATGTCAATAAGAATGTATTTGACATTATACCGACCATACGCTAAGTGTCACATTCTAAACATAACTTAAATTTAAGCTCTACTTAAAAAGTTGGTGCAACCGGGCATTAAACAATTTATTTATTTTCAATGATTTAAGACAATTTCTTTTTCTTACAAAATTTGACCCACTCAATAACAAACCCCTCTCGGTTGAAGTTAAAAATCGAGTTCCAACTTGTCCGACGCTTGTGTTCACCGCCCTTCGTTTTGCCCTGGTGCGCATGTCCCGCTTACGTTACCGTACGTACACAACCAACACTGTTCGAATTATTTTTGTAATTTCTTTGGAATCTGATTTTTCCAAATTTTAAGTTGGCACTGTTGGCAGTACTATATAATTCGAATTGTGAGTTGTGACGTTCCTTGAAAAAATATCTCCCTAACGTGCTCGGCCCTGCTGTACAGGACAATTTGTACAGAACAAATAACTTAAGTAGGTACTGGCGGTTTCTGTTCAAACCTGCCTGGTATTCGTTTATAAATTTGAAAGGTAAAATGAGGTATCCCAATATGTATGTAACAAGACATCACAATTTCAGCTTGCCTATCTTCAAGTTGCAACTAACTGAAAGATAAACTTTATCTGTATAAAGTGCTATGTTACTTTACAATAGGTTACCATTGTGCCTACAATCTAACTTCAAAATACTAAAATTTCATGAAAACATTTAAGTATTTATACTTGTTAAACCATACTGTGTGGACGAGTTTCTACTATGACATGAAAAATTATTTTGGTCAAGGATAGTCATGGATTTTAAAATTATTGTCGTGCATTGTATCAAACATTTTTTGATTGTCAAAATTTGTCAAGTAGATAGTTCTGAAAAAGTTTACTTGCTATTATTTCTTTAGTTTCTTGGTTTTACTTGCTATTAATAGTTTCTTGAGTTTATTGGTTTTGCAATTTGTGTTTTTAAGTTTTTGCGTTATGGTTTTCACCACAGAACAAAATATTTACATGGTCGAATCCTGTTTCCGAACTGGTGTGCTTGTTAATGGAATTTGGAAATATGTACAGTCAGCATATAATGTACAGTCAACATAAAATGCGTACTCGAAAGTCATCCAAACATAAGTTTGGATGACTTTCGAGTACGTTTTCCAGGCTTGGCTCTAATACAGAAGGATTTTTATGGGTGCCTTACAAATTGTGTTCAGGTGTTTCGAGTAACTAGGTTTGTGACTCATAAAAAAAGTGCTGGTAGGCCAAGCGTTCGGCCACTGGTTTGTCAATAATTTAATGAATGACGACCTGTTAAACTTAACATTTTTTTTTCTGATGAGGCGTGGTTCCACCTTTCTGGGTACGTTAATTCACAAAATACGTGAATGTGGAGCACTGACAATCCGCATACTTCTGTTCAATCTTCACTACATGCTCAGAAAATTGGTGTCTGGATGGCAGACTCTCGTAGAAGAGTAATTATTCTTTTTTCATTTTTTTCAATTTTACTGTCAATGCCGACAGAAACAATATTTTAACGGAAATTGTTCAACAATTACATCATGATATTTTAAATGTTTAGTTAAGTTTACCATCCGTACTCTTTAGAGTACAGGTACTCTACAGAGTACAATACCTAAAATCGTGTAGGGGAGAGTGTTCCACAGTGAAACACTTTTTTTCTTTTCCTTTTTAGAAAGTAGATATTACAATAAAAGCTCAGTGTGGCTTGGGATATGGGATCATTGGAATATGCACATCCGGAATACGACGATACGTCGCCGCCGATTCGTCGCGGCCGATTCTCCTCCAGGACAATTCGCCGCCGGTACGATTCGCCGCCGCACTATAGAGCCAACAGCGCGTCTTAAAAGTCTGTAACTCTTTTATTTATTTATAGCGCGACCAACTTTGTACAGAAATTCGAAACACAAAGATAAGGTTACTTCACATGGCAGTTTGACGGCTCTGCGTGTGGTATATCATTAACCGAAGTGAGTGCACGTCGTATAGCTGCTTATCGCTTGAGAAAAAAAAATACCCAAAATATGGACATGTTTACGTTATTGAAATAGAACATGCAACCACCGTATTTGTTTTGAAAACAAATTTAGCGACCGTTTCATGCTTGATAGGCAGCTAATTGATAGATTTTTCAGTTACAAGACAGATAAATTTACAAGTAACTTAAAAGGAAGTTAAAAGATCGGGCCTAAACTATCTATTCATAATATTATGAATGAATGAAACTTTATTTTAGTGTGTTTTACTTTTTAGACTTTACTTACCTCAAAAAAAAAAATATATATATATACACGGTGTATCAGGTATAAGGGACAATACGTCACCAGTGGGTCGGAGACGCTCTATAAACAATAATTTGCCTCTGACAAATTAGAAAAATTGCCATAGTTTTCGAGATATCGAATTATGAAGTAGTGAGTACGGCCCTGGCGCGTCTCCACATGTATGAAACTACGCTTAGCGCTGATGGCGCCAGAGCACAGTAAAATACTTGCACATGTGCTGCAGTTAAGAATGGGCGAAAATGTTGTTTTACAGGCATATCAATAAACGTAATTTTACGATGAGAACGCTTCGCATGGGTAGGGTGCAATTATGTACTGTGGGGGTAGTTACTCATTAAACCACCGCTAGCTTGGTTAGTATTAAATAAATGCCTTGATGAGGAAGCGTTCATATTATTTATTCCTTCATTCATTCAATAAATACTAATTAGTTCGCACAAATAAGACATCGTTTATGGTACATATCGTAAATGCTTTTTTAGCAACTTTTATGGTTATAGTGGGCCGCTTAAGTATTAACATGTATTTGATAGTGTAACAGCTTTGTTTACACAATTGGTTCCCTTTTTTATGACATCCCAATTGTACGAGATGACCTTATCCGAAATATCGATACGTTTTCAGAAGCACAGGTCCGTACTCAGTGCAGAATTTTTTATAAAATTTTCATAAAAAATTATATCAGCAGAAATCATTTTGCAACACTTTTTCGGACTGCACATGTAACCCTCAGTTATGCCTATCACTATTGCCCCTTTAATACGATACACCCTGTATATATATACATTTTTAATCCAAGTCGAGATCCGGATAAAACTTGGACAACCTGAGATCCCCCATAGGGATTTTATTTTTCAGAGTATATTTTAGTATATTTTATTTTTTCAGAGTATATTTCATGTCAATAGCCTATAAATGGTGACTCAAAGCGTTACTGCCACAGAGGGGTAAAAAAATTCAGAGTATATTTTTCTGTGTTAAACATTGATTAACATGAGATCCGTTAGAAAAACATGCACAGACGAGATCCGTTAGTGTATAAAATGATATGTGTGAGATAAGATGAGATCCTTCGGTGTTGCCATATGTAACATAATCTTGAACTATGTATATTTCCGTGCGTTCACTCAATAGTTAATAAATTGCATGTATTTTCAGCTGTCAATGTGAATTTGTAAGTCCCAAATAAATTATTGTAAACGTTTTTGGCTATAGTTGAGCAAGCTAACAGCATTTTTACATTACTAGCTAGTGAATAAAGTGGTTTTCGTGCCAATTGGAAGTTTCGTTTCATTAAAAAAAAACTCCAGTTGTCAATGTGAATTTGTAAGCCCCAAATAAATTATTGCAAATGTTTTTGGCTATAGTTGAGCAAACTAACACCATTCTTACATTACTATTTAGTGAATAAAGTGGTTTTCGTGCCAATTGGAAGTTTCGTTTCATTAAAAAAGAAAAAAAAAACTCCAGCTGTCAATGTGAATTTGTAAGCCCCAAATAAATTATTGCAAATGTTTTTGGCTATAGTTGAGCAAACTAACAGCATTTTTACATTACTATCTAGTGAATAAAGTGGTTTTCGTGCCAATTGGAAGTATTGTTTCATTAAAGAAGAAAAAAAAATTCCAGCTGTCGATGTGAATTTGTAAGCCCCAAATAAATTATTGCAAATGTTTTTGGCTCTAGTGAGCAAACTAGCAGCATTTTTACATTACTATCTAGTGAATAAAGTGGTTTTCGTGCCAATTGGGAGTTTCGTTTCAATTTAAAAAAAATTCCAGCTGTCAATGTGAATTTGTAAATCTCAAATAAATTATTGCAAATGTTTTTCGCTATAGCGGAGTAAACTAATATCATTTTTACATTATAATCTAGTGAATAAAGAAATTTTCATATCAATTGGAAGCCTCAGTGTGAATTTGTAAGTTCCAAATAAATTATTGCAAAAGTTTTCGGCTATAGTGAAGCAATCTAATAGGTATCATTTTTATATTACTGTCTAGTGGATAAAGTGATTCTCGTCTGAATTGAAAGTTTCGTTATATTTAAAAAAGTCCAGTGGTTAAATGTGAAATTTAAATTTGTAAGCTTTAAATAAATTATTGCAAAATTGTTTTCTGTTATACCAGGTGTCCCACGTCATGTGTTCATCTTTAAAGAATTTTAATTTTTTAATCGATTTACATGAAATTTGGAAGGGATTAAACACAAAAATGAATTTTGCGACATAGCATTGAGTGCAGTAGAACTTCCGGTTTCGCCGGAAGTGATGTCAACTTTTGTATTCTGAATGGAGTACCTTACCTATATATTTTTACATACTTGGAATAGAGAATAATTTATTGAGGTTTACGACCCCTCTGTTTTAAACTATTTTCAAGGAAATTATGAAGTGTTTAGTAGGTATCAGAGTAGTCAACAAGAAAAAATTCTGTTGAACTAGACTAAGAAACACATCAGTTTCTATTAAAAGATGGGCTACGACCTAATGAAAATTTCAAATGTTACAAAAATTTCAAACTTCAATTAATTTCAAAATCAAAATATAATCAACGCAGTGATTTTCTCGAATTACGGGAAAGTGGGGTAGGTTCGGACATGTAATTTCAAAAATTAATATTTCAAAGTTAAGAGAAAATTCAGGTTTTAATTCGAGTCCTACTGATACCTTAGTCTATTTCCAATATTTAGGGCTCATCTTAAACAAAAAAATACAGTAGTTTTTGTTCAGTTATATTTTCCCGTAAAAGAAGGTTTATTGAATGTTGTAACCATAAATATTGACATAAAATTTGAAAATTGAAGGCATCTTTGAAATTCCTGGCCTTGACTTTGGATTAGGTAATTTTGAGACTATAGGCGCCATGCATGTCTGCGTTCAGCGCCGCCTGGCGTGGTGATTTGTGTATTAGTGATATGAAAATATTTCTTGAGACTCATTGCATGGGAATAATATCACTCTTATGACAATTTACGATTGTAGTACATAATACTTGAGCTTCCTGGTATTGAAATACATTACAATATTCAAGTTCAAATGTACACTATGTGATATTTAAGCTATTTGGCAAAACTGTACATTATAGGAATTGGTTCAATTGGAGATACACAAACACATAAATAAAGCAAACTTATGTATCACGACTAGTGACAACCATGTGGCCACTAGCCCTCTTTATTGCCAACTGCTACAACCAAAACTACTAAATCTTTTACAAATAGTGTTATGATTATGACACACTAATAATTTGAAACAACTCGTATTTTCATACCACTAATGCACAATTTGTTCATTGGTGGCGCTGACTTCGCATGTGCATGGTTCCTGTATCTTCACTGGAAACATTCGAAATGTCTTGCAAGTCCCGGAATCGGAACCCGCCTTATAATTTCTCAAGAAATCCACGACATAATCGTCTTTATTGCAAAATTCTACTTTGTCGATAAAATAAAGTATTTTTTATTGTTAGGAAACTGATTTGTCCGACCTGGCCCCACGTAGCAAAAATACATAAGTGACAAAATATTACTTTGCACACAGTTTGAATCTACTATTTTGTGTCGTCATACATCGCTGAACGTATCCAAGTCTGAGGTAAATAGTATGAATATTACCTCAGAATTAAAGCCATTAAAGCTTACGATTTCTGCAGTAAAAGTTATAAGAGGAACTTTTGAATTTTCTCAAGTAATTGGATTGTATGTGATCCAAGTTGTTCAACTATAATGGACCACGACACTACTACTGTAGTAGGATACGTATTCTCGAAATGTCCAATTTTGTAGCACTCTATGTTGTCCGGAGGTGCCCCAATTTACCCAACTTGGTCGCAGCCGAACGAAAATACACAATTCCTAGCTTTCTAGATTAGAAAACAATTTTTTTTTTCACTTGGTGATACATTTTCGGACTCGCAATGATCTGCAAATTCCAAACATGTAAAAATATACCTATAGGGTGTTCTATTTAAAATATAAACAAATTAACATCACTTCCAGCGAAACCGGAAGACCTACTGTGCTCAATAGTATGTCGGAATGTTCATTTTTTGATTTAATTTATCCTTTCCAACTTTCATATAAGTCGATTAAAAAATAAGAATTTTAGAAAGATGAATACATGGCGTGGGACACCTGGTGTTGTGGAGTAAAAACTATTATCATTTTTGTGTAAAAATGATGTGAATAAAGAGGCTTTCGGGTCAATTGGAAATCTCGGTAGATTAAAAAAATCATCTTTCAGTGTGAATTTGTAAGCTCCAAATATTTATTTGGAGCTTACAAATTCAGGAACGTTCTAGCAAAGCAGGACATATCCATCTTTGATTGAACACCAATATTACATTTAAGAGGTATAATTTGTCAAGTTTTTATTGGATACACTAATTTTCTAAGCATTTAAAATAGCCCATGGTCAATTTGAATTGCTTACATCTATGTACATATTTTATTGAAACCACTTAATTCTTGACTATTGACCACTAAAATTCCATTTTTTCGTATAAAATGCACATGTCATGTTTTCTAGAACGCTCCTCAAATTAATACAAATGTTTTCTGCTATATTCGAGTAACTACTACAATTTTTATATGACAATAAAGTGTAAATTTATTTGAGGTTTACAAATTCAAATTTGACAGCTACTTTTTCTTTTTTAATCTAAGGATACTTGCAATCGACGCAAATATTTATTTTATTGTTATGCAAAAATGATGATAGTTTACCCCACTGTAACAGAAAACATTTGAAATAAATTTATTTGAGGTTTACAGATTCACATTTGACAGTTGATTTTTCTTTTATTATAACGAAATTTGACACTTCATTGTTATGTAAAAGTTTAAAAAATACCCCACTGTAGCAGAAAACATTCGCAATAACTTATGTGATATTTACAATTCCACATTTGACAGTTGGAGATTTTTTAAATCTAATTGATACGAAAGCCTTTTTCTTCACTTCATTGTAAAATAATTTATTTCAGGCTTACAGATTTACATTATTTTGACAACTTTTTCATTTAACTTTACATTGACACTGAAACCTCTTTATTTACTTCATTGTTATGTAAAAATGTTATAGTTTACCCCACTGTAACAGAAAACAGTTGAAATAGTTTATTTGAGTTATTATAGTTGCAATAATTTATTTGAAATTTACAAATTCACATTTGATAGATGGAAATATTTTTATTGTAACTTTATTGCTGTGTAAAATCGATAATATTTTATTGTAAACTATTTAAAAAATGTACTGCTATCAGATAGTGATTATAACTGTCTCTAGACGGTATTTTGCAATGTCGAATCAAGCAAACTGCAATTCCTAAAAGACTCAGAGAGCTTTTCGTTTTAAATCTCATAATGAATTGAAGTAATTATAAAATTTACGAAAAGCTCACATAATCATTATTAAGTAGAAAAATAGAGTTATAAACGTTTCACGCGATGATTTTTAAGCTGTGCGTTAAAAAATTATAAACAAATTGTTCTACACAATTTCATTGAACAAGAGTCCAGTTTAATTAAAAACGTATAATTCTCTCATGTTAGAAATTTTATTGTAAAGTAGAGTTCTGCTATGTTGCCAGATTGTCGGATCTCATTTAGGTTAAAAACTATGTACGTGTGTACTTGGCTCACATGCGCCCTCTGCATAACTAATTGTGAACTACTGGTGTATAAAACTGCAAAGAAATCGGCAAAACGAGATCCGGGATAAAATTTGAATTTGAGCTCTTTAGTACCAACAAAGTCGATTATGACCCGATATACACGCTAAGAAAGGTGAGATCTCATCTTGTCCAACTTTTATCGTGAAATGATCTCAGGTTTCCTCTTTTTAAATCTATATATATATAGGAAATAAACAACTATCGGGTATGTCGGTCAATAAACCGACATACCCGATAGTTGTTTATTTCCTAACAAGTACGCATCGGTCGTTACTTCTTTTCAAGTATTATATATATATGACTGCAGCCCTGTTGAAGAATTTAATTTTATATATATATATATATATATAGGAAATAAACAATCGGGTATGTCGGTCAATAAAGGGGGCAGATTAGCTCAAAACTCCTTTATTAGTTCAATATTTCCTGTAACATTGCACACTTCATCAGGAACATACTGTAATTAACCAAACAGTTAGGAACCATGTGCTTGAAGTTAGGTTAAGTCTACTTACATTGGTGTTTCATAAAATTGTCAAACACTGTTTAAAATATTATGTTTATACGTTGTAAAATATACTTAGTTATAACTCTTAAAACTTTTTGATAATGATGAAGAATTCATAGTTTAAACACATTAAAATTTAATTAAAGCAACTTATTACCAGTTCACAGAGAATTAGACGCCATTTGGATTCAAAGTGGAGTTTGCGCATGAGTGTGAAAATGCGTGCCCAGAATTAAGGTGAGTACAGACATGAAATGTTAAGGTGTCTACAGACATGGTTTAAAATTTAAAATTGAACAATAATTAGACTATTTATTTTGTGATTTTTGTTTATCTAAAGACAATAAATGTGCGTATATTATACTTAGCTGACTTGTGTCAGAATTAAAATTCATGCACCGATCTATGTCCTTACTTATATGGTACATTTCTGAAAATAATCTATTTTTATTATTACTACTTCTGTCAATCACCTCAGTGGCCTGCCAGTTCATTGCATGATCTTCTTTATATCTATGTTGAGCTATAGCACATCTGTTTCTTAACAGTTTGCAATCACTTTTATGAATTGCAATTCTACTTTTCAGCCATTGTGATGTTTGACCTATATAACTCTTTTCACAGTTGTTGCATGGAATTTTATAAATGACATTACTTGCTAAATTGACATCAGTGTGATCTTTTAGGTTTGTAAATAAGTTACCTACCGATTGATTTGCATGTCTCACTATTGTTTGATGTTCAGTTTTTAGAATTTTAACTAATTTTTCTGTCAAACCTGTAATTTCAGGGATCTTTTTGTAACTTATGTTATTATTGACTTCTTTATCTATTTGATTATCAGGAATATTAATATTATAAATCAATTTTTGAAGTAACTGCTTTGGATAGCCATTATTCAAAAAAATGTTGTATAATTTGTCTAAATTCTTTTTTATGAAAGATGGATCACATATGTATAGTACTCTATTCTTCATAGTTTTTACCACATTAAGTTTTTGATTTATAGAATGATTGGAGAAATAATTCAAATATCTACCTGAAGAAGTCGGTTTTTGATACCAGTCCAAAAACAATTTGTTATTGTTAGGATCTCTGATGACCCTAGTGTCTAGGAAGGGGATGGAATAATTTTCCTCTCTTTCCACAGTGAATTGGATATGTTGGATGTAGTTGTTGAACACTGCTATAATTTCTTCTATTTTGTCTGTCGAAATACCGCAGATCAAATCATCAACATACTTTTGTATGAACGTTGGTTTGAAGGTCAATTTCTTTAGGTAGTTGTCCAGTAGATCATCCAATACCATGAGAGCTAAGATTGGACTTAAGGGTGAACCCATGGGAGTACTAAATGTTTGTTTGTAAAATTGTTCTTGGAAAGTAAAGTAACAGTTGTCAAAAATGAAACGAATTACAGAAATAAACAGTTCTTTTGGAATAGAGCAGATATTACTTATGTGTTCCCATTTTTTGTCTATTATATTTAACACCAAATCTAAAGGAATGTTAGTGAATAGAGAAACTACATCTAGTGAAATCAGTTGATAATTCGGTGGTAATGTTATATCTGAAATAAAATTTACACTTGACCTAGTGTCAGTAATGTTATATAGTGTTCTATACTGAAAAGCATTCTTTAAGATATTAGCCATAAATTTTGCTATATTTTATGTAGGTGAATTTATAGATGATACTATTGGTCTTAGGGGTACATCTGCTTTATGAGTCTTAGGTGGACCATAAAACTTAGGTGCTATTGCATCTATAAATTTCTTGTCCTTTAACTTCTTCACTATGTCATTTGCTTTATTCTAAACAGTTATAGTAGGATCCCTATTTATTTTGCAATATATTGAACTGTCTTGTAGTAATAACAAGGCTTTTTGAATGTAGTCATTTTTGTTTAAAATTACAGTATTGTTACTTTTATCTGATTTTGTTACAATCATGTTTGGATGTTCCTTCAAAAAATTCTTAGTTTTTTTTGTAAATCACAGAGTAAGGTGACTTTGTGACATTTTCTTCCTTAAGAGAATTCGTGATAACGTTTGTGACTCTAGCTCTTTGCACATCTTTAATTTGTGGCGAAAATTGTACAATAATGTTTTCCACGTCGGCTAGATAATGTCCCAATTTCATCTCTCTTGTTGATTCAGGCAAATTAAATTTAGGACCTAATGACAGAAAGTCTTTAATGTCCTCCGGTATGTTTTCATCTGATAAATTTACAAACCATTTTGAATTGTCATTAAAAGGTTTCTTTGTAATTACTTCTGTTTTTAAATTATTCAATTTTTTTGATGGTTATAGTTTTGAATTGATTAAAAGTTTTTTTTGAAAGACGCATGCACGCTTGATTTATATTCTTGTAAAGAATTTAATTCTTCTCTGTGAACTGGTAATAATTTGTTTTAATTAAATTTTAATGTGTTTAAACTATGAATTCTTCATCATCATTATCAAAAAGTTTTAAGAGTTATAACTAAGTATATTTTACAACGTATAAACATAATATTTTAAACAGTGTTTGCCAATTTTATGATACACCAATGTAAGTAGACTTAACCTAACTTCAAGCACATGGTTCCTAACTGTTTGGTTAATTACAGTATGTTGATGAAGTGTGCAATGTTACACGAAATATTGAACTAATAAAGGAGTTTTGAGCTAATCTGCCCTCTTTATTGACCGACATACCCGATAGTTGTTTATTTCCTAACCAGTACGCATCGGTCGTTACTTCTTTTCAAGTATATATACAGGCTGTTTCAAATTCGACCCTCACCATTGGGATCTCGCTTATTTGAAGAGATAGACGGTAGGTTTAAATTTGGCAAAGTTGCTAAATGTTATGAGCATTAATAATCCGAAGAGAAATAACTTCTATGTTCTTCTAATGCAAAATACGTTCAAACTGTAGTGGAGAGCAAAATGTTCAATGAAATTGTGATTAAATAGCAAAAAATTATGCACACTTGTAGATTATTGATATTCCCAGATAAAAATAAAAAAATAAACGCTTCAGCAATTGTTAGATAATTTATTTTTATAAAACATTGATAACCTTCTTTATCAATTTTTATCTGGGAATATCAATAATCTACAAGTGCATAATTTTTTGCTATTTAATCACAATTTCATTGAACATTTTGCTCTCCACTACAGTTTGAACGTATTTTGCTCTCCGTCCAAATCATTATTTTTTATTTTCCCTGTATTCCAGCCAATTTTTTTAAAAAATTTGTACCTGATTATGGATCTACAAGTCATGCAGAGCTTTTTATAAAGAATAGTTTTTTTTGTGAAATGTAAGATAAACTTTTTCTCCATTTGTATAAAACTTTTTGGGACACACTGTATATACAGTGCTAGTCTAAAGTTCCTTCCCCTCCTATTAATTTTGGAACCAAATAAGATACAAAGTTCAAACAAAAAGCAAATCAAAGTAGATAAAAAATACTAATGCTTGAGATAAAATTACTTTAGAATATCCGCTAGGTGGCGCTGCGCGCACTATGAACTTTAAAATTTTAAATAGCATGATGGCTTAAGTGAGATGTCATTTTAAAGGAATTTTAATGTTACATCCAATGACGCTGTCAGTTTTTAACAGTCTTCATTTATTTTTGAGTTAATGACAAAAAGCTTGTTTTATCAAATATTGGATATTTTTTATAAAATCACTGTTTCTAGTAGGCTTACAAATACTAAAACAAATAAAAACCTGTCTCTTCAAACCAAAAACACTAAATTGACAAGAGGTGGCGCTATGCGCACTATGAACTTCAAAATTTTATTTACACATTAATTTTTTTTTGTGTTTTACTTTTGTTCTGATTGTTGACGGCAATATTTTCTAGTTAATGGTTTTAAATACGATGATTGTTGTCTTATAAAATTACAATTTAAAAACCAATGCTAGAAACTGAAAACTGATAAAGTCATTGAATTAGATATAAAATTCCTTTAAAATGATGTTACTTAAGTAACCATGCTATTTAAAATTTTGAAGTTTATAGGTAGTTCATAGTGCGCACAGCGCCACCTCTTGTCAATTTAGTGTTTGAGGTTTGAAGAGATAGGTTTTTATTTGTTTTGGTATTTATAAGCCTGCTAGAAACAGTGATTTTATAAAAAAATATCCGATATTTAATAAAACAAGTTTTTTTGTCATTAACTCAAAAATAAATGAAGTCCGTTAAAAACTGACAGCGTCATTGGATGTAGCATTAAAATTCCTTTAAAATGGCATCTCACTTAAGCCATCATGCTATTTAAAATTCTAAAGTTCATAGTGCGCGCAGCGCCACCTAGCGGATGTTCTAAAGTAATTTTATCTCAAGCATTAGTATTTTTTATCTACTTTGATTTGGTTTTTGTTTAAACTTAATTTGTATCTTGTTTGGTTCCAAAATTAATAGGGGGGGAAGACTAGCACTGTATACATATACAGAGTGGAAAGTTTAACTGGAATAAATTCTGTAACTTAGAAAATTACCATTTGTAGCAAAATTCTTGGAACAGGTCAGTTTTTAATTTTAATGGCGCATATTACAAAGGGACTTCTTTAACTTTTCAATTATTTGGAGGGGTGAAACAACCCCTAACTTTTTTTTTTTAATGGAAGGATATGTTGAGTAATTTTTTTTCTTAAAGCTTGTTCAATTGGGAGTACAGCTACGTTTTTATTTTTTTATTTTTCTTTAACAGTAAAAGGAAAAAAAATTAAAAAAAAAGATTTTTTTTTCCTAAAACCGTTTTTCCCAATAGGTGGATAGGAAGAAGAGGACCGATTGAGTGGTCAGCAAGATCTCCAGATCTCACCCCTTTAGACTTTTTATGGGGGTATTTAAAAAGTAAAGTTTATGTGACTAAACCAAACGACATAGCAGAATTTCAGGAAAGAATTCGGCATGAAATTAGGAGAGTAACGCACAGTGGTCATTTTAATTATTCTAGGAAATAATAAATAGCAATGTCAAATGTTTTACTTTAAACTAATTTTTCTCAAGTTAAACTAGTAACTAATTTAAGATAGAGACCTTATTGGTTCTACACGGTGTCTCATAATGTATGGAGGAGCCCAAAAGGGTAGCTAGGGGAGATCAAAATAAATTTTTTTTTCTTACTTTTTTTAAATGTTTTAATACACATTAATAATTAACTAATGGGCATTAAAAACTAGTATTAATTAATTATTAATGTGAATTAAAAGCTGGACACTTCTTCAGGTGTGAGTCTGAGATTTGTTTTTCGCCACTACCAACTAAAATTTTAGTTTTTTGTCCAAATTTTTTTTTTCATCCTAGACAGCCATGATTTCATATTTGGGATCTCAGAACAATTCTAAATAATTTTTCCAAATAATATTTTCGCGTATTTTAAAAAATAAAGGTACTTTGCTCTTATGTCGATTTCTAATACTTTGATCTCCTCGGTATATTATAAGAGGTATTCAGATTTTGGTGTGTGCATTTTGAGTTTGGGAAGATGCAGGAGCTTTCATAAACAATAAATTTTTCTGAGAAATCAATAATAAAAAAGTTTTCCATATACCGACATTCTTCCTAAACAAATGAAATAGCTCAGTCCTTGGCACTTCTTGGCAGCTAATTTTAACCTTACCTTAAAGCTAAGGAAAATACCTAATTAGAAAACCATATATCACTACGAACAAACACGGATATAAGTAGCAAGTCCAATTAGTTTGTATTAAAACAAAGAAAATAACTCAATAGGAATTATGATATTCAATAGCGTTTTTCTTTAAATCTTGTTAGAAAATAAAACTAGTAATTATTTACAATTAAGTCCAATTAGTTTGTATTAAAACAAAGAAAATAACTCAATAGGAATTATGATATTCAATAGCGTTTTTCTTTAAATCTTGTTAGAAAATAAAACTAGTAATTATTTACAATTAAAGTACAAACCTTCAAAATAAATAGGTAACAGAAGAAACCAAGAAAATATGTTTCAAACGCTCCTATTGACCGTTAATTGTAGGACGCATAAATCTTGACTGAAATAAATATACAAGTGAATCTTAATTTGTCAAGTGTTGATTACGTAATTACTAAACGAAATCTTTACGATTTTCTTTTTTCTTTTTTTGCAGGTATTATTTAACTATTTCTCTTTTAAGAAATATGAAAAATAATGATATTGGTGATTGTAGATTTTTGGTATTATTATTTCCTAGAATGAGTAAAATGACCACTGTGTAACGCCTGAAATGTTACAAAATGTTAGGGATGGAATTTATAAACGATTAGGATATTGCCATGTGATAGGTGGCGAGCAGTTTGAACATCTGATACATTAAAATCGTTCTAGTCAAAAAATTTTCAAAAATTTTTTCCCCTTTTACTGTTTAAGAAAAATAAAAAAATAAAAACGTAGCTGTACTCCCAATTGAACAAGCTTTAAGAAAAAAAATTACTCAACATACCCTTCCATTTAAAAAAAAAAGTTAGGGGTTGTTTCACCCCTCCAAATAATTGAAAAGTTAAAGAAGTCCCTTTGTAATATGCGCCATTAAAATTAAAAATTGACCTGTTCAAGAATTTTGCTACAAATGGTAATTTTCTAAGTTACAGAATTTATTCCAGTTAAACTTTCCACTCTGTATATATGTAGGAATTGAGTCCGGGAGACGCGACGCGAATTTAAAAAAAGGATTGTGATCTAGTCAGTCAACAGTTGATCTAGGAACGTTATGTGTTCGTGTAACTGTATTTTGTTATAGGTAGCTTTGTAATTAATTTTAAGATGTAGTAAGTTGGGGAATTAGAAATAAATAACTGGAACAGAAGGAAGTATTTTATTATCTGAAAATAAAACTTAGACAAACGTAAAAAAGCCTACAAATTGGGGGCTCGTCCGGGATAAGGATAAGTTGATAGTTCGTTAGTAGAAGCATATATCATCAAGAAGGTAACACGTACGTACAATTGGCTTTTTAAATTACGCGTGACGAAATGACAGATTTGAGTTCATGTACGGTCATGCAATTAAAGACAGTTTTGCGAAGAAAGGGATATTCAACGACCGGAAATAAGCACGAACTGTTGGGAAGAATATTAGAGCTAGATCCGGAAGATACGTGGTTGGCAGAATGTGCAGAAACTAAAGAAGTAGAGCAGGGAATCGAGTTCCAAGACAGCATTATGGAAGAGACACAAAGAACATCAAATAAAACAGCTTTGGGCGATGCTAAGTGCATTCCAAGGCGGAGACGAGCATCGACGACAGGCGGTTAACAAAAGAGCTTACATTGGAAAGAGAAGTTGAACTGCTACGACAGGAGTTAGCGTTACTACGGGCGCAGATTAATATGCCAGTGGCAAGCAGCATGTTGGCGGGCAGAAGCGTGTTGGCGGAGAGCAGCATGCAAGGATCGGGCAGAAGCGTGTTAGCAGGGAGTACCAGGTATGCGGTGAGCAACGTGTCGGCAGGACTGGCGGAAAGCAGTGAGTGAGCACGTAGAGAACTGGCGGAACTGGTAGGAAGTGACATGCTAATTAACAACTATGAGCAGCCAAGTAGCGGTACGCAAATGTTAGGTGAAAATAATGTAAGAGCAGGTGATTAGATTGTAAATTTATATGAAACATCGCGTATTAGCATAAATTTAATAGCGGATTCGATAAATTATTTTGATGGTAAAGCGGAATCATGCGATAATTGGATTAGACGAGTAAACTTTTTAAAGAATATTTATAAGTTAGACGATAACTCGGCAAAGCTATTGTTAAATACGAAGCTTAAAGGACGGGCGTCAGAATGGATAAACTCGAGACCTGAATTTGTTCTTATATCATTTGAAACGTTGTTGACAGAATTGCGGAAAATGTTTTCGCACAGAGCAAGTTAATTAATCGCGCGGGAGAAATTCCAACAACGGACTTGGAAACCCTCTGAAGCGTTTAGGGAATACGCACATGATAAGATTATTCTCGCAAACGCTATACCGATTACTGATCAGGAGGAGTTACGCGAGTATATAATAGCGGGAATACCGGACGTCTTCAGCAGTATAGTTCAACGGAAGCTCTAATAGCGGCATTCCATAACGTCTCATTAAAATCCAAAACCGTGACAGCACCGCCGAATAGTACCAAAATGTTGAAAAATTATTCCAATCATTTGAGTAACGAAAGTTGGCGCGGCAGTCGACAAAAATCAATTGGAAATAAAAAATGCTTCGCGTGTTGCGATTTCGATCATTTTAAAAATGCTTGTCCTAAAAGAAAATACTTTATATGTGACGAAGTAGGTCACAAAGCAGTGCAGTGCACAAAAAATAAGAAAGTAAATAATAGCAGTTGTATTGAAGCTTTGACTGGAAAATATGTAAAGAATGTTAAGTTAAATGATATAGATGTAGTTTCATTAATTGATACCGGTAGCGATATATCTCTGTTAAAAAAAAAGAATATTCGCTGATAGGTTCACCTGAATTCAGTTGACGTAAGTTACATTTCAGAGGCATAGGCTCTAATGTTATACAAACCTTAGGTGAAATCAAAATAGAATTTCTGTTAGATGACAATATTTATGTCACTGATGTACATATTGTACCGGATAATTTGATAAAGTGTGATATGCTGTTAGGTGCTAATTTCTTAAAGACTGTTGAATTAAGGTTAGCAGGAGAAAATGTGACGATACAACCCCTAAACAGAACGGTATTAGAACATGAAAATATATTAGATATATGTAAAATTGATACGGAGTATTTATTATCCGAGAATGTCGAATGCGGCGGTAGTACGAGTGATAAACAAAACGTGTATGATATGGTTTCGCAATATAATCCGCAAAATGAGTACGATGTCGGTATCGAGATGAATATTGTTTTGAAAGACGATAAATGGATTTACCAAACTGCGCGTAGATTGTCAATATCAGAGCGCGAAATAGTAGATAAACAAATTAATGAGTGGTTAGAACAGGGAATAATTAAACATTCTATGTTGGAGTATGCTAGTCCAATCGTATTAGTTAAGAAAAAAGACGGATCACATAGATTGTGTCGATTATAGAGCTCTAAATAAAATAATGTATAAAGACAGGTATCCATTACCATTAATTGATGACTTGTTAGATAAGTTGCAGGGAGCTAGGATATTCAGCACTCTGGATCTGGAAAATGGTTTTTTTCACGTACCGGTTGCAGAACGAAGTCGAAAATACACATCCTTCGTGGTACCGGATGGTCAATATGAATTTATACGAATGCCTTTCGGATTGTGTAATTCACCTGCTGTGTTTCAGAGGTATATTAATTTCGTTTTCAGATATTAGAGAAGGCACCGTATTAGTTTATATGGATGACCTTATCGTTCCATCCGTCGACCATAAGGAAGGTTTCGAAAAATTGAGTAAAGTGTTTAAAGTAGCTGCAAAAGCGAGCTTGCGTGTTAAGTGGAAAAAATGTAAGTTCTTATGCTCCAGAGTGGAATACCTAGGTAATATAGTTGAAAATGGAGTAGTTAGTCCATCACCACATAAAATTAAGGCTGTTATGAAATTTCTATGAAATTTCTAGAACCAAAGAATGTACAGAAGCTCCAAAGCTTCTTAGGTTTAACTGGATACTTCCGTAAATTTATACCTAATTATGCGTTGGTAGCTCAACCATTGACTGACTTATTGCGTGGGAAATTCGATTTCAATTTTGGGTTTGAACAGCGGGAACAACTGAAATCAAAGTTGATATCCGAACCAGTGTTAAAGTTGTACAAAGCTGAAGCGGAGACAGAACTACACACCGACGCATCGATAATCGGTATTGGTGCTATCTTATTACAGAGAGATACTGACGATGGTAAAATGCACTCTGTGTATTATGCCAGCAAGAAGACTAGCCAGGGAGAAGAAAATTATACCAGTTACGAGTTGGAGGTGTTGGCGATCATCAAAGCCCTAAAGAAATTTCGAGTGTATTTGCTACACTGCTGCTGTATTTGTATTTGTGTCACTATCGTGACAGACTGTAAGGCATTTACAATGACTATGAACAAGAAAGATTTATTTGTGAGGGTAGCGAGATGGGCATTACAACTAGAAGAATTTCAGTATTCCATTGTACATCGCCCTGGCAAGAACATGTCTTACGTGGACGTCTTGAGTCGGAATCCGATTTCAAAGATCTTATTTACCAACGACGATCGAGAAGGATTACTACCTAGGTTGAGGAAAGCTCAACGAGAAGACCAGCACATTCAGAAGTTGATTTTGGAATTGCAGGGTGGAAAGTTACCAGAATTCTCGCTGCGAGGAGGTCTTCTGTACCGCGAAACTGCAGGCGATTTCAGGCTGGTGGTACCGAGTGCTTTACAACTTCAGGTCATACGGAAGGTGCACGAACATGGACACTTTGCAGCTGGCAAGACCGAAATCATAGTTCGGCAGGACTATTGGATTCCAGATTTGAAGGCTAAAGTGGAGAAAGTTATTAAAAACTGTGTAGCTTGCATACTAGCCGAGAGAAAAGTAGGGAAATTGGAAGGCTGGCTAAACCCATTGGATAAAGGTTCAGTACCATTGGAGACTTACCATATCGATCATATAGGTCCATTGCAATCCATCAGTAAGCGCTATCACCATCTCTTCGTAGTAGTAGACACATTCAGTAAGTTTACGTGGCTTTATGCTACAAAGACGACAAGCACAGCAGAGGTTATAGATAAGCTACAGAAGCAGGCAGCAATCTTTGGAAATCCAAGGAGAATAATATCTGATGGAGGGACCGCATTCACTTCTGGTGAATTCAAAAAGTATTGTTAGGAACAAGGTATTCAGCACCAGCTGACAACGACAGGAATACCACGAGGTAATGCACAAGTGGAACGGGTGAACCGTACTATCATTCCGTTACTTACCAAGTTGTCATCATCAAAACCTGATGAATGGTACAAATATTTGGAGACTGCCCAGCAATGTTTGAATACTGTTGCACACAGGAGCATTCGAATGTCCTCATTCAGAGCAATGTTTGGAACATCACCTCGATCAAAAGGTTTGTCCAATATTGCTGATGATATTTATAAGGAGTTGCTACAAGATTTCCTCGAAGAACGTGACGAGCTACGAGACCGAGCTGCTGAACAAATTTCTGAAGTGCAAGCTGAGAATAGAAAGAGTTTTAATAAAAGGAGGGAGGAAACACAACAATATCAAGTCGGTGATTTAGTTGCAATCAGAAGAACACAACAGGGTCCAGGGTTGAAGTTGCACTTCAAATATCAGGGACCATACGAAGTGTCAAGGGTATTAAGTCATGAAAGATATGAGGTAGCGAAGGTTGGAGAATTTGACGGCCCCTGGAAAACTAGAACCGCTGCCGACTCTATGAAAAGGTGGACAGACGGATTTGTTTTTTTTTTTTCACCCACTTTTAACCTCAAGCTCGGAGCTTGTCGGGGAGGGGTGGCGGCTGCGACCGACTTAGATGGTAATTTCTCCTTCGGAATTCGCCTTACAAACTGGGGAAACGCAGAAAACCCATTTCGAAGGAGCCGGTATAAATCCGAAACACAATCCGACACATAAGTACTCTATCTCTCACATAGAGCCCATATGCACCAGGATGGGATTCGAACCCACGCCTAATAATTGCCCGGCCGAGCGTTACGCCCGTTGCCAGCGGACTTAACCACTCGGCTAACAACTACCTATACATTCATGATTAGATCATGAAGACTCGGAACCAGATGAGATAGATAACAAAGACGAATGTTACCGTATTTCCGAGGACGGAAAAGGTTCAGGACGGCCGAATGTAGGAATTGGGTCCGGGAGACGCGACGCGAATTTAAAAAAAGGATTGTGATCTAGTCAGTCAACAATTGATCTAGGAATGTTATGTGTTCGTGTAACTATATTTTGTTATAGGTAGCTGTGTAATTAATTTTAAGATGTAGTAAGTTGGGGAATTATAAATAAATAACTGGAACAGAAGGAAGTATTTTATTATCTGAAAATAAAACTTAGACAAACGTAAAAAAGAGCCTACATATATACGTAAAATATATTTTAATTATACGGATAACTTCTATGGGAACCTGTAAGAACACGTTAGCCCCTCGGTGACTAATGAATAAAGAACGAACAGTTAACGGAATGATACGCGTGTCTTATTTCTGCACAGTACAATAAATTATTCAATGAGCTGTTTATCTTTATACCAATGGATATAGGTATAACAGCGACAGCAACACAAAGGAATCAAAACGCATTTTGCATTTTTACGGCAAGGAAATTTTGTAAACAATTATTAAATTATAATTGCCTCACTCACGGTCAGACGTGTTATGATACGTACATTTGCGAAGGATATCCGATTGGTGCACGACTTCTATTGAACGCACATTTTACTCTTATTTCGAGTAAATAATAGTATATTAAAACACAAGTTACAGAAGACAGTCTTTCAAGCACGAGTTCGAAATTCCATCACGAGCCGCTTGCGGCGAGTGATAGAACGGACGACTGCTTGAAAAGCCTTCTGTAACGAGTATTTTATACTATTTTTTGTATTTTGCCCCTTTTTAAAGAAAAAGCGATATTTTAAAATTTAGAGAATTTTGCGGTGGTTGGTGACATTTATTTAACATAATTTAAGTAGGCAGTGGGAAATTCAATTTTAAATGCAAAGTAAAAATTACAAATGCTCAACATTATGGATTTCAGCAAACTAACCTGCCCAGCTGCTCCACTGGATTATAGTCTGATTGCGCCTCGCATAATAAAACCACTGTTGAAGGTAATAATGCACTCCACAAAATTATTGCATCAAATCAGAACATAGCAGGCATTAGTATAAATTCTAAAGACACATCCAATGTAATCGTTAACATTTATAATAATTGCACATTTCATGGTGGTGATCGTTTAAATTAAATAAAAGTTCTTGATATCGTTTGACATATGATGTTTGTTTCTTACTTGGAATTAGTACTAATAAATTAATTATACCAACGCCATTAACGCACTCAAATTTTCTATTAAAGCACTCGTTTGGGTGCGTTAATAGCTCTGTTACCAACGCAAAATAGAAAAATAATATGTTATACACACTGAAAATAGAGTTAATTTGTTCATAGTGTAAAAACTTTCTGCCCATTTACTCTAGCATATTCACTCTAAATATTTTACCAGTCACTCTAGCACATTTCACCAGTACAAATTTCTTGCTGTGTACGAACATTGCCTAACATTCTAGAAACAATAGTTGTCGGTGAACATGCAGACCATTGTGAATCAACAAGCCTGCATTGTATATGCTGCTTTTTTTAACAATAACTTCAATAGGGAAGCAGGAATTGACAATTATAAAAAATTACATTGAAATTCCTATGGTGCGTAATCAAAGTGGACACCCGGTATACACCTCAGGAGAGAATTTTTTCCGAGGTGTTGCCCTCGGGCTGCGCTCTCAGGCTACAAACAAACATCTCAGGAAAAATAACGCATTTCTCTCCCTTGATGTATAATATACAAAGCGTTAATATATTTTTTTAGATAAGAGGAGTCTAAGGCCCAGTATTTCATTCGGAGTTTAACTTTAAGCTTCGCTTTATTTCTATGGAAACAATTGTCTTTACAATTATTACTATGGGAAAAAAACGAAGCTTAAAGTTAAACTCTGAATGAAATAGGCCCGGTATTTCAGTTTCCGTTTAAAATAGAGTTTAGCTAAACCAAAGCTTAAAATTAAACGGCATTTAAATTAGTACGGGTATTTAAGATTAATCCGATAGTTCCGTTTAATGAAGCTGTAGTTTAGATATGTTGGTATTCCTGTGAGTAACGTTGACGGTATTAGAGAGTTTTAGCCATTTGTACGATATGGATAACGTTTACGCTAAAGCTGTAAAACGAGTACGAGTAACGCGCTTGCTCATATATTTGTGAGCATGCGCATTTAATAGTTTTGTGGCATTTAGCGTAAACGTTATCCATATCGTAAAAATTGCTAAAACTTTCTATTATTAAACCTTTAAAATGTAAGAAAACACTGTAAACGGTATTCATTACGCATATTAAGGCGGTTTTACTTGTTTTTTGCAATAATAATTGTTATAATTTAAATACGAATTTGAGCGGCAGATCTCGGAACTACATACATAAAGCTCAGTTTAAATCCTTAAACCAACGCCTGGGTGAAGTTTAACTTTAAACGCCGCTTATTGTTGCAACACATTTAAACGAAAGTGGAAATACACCCGTTTATTGTTAAACTGAGTTTATCGCAAAACAACGGTTTAAACCGAACCTGAAATACTGGGCCATACTGGGTCTATGAAAAAGAAAACCTAAGTCGTAGCTTAAATGAAATTAACTTATGTCAAAACTGAAACGTCATGATACATTTGACGATAGTAGAAAATATCTTCCAGTTGAATATATAAGACTTTGTTAAAACTCTTTAACATGATAACGACCAATTTCGAATGCCGATGGATTGCTTGCTGACCAATGACTATAGTGTTCAAGAGCGTTTAAACCTTTGACTATATACATCTGGACTGCTAGCGGTTTTGAAAATTTGTCTCCAACATGAGCGACATGAAGTTGCCAAATGGCGACTTTGGTAACTACATCAGAGATGCAAAACTGCTGTAAATTCGGTTCCTTGGACCGGTTCTCTTGTGCTTTAAGTACAACTGGAAGTAAGGAACGGTTTCGGTCACGTTTTACATCCCTCAACCACATACAATGCAATTTGAAAGTTTAAAATTTTGACACTGGTTGTCAGAATAGGTTGGTAGCATCATCCGTCGTAGTTGCTTAATTATAACCTCCTTAAACTTTTCGTCAGATTTGTTACTTTATTCAAGTTGGAGTGTTGTTCTATTCGCAGACGCTACTTTGCTGCGAATTGTGATGTAATTGCTTATAGTAAAACAAGACCGATGAAAAAGAATCGTTTTATGGGTAAGTACTAGTTTCGATATTGCTTGTCAGGCAACATGGTGGCGTGGTTGATGTTGGCGACATCATGCTGCATTGTAAATCATATGCTGCTAGCATATAGTTTATAGTCAAAGGTTTAAACAACTAACAGATCTGACAGGGATCATACAGGGATCAAGAAGCAAATGTCAGAATAAAAATTTCGAATCAAGCTAAGACTATTTTTCATAGCCTCCCCTTATCTAAAAAATATATTAACGCATAGTACTATTATCAGTTTGATTTATGGAATCTAATTAAAGGGATTCCTCCATCTCGTGGAACCACGTTTGAGATAACTTACCTGAAAGCTAGCAAAAAACTGATCGCAAATTAACCAAATAATTTCGACGGTTTTATTTTGATCCATGGAGTATGACATCCCCAAGAATAATGCGTAGTGTATTCCAAATAGCGGTACCAAAACAAGCGTAGACCTGGCCCATTTTTTATACCGCTGCGCTTCTTCGTATACTGGAGCTTGCAATTTATTAAATATTACGAATGTAATTCTTACAAATAATATCAAATTTATCTGAAAAATAAAAAATCAATATTCATTTCGCAAGATAATGCTTGAAGGTTTACCAAAATAGAGATCATTATAGGTATTCTTATAATTAAAAATATATTTTTCTCGTTATGGGTGGTCCAACATAACGTGTCATCGTAGATCAGTCTTGTGATTATCCATGGAATTATTACCAGTATGGGAAGACCTACAGTATTTCAAAATTATTAATTTTTTCGCGAAATTGGTAAGTACTAACCCCATCCCAAAATTATGTAATGTAAAATATTTCGATTAGAATCTGCAAAAAGTGCTCTGAATATCAGATTATGAAGATACAGACCCTCCATTAATATCCATGAGTAATTAGCGACGATGAAAAACTCCCACAGGCTTATGATGAACTTGCATGTCCAGTTGTTAGACTGAAATTTAAAACATTATGCTCAACTTCAACAACACTAATAATAACAATATTACTTCTCTGTCCACATAGAAATATGATGCACCATTCTTTTGCTTGATGTTGGACTCTAGTCCTACTCCGCCCACAAAGAGGAAGTCTTTCAAGATTGTGGAAAATATTTTTAAGAGAAAAGAAGCGAACAGGTGCATGTGGAGTTTGTTTCTTGGACAATGCAATTTTCTGGCACCGAGAAAACATTTTCTTATGAATCAAGTACATAATAGGTTATTATCAAGGTGCACTACTGCATCAAAGCTCGCGGAAAAGATATGCCGTCTTCACTTGGTCGACTAACGTGCATAAAAAAAACTGATTTAAATGTAGACTACCTAGTTATTATTAAACATTATTTAAGTATAAGAGCAGTTCATTATATATTTACTTCGTAAATAAATAAACTAAAAATATCTGTTTCCAATTTTCCTTTCTATTATTTCATTTCCATGAAATAATCTGTATACAGGCTGTTACAAATTCGAGGCTCACCATTGGGATCTTGGAAACGGTAAGAGATACGAAGTCGGTTAAATTAGGACAAAGTTGCGTATCTTGGTGCTGGACAATAATCCGTTTTGAGAAATCTTCTACGATTTGTAGTTTTTGAAATATTAAAAAAAAAACGAAAACGTAATTATTTTTTTATTTTTTTTAAGTTATTGGCAACAAAAAACTTACTGCAAATACCCTTCTGTTATAACAGATGGCACTTCAAGCTTGTCTAATATAATGGACAATGAATTTTACAAAGTAATAAATACGAACATTCTGATCAGAATTAAAACTATTAGCGTCCATTAAAGTGGACACAGGGACTCAAGAGGATAAGAAAAAATGAAGTTGATGATGGTCAGAACGAGACGAAACGTTTTAACCCATTGACTGCGACCACAGAATCCGCCCTTTCGCTATATGCGGCTTTGTTTTTTTCAATGAAACTGTTCTTTTAGTGTTGAATCTTCAATATTTATAGTTTATATATACTCATAAACAGGTTTTAGTGTTTTTGGAAATACGCACCTAGCGACGTATTTGTTGTCCGCTGCGCACTGTCACGCATGTGTGACATTTGCTTATTTTAGTATAATAGCAAGCAAAAAATGTTATTACAACAAGAAATGAACATTTATTCTTAGAAAACATACTAAAGTACACTTATCGTAAAACTGTAAAACGAATGATAACCAAAAACATATGATTGGTAACACTAAATAGATGATTATAATAAAGAAAAATCATAAATTCTGACAAAAAGAAAAGTTGTGTCAAAAATACAAAGAGAACGTTGAAATAACAAAAAACATAAAAATATGAATTTCTGTTTATTAGGTCGAGAAGGGCCCGGGAGGTCAGGCTCCATATTGTAGCACGTATAAAAAAAAAATGCGGAACGGCGGTAAATTTTAGGCTACCTTAACCTTTAGCTACACGCTAACCGAAATTCACACGCTTACTCGGTATGCTAACGAAACATTGGCGCAATTAAATGCAAACCTACTGATGTCACACAAGCGTGCCATGCGCACCCCAACCAGGACCGCTGTGTGTGACATGCGTACTCAATGGGTTAAGTAAAATCTAATGATATCAACGTAAAGAGCTCGTAGGTGTGTGTGATGGCGGCATGAACAGGTCACGTATATTGTGCTCCGCTTAAAACTAGACATTTTGGTGTGAATTCAAAATAATAATGAACTAAACCTGTATCATCCAAATAGTACGATGATGCACCACATCCACTAGCAATTTTGCCTTTGATAACTGATGCAGTGTGCAAAGCATTAGTTTGTTTAATTGTGTGAATAAAGAATAAGCGGCCAGCGTTCAAGAATAAACACGGCCGGGTAACAATAAAAAGACTCGTTCTACGGATTTTTCTTGTGACAAGTTTTATCGCTCCATGTGTATAAGTTTGACGAACTTTGCGTAAATATAATTTTTGATTAACATGTAAAATGGAAAACGGTAGTACAAGCAAAAGATGTAAAAAATGTAATACTATACCAGTAAATGGACTAGTGTATTAAGTGCACGATGCGTCCTGGATGCATTCCCTATTACAATAATATTGTAACGTTTTTTTTAAAAGGTTCTATTATTTTTATTTTAATCAAAACACGAAATAGTTAATAATCTAATTTATTTAAAAGTAACACTAATTAACGCTAACTTAAAGAATAATTTATTTATAATCTAATAAGTAATTTATGTTAACCGCCGAGCGATAATTTATAACGCGACTTCAATTCTGCACTATCAGCTCTGAATTTATTTTCGAACTGTCTTACGATCGGCTGCGTGCATTTTTATATATGCCGGCTCTCTCTTCGAGAATGGCCTGGAGACGGGCGGTCTGTTCTAGTTTACTCCGCCGACAGAATTCTCCAGTCGTCTAAGGCGCGTCGACTAGGCGGCGATGACGCAACAGACAGGCTGACACCGCAATCGTCACACTGCCCCCTTCTTAAAAACGTTTCGTCTCGGAACGTTCCTCGTGATAGCCTTGAAGGAGAATGTCGAAATCGGCATGCTGGTCCCTCTTTACAACATCCGGTCTGGAAGAAATAGCAGTCTACGGTTTTCCTACTGCCTGTGGGTGGTGACTGCAGACTAGAACTTCTATTCCCGTTCCGTTGAAGATTACTTCTATCATGCTGCGAACGACCCTCCAGTCCAGCCCATCTAGTCCGCAACCTATCTTGGGAATGGCTAATTTCGTCTCCTTGCCTTCTTGCCTTGCCTTCTTCAGGCTCCATAAAGCTCTCCAAATACTGCGATAGTCAGGCTTACCGCTTGATGTCTTTTTAGTGACTAAGTAGTACACGTGTCGTCTTCGTTCCGCCTCCGTGTGGATGATCTGCAGGCTCTTGTCCACCATGGGGTGCTGTCTTAGGAGTTCCTCGACCTGACCAAATTTCTTCCGGAAGACTTGGGCTATCCCCTTGGACATCCTTAGGTCTTCTGCCACACAGTGGGCCAGACTGTACTCTGGTGACACTTGAAAAAGGTCTTGCTGTCTCTCTGTGGTCACTCCGAATCGCGCCTTACTTCCTGTGGCGTGATGAAACATGAAGGTTTCGAAGTTTACTTCGGAACCTTGCGTCCGTTGTACTGTCCCCTCATTTTCTTCTCCGTTGCAAGGAGCCATTCGGTTGAAGTGGATAACCTTGGGTTTGCCATGCGGAATCTTCCTGATGCGGTAGATGACATCGTTGATCCGTTTCATCACTTTGTAAGGACCTTCCCAAGATGTCTGCAGTTTTGGCGATAGACCTCGACGTCTTTGAGGATTATAAAGCCAGACCAGCGCTCCAGGTTCGTATCCCCCATTCTGAGCGTTGATGTCATAATGCTCCTTCATTCGGTCGCTGGATGTCTGTATGTTGTGACGAACTCGATTGTGAATGTCGTCCATTTTTCTGCGTAGACCGCTCACGTAGTCTTCGTCGGCAGGGATTTCGCCAGGCCTCACGCCAAATTTCAGATCGCAGGGCAGTCTTGACTCTCGCCCAAATACCACTTTTGCTGGTGTCTCTCCTGTTGTTTCATGAACGGACGAACGATATGCCAGTAGAAAAAGGGGAATGTACGTGTCCCAGTCTTTCTGATGATCGGAGACTACCTTGGACAAATGTCGCTTGATGGTTCTGTTGAATCTTTCCACCATTCCGTCTGACTGCGGGTGAAGTGCAGTGGTTCTAGTTTTCCGGACGCCGAGCAGAGTACACACGTTCTTGAATAAAGCCGATTCAAAGTTCCTTCCTTGATCTGAATGCAGCTCCATGGGCGCGCCATACCGACTGATCCATTCTCGGACAAGGACTTCAGCAATAGTTATCGCCTCTTGGTTTGGTAGCGCGTATGCTTCAACCCACTTGCTAAAGTAGTCCATCACCACGACGATGTACTTATTTCCACTATTCGTTTGTGGAAATGGGCCGGCTACATCTATGGCAATTCTTTCGAAAGGACTTCCCACGTTATACTGTTTCATGGGAGCCTTGCCTCGTCTGTGGGGGCCGTTACTAGCTGCGCAGACTATGCACTTCCTACACCAGTCCTTTACGTCTTCCTTGCAGTGCACCCAGTAGAATCGCTCGCGCACCTTTTCCATAGTCTTCTTGATTCCCAGATGCCCTCCCGAAGTTCCATCGTGAAGTTCCCTCAGAACTTCCGGCACCCTATTCTTGGGGATCAGTAACTGTGTCTTCTGTTCCGTGCCTTCCTGGTTCTCGATGGTTCGTTTCAGAAGACCATGATCCAGCACTATGGAGTCCCACTGCGCCCAGTACGATTTCACGGATGGTGCACACGGTGCTATCTCTTCCCAAGTAGGCCTTGCCTCCCTATTTTTCCATTCCAGCACCAATTTCAAATCCTGATCGTTCTCCTGGTCTCGTCGCAATTCTTCACCTTGCCATTTGTCGTCTATAACGGCCGTCCTCGCAGTCGTGGCTACTTTCTCCTCCAGACGACTACAATGCTTACAGTCTTCAGCACAAGGTCTTCTCGACAGAGCATCGGCATTTCTATGGCTAGTTCCGGCCCGATGCTGGATTTCAAAATCGTATTCCTGAAGTCGTTCAATCCATCGTGCGACTTGTCCTTCAGGATTTTTGAATCGGAGGAGCCATTTTAAAGCGGCATGGTCCGTCCTCAGGAGAAAGTGTCTGCCATATAAGTACTTGTAGAAATGTTCTATGGACTTTACCACGGCTAGCAATTCCCTTCTAGTGACACAATAATTTCGTTCCGGCTTTGACAGGACTTTACTGAAGTAGCCAATCACCTTCTCTTGCCCTTCTTGTATCTGGGACAGTACGCCACCGATACCAACATTGCTAGCGTCAGTGTCCACGATGAACTTGCCTTCTGGGAGAGGGTAACTTAGAATAGGAGCACTTATCAAGTACTGTTTGAGTTGTTCAAAACTAATTTGGCAATGTTGGTCCCATTCAAACGGACGACCTTCTTTGGTGAGTTTTGTCAACGGCTTAGCGATGTCCGCAAATCCGGGAACATAGCGCCGATAGTAAGTGCATAGGCCTAGAAAACTCCTTATCTGGTGTTTATTCTTGGGAGTTGGCCAGTCCTTCACGACCTGAATCTTCACTGGGTCCACGGCGATTCCATCCCCATTAACAATATGGCCTAGATAATTCACTTCCTTCTGGAACAGGTGGCACTTCTTGAGACTAAGCTTTAGTCCAGCTCCGCGAAGCCGCTGGAACACTCCTTCCAGGTTCTTCAGATGGTCGTCGAAAGTTGTCCCCACCACGATTATGTCGTCCAGGTATACCATGCACGTTGTCCAGGACAGACCCTTCAGAACCGTCTCCATCAGCCTCTCGAATGTCGCTGGGGCATTACATAGGCCGAACGGCATCACCATGAATTGCCATAGACCCATACCAAGGGAAAACGCCGTTTTTTCTCGATCTTCGGGCGCTAGTTCCACTTGCCAATAACCACTCTTTAGATCCAAGGTTGAGAAGATCTTTGAACCGGCCAGGGTGTCCAGGGTGTCATCAATTCGTGGCAGAGGATAGCTGTCCTTTTTAGTGACGTTGTTGAGCAATCGATAGTCTACGCAGAATCGTGTGGATCCATCCTTTTTCTTCACAAGCACTACCGGTGACGCCCATGGGCTACTCGATGGCTCAATTACATTGTCTTTTTCCATCTCACGAATAATGCGTTCTGCTTCCTCACGCTTCGCCAATGGTAACCTCCTTGGAGCTTGACGGATGGGCCTTTCTTCCCCGGTCTCTATCTTGTGTTTGACTATGTCGGTTCTTCCCTTAGGTCCATTTTCTACCTCGAACACATCTTAATACTGACAGATCAGGTTCTTCGCTTTTGTTTTCTGTTCTGGAGTCAGTTCCTGGGCCGTCGACATGACCATTTCCAACAACTTCTTCGGGACCTTCGTCTCTTGTTGTACGTTTGCTCCTATTTGGCGGGAGATGGAGGACACCATGGCACAGCTTCCCAAGATCGTACCTTTCTTGATGTTGACAGGGAAACAGTTCACATTCATTAGGCGGACTGGTATTTCCTTCTTTGCTGTCAACAACATTTTTCCAACGAGAACTCCTTTTCCAATCTTCTGATCGTCAGTGTTAGGTTCGACCATTATGACTTGCCCGTCTTGGAAAGCGCCGTTCAGGTTTGCATCGACTATAACCTCGGTTCTGCTAGGCAATACGACATCTTCTGCGAGAACAACTCAAGCGGCCACGTCCTCTCGTTGATGTAGAACCAACTCCTCGTTGTTAACCGCCATTACGCCACGCTTCAGATCCAATTGGAACCCATGGGCACACATGATGTCCATGCCCAGAATCGCCTCATCCTCTATTTCTGCTACCAGCGCACGGTGTCTGATGGGAGTCGCTCCAATCGTAATGGTCACCTCTACTTCACCATGGACAGTCGCTGATGTTCCGGTTGCTGTCCTCAGTCTCCATTTAGTCGGCTCGGTGCATCTTGATGACTTGATAACATCGGGCCTCAAGATAGTCTTCGTCGCACCCGTATCCAATAACATGGTGTGAGGGATGTCATCAATGGTGGCATCCACGAAGACACTGCTGGTTAATCGCCGCAGGGCTACTACTTTCGTGGTTCTTGTCTTTGGGGGCCTTTGAATACGGGTCGACGTTTGCCCCTCTGCACCGACCCGGCTTAGTTTCCCTGGGGCTTCCTTCGTGAAGGCTCCTGCCTGGCCTTGGGACACCGCCTGCGAACATGTCCCTCTTGCTGGCAATTCCAACACACCAGCGGATTCTTCTGCCTCAAGACTTGTTCCACAATGCGGCGAACGTCCTCCGTAGTGGTATAGTCCTTGGGCCGCTCCTCTGCAGCAGATCGCACCTGGATGCTGGCGAGTTCTTCTTCTTGGGAGTCCATGGCAGCTCGTACCTTGACGTGTACTCTTGAAACTTGCTTCGTCGCCTCGTATTCCAAGGCGTAGGCCAATGCGTTCTTGGATGTCTTAGGGTGGGCCATTCTTAATGCCTGCTGATTGTCCGGATCACGGATTCCACCCACGAAGGTTTGCAGCGTCAAACATTGCAGGAAATCATCAGGAGCTGCAGGATATGCCAACCCGGCTAGGCGCGCTACATCAGCCTCGAATTCCTGAAGACTCTCTCCGGATTTCTGGTAACGGTTTCTCAGCTGCGCATGGTACACGTCGGTCAGATGCGCCTGGCCGTAACGCATCTCCAGCCGGTTCACCAGCTTGTTGAAGTCTTCTTGTTCCTCTAGCGGCATCATTTGTAGCACATCGATAGCGTCCCCCCTCAAGGCCACAATTAACGAAGTGGCTTTTTCACTGGCCGTCCATCCATTCGCTTTTGCTGCAGCTTCAAACTGTTTGAAGTAGTTAGGCCAAGAAGACTTCCCATCGAACGTCGATGGTTTTATTTTCAATTTAGAAATTTCCGCTGGTCCTACCACAGTTTGGATCTCATTATTTTCTGGTATTTCTGCTGGTGACGGATCCCCGAACATTCGCAACCCTGTCATGATTTGTTCGAGATTCTTAATTTTGTTGTCCTGCTGGAATAATATTTCTTCCACATTGTCTTGCAGATTCCTCGTCTCTTCTGATATTTTCACAACTAGTTTATCTTCTAAATTTCTAGATTGTTCGAGCAATTTACTTTCCAGATCTGTCGACTGTTGTATCAATTTATTTTCAAGTTTCTCCTCTAAAATTTTCACGTTTTCTTCCGTGTTTCTAGAATGTTCCATTAATTTCTCTAGATCGTCTTTCAAATTTCCGGATTGTTCTCGAAACTTCTCATCTAAATTTCTGGACTGTTCCAGTAATTTATTTTGTAATTCATCTTTGAAATTTCCAGATTGTTCCATCAATTTATTTTGCAGTTCATCTTTAAAGTTTCCAGATTGTTCCTTTAATTTAGCTTCTAAATTTCCGGATTGTTCTCGAAATTTCTCGTCTAAACTTCTGGATTGTTCCAGCAATTCATCTTTGAATATCTTACTTAAATCGGCAGGACCGCCCGAGATTTCAAATAAAAAGGCTTCTGGATCCTCCCCTGCTTCTAGTAGCGCTTGGTGTAGTCTCTCTTGCAAAATCGATTTCTTTCCGGAGATTTCCAATTCGCGCTCTTCCAATTCGGTTTTTAAGTCGTTCACTTTTAAGTCTTTTAACAGCACTTTCTTTGAAGCCATTGTTTCTTTGTTTAACTAATTTGTTTAAATTCAATTTAATTTTAATTGTTTATTTATTTTCACGAACCTCGCACCTGACACCAATGTAACGTTTTTTTTAAAAGGTTCTATTATTTTTATTTTAATCAAAACACGAAATAGTTAATAATCTAATTTATTTAAAAGTAACACTAATTAACACTAACTTAAACAATAATTTATTTATAATCTAATAAGTAATTTATGTTAACCGCCGAGCGATAATTTATAACGCGACTTCAATTCTGCACTATCAGCTCTGAATTTATTTTCGAACTGTCTTACGATCGGCTGCGTGCATTTTTATATATGCCGGCTCTCTCTTCGAGAATGGCCTGGAGACGGGCGGTCTGTTCTAGTTTACTCCGCCGACAGAATTCTCCAGTCGCTAAGGCGCGTCGACTAGGCGGCGATGACGCAACAGACAGGCTGACACCGCAATCGTCACAATATCATCAAAATTGATGATTACCACATAAACTGCTGCAATGAAGCAGAATCCGATGCAGAAGAAAGTAATGCCCCTGACGAAGAAGAACTTGATTTGTCTGGAAGCAGCAGCTCTACGATTATGGAGAAAGAAAGCGATTCGACAAATATAGAAATTTTGTATATCAAGAAAATGTTGACTGAGAAAGATGTGATAATTAGCGACCTGCGGGAAAATCGTCACAATATCATCAAAATTGATGATTACCACATAAACTGCTGCAATGAAGCAGAATCCGATGCAGAAGAAAGTAATGCCCCTGACGAAGAAGAACTTGATTTGTCTGGAAGCAGCAGCTCTACGATTATGGAGAAAGAAAGCGATTCGACAAATATAGAAATTTTGTATATCAAGAAAATGTTGACTGAGAAAGATGTGATAATTAGCGACCTGCGGGAAAATGTAAAATTCCTAATGCAGCAGATTACGTTATTAAATGGTGTCATTTCTCATTCTATGAGATAAGATGACAACAAGAAGGATCTGAGTAATAAGACGCACGAATTTATATCGGTACCAAGAGCGTCAATTGCCAAACAACCAAACCAAAAGTCCAACAAACAGGTGGAGAAAAATAAATCTGAGCTGGAAAGTAAACAAAGAATGTTAGTGCCTAAATCAATTTATCAACAGAATGCACCTATTTACTCAAGAGTAGAGAATGAGAATACCGAAAGCGATAGAAATGGAAAGACAAAGGGGCAGGAATCGGCTCCAGACAGATATACTTCTACAAAGCAGTCAGAAAATATGCCAAGAAACAAGCAAAGCAACATGGTGAAACCACATGCGCCTCAATCAAGTAAGAAGGATGTTATCCCACCGAAAGATACACACAAGAAGATGAGAAACAAAGGGCAAGTTGGCCAAGGTACCTCCACCGTACTGCGGAGTGTCCCGCGTCGCGTCGTGGCTACCTACACGTCTCCAAACTGACGCCTTCGACAACATCGGAGGACGTCGTAAATTATTTGAAACAGGTTACGAGTGAGATAAATGCGAAAAAATTGAATCTAAACATCCGGATGTATACGCTTCCTTTAAAATCAGTACTCCCCTCGATAAAATAGATATTGTCAAAAATCCGAATTATGGCTCCAGGGTGTGTTCATAAATCAATAAAAATCAAGTAATTTGATAACTTATGTGGAATCTCAAATTACAAAAACAAAATTCAGCAATTGTAAACAAACAGTCTTGCGACGCAGCACGTTGGAAATAAAGTCCTATTCCAACAAAAAACAAAGACTCCACTGTTAAAAGCGCGTAAATCGGGGAAACCCTTTCAAAGTTCGTTATAAAAGGAAAATTGTATCATATTTTAAGTCATATCTGGTTCACTATATCCGAAAGTTCGTTAAAAGCGGGTTCGCTATAACCGGAAGGAAAATACATTGAGCTTATGGAAAAAATTTCGCAGCTTGAAATATAGCCTACGTTATAGCCGGAAGTTCGTTACAAATGGGTTTGTTATAACCGGACTTTACTATAGTTGCTTAGTGTTTATTTAACGTTAATTTTAAAACCTCTGTTAAACACAAATTATTTTTTTCAAGCTCTAGACATAACTGGAATAAAATGATTTACTTATCTTACTCCTTACCCATTCTTGTCCGCAGGGAATTTAAAAAAAAAACGATATGTAGTTACAATTTTTAGAATTGTTTGTACACAGTTTAGCGGCACATCGATTCACTCCATGTCTTTCTGTACTTTCCATTTTCAATAAAAGATAACTTGTTAACCTTCGATAGCTTCACATTAAATTCCCTCAAAATTCCCTTAATACGCCTCTGGCCCAACATAAGTATGCATTCGGCACGAGAGCTGTAAGGCCGGGCGCAGACTGATCAAGCAAAAACGTCTTCAGACAAAATGTTTTTGTTTGAACTTGCCAAAACCTGTTTTTTACATGCATTAAAGAGGTACCATCGCACACTGATCAAACAATACTTGCCAACAAAACACAACGCTGTAAGGCCGGGCGCAGACTGATCAAGCAAAAACGTCTTCAGGCAAAACGTTTTGTGAAACAGAAAAACATTTTGTTTTATCTTGCAAACTGCTTGATGCATCAAAACGCCTTACAACAAAACTGTTTCATTTTGTTCCATAAGGCCGGGCGCAGACTAATCAAGCAAAAACGTCTTCAGACAAAACGTTTTGTGGCACTGAAAAATATTATGTTTGATCTTGCAACAATGCTGCAATCATAAACGGTTTACAACAAAACTGTTTCGTTTTGTTCCATAACGCTTTGTATGAGTGAAATGCACATTGATGATGCAAAACGACTTTAGTCAAAACAATCGGCTGAACGAACGTCAAACAAAAATTTATGTTTGCACTCCCAACACGCTGCACCTGTTGGATGGTGCCTGCTGGTATGCGCACACTGATTAGATAGGAAACGTTTTTATACAAAGCAATTCGTTTTGTTGAACAACGTTTTGTTAGATCTCGCTGAGTGAGCTCTGCATCCTGAGATTGTGACTCAGATCTTGCGCGGGATGTTATGGGCGAACTTAGTATTTTCATGAGAGTTGCGCTACTGGTTATCCTTATACTGTGGTTCTACTAAACCATTGCTTCTCAGGCATGTTGGACTGGAGGTAACATGCTCAAAATTCCACTGTTTTGTAAACTGTTTAAATTTTGCGCTGCTATATTGTACACCATTATCAGATCTTAATACAACTGGTATACCAAACCTCGAAAAGAATGATTTTAGTAGTTATATAATTGCTTCATTAGAATCGTTAGGCAGAGGGGCTATATCTGCATATTTTGTTAAATTATCTACTACTATCAGGTAAGCACGGTTATTCAAATAAAATATGTCTGTACCTAGTTTCTCCCAAGTCAAATTAAGAATTTCGCCTGGAATAAGTTCTTCATTGATTTGACTTTTTCTGTAATGCAAGCATGTTTTGCAGCTTGCAATCATTTTTGTTAATTTTAGTACTCAGTACACATTTCTGGCCATGTACCATTTCCCTTGCTCGATTTTTTGTCTTGCCTAATCCCATGTGATTATAATGAAGTCTAATTAATATGTGAAAAGAAAAGTCTTGTACTGCAATAAATATGTTTTAAGCTTTTCTAGACCGGTTTCGCATAAAGCATCATCAGTAGAATTACAACAACCTTCAAGATAAAGAATTATAAGAAAATTAAATACTTAAAAGTTATAAAGAACTTACAGTATCCTCTAATCTAATGTATAATAAGCATGTGTAGAGTATTCGAAAATTTTTTGTAAATGACAGATGTTTTTTGTAAATAAATAAATAAAATTATTAGTATTTGAGGAAGAATCAAACGTATGTGAACTGTCAATAAGATGATTAGCAAAGCTTGAATCCGATTTATTTAATCGTAATGATCTTAAATGTTCTTTAATACGTGTTTCTTTTCACATATTAATTAAATTATTACTGCAAACATTATGGAGAACATATCTAATATAATGAAGTCTGTTTAAAATTTCAGTTCTTAATTTTACTGGTACAATTATACGATTAGCTTTGAATAGTAAATCTTCCGTTTCGAATATGTATATGTCGCTATGTTAAATTTTCAAAATTAGCAAGATCTTAATTAACATAATAATGTTTTTGCTAAAAAAAAATAAATCTTCATTTTACTGTATTAAAACTTATTTTGTTTCATTATAGATAGCTGGTATACCTTGCAATCACTATATGTAGATTTATCTGAACTCATTTTTATCCGTTCGTTATCAGTTATACATATTTAAGGATGCATGAATAAACGATAAATACTGCGGTGGGTCGCTGAATTATGTTTAAGCGCGGAGAATCCTTGAGTGTTAAAAAGAAGCAAAAGCTAGTGCTCTGACGCATTTGCTATAGAGTCTAAGCAAAAGATTATTCATATAAATCGAGACAAATGCTTTTCCTACTACCTTTTCCTTCAAATCATTTGCTTTTACCTTTTACTTTAATTGCTTCATTTTTATTCATCAGACCCCTTATCTCCTTTACGGAGATCTCGTAGCATTGTTTTCGCCTTACCACCGACTTGATTTTGGACTTCAGAATCGATGATGTGTTGTAGAATTTCTTCTAAGTTCTTCGGCGGTTCCATATAAACTATTTCCTCTAGGTATCCATTCAGATAAGCAGTCTCAATATCAAACTGCCTTATTATCATATTATGATGATCTGCAAGCGACGCCATAAGACGAATGGAGCCACTGGAGTGAATGGGTCTGATGAATAAAATGTAGCAAATGCTTTTACTTTAAAATTATGAAGCAAATGCTTCAAAATGCATGAATAATATTTTGAAGCTATTGCTTTGAGCTCTAAGTAAACGCATCTGCTTCGATTGGAGTAAAAGGTTCATAATTATGAATAAAACTCATTTCATGAGTAAAAGTGAGCATTTACTAACACTTAAAGCATTTGCTTCAAGAAATGTGAAGGTAGCTCAGTATTAAACTTCGGTTTGTGCGAATCAAAAGGATTTGCAAATTATGGCATTATTAAATCAACCGAGGGTAGAAAAACAATACAAAAAGTATTCAATGAAGAGAACGTATGTTGATTGTCTGAGCATTTTATTGGTGACCATTACGAAAAACGAGAAGGTGCATTAACATCTTTTAAAAAAGTGAAGGATTTCTTCAGTTATACCATGAGTTTTTTAATTCCCCTAAACATACAACATAAATATTCGTATGTTCAGTTAAAGGAAAAAACAACAAAACAAACATGCTGTAATTGTCAATTGACAATGAATGAATGAGTGTAATGAAATGTTATGATTTAAGTCCGGAAACTTTAAGATATAAAAAGTATTTTATAAATATTTAGCTTAGCACATTGTTTAAAACATGAAAAAGGGCAATTCGAATATTTACAATTTTTTAAAATGGTAATAAGAGTACTTCCGAATTTTGAAAATTTAAGTTAGCGACCGGTTTCCATAAATTTATATTCTTCAGGAAGCTATCGTCAAGAATTTCTGTATTCTTCTTTCTTGTCTCCAATCATAGCAGTTTTCAATTTTAATATTTTATTTTTGACGATAGCAGCCTGAAGAAGATAAATTTTTCAAAACCGGTCGCTATATTAAATTTTCACTCACGTCAAGACGTCAAGAGTGTGGTTGTCTAAGCCCGCTCACGCGTGACGGGTGAACTCACGTCACGTGCCCAACACTACTAGAAAGGGCTATCCATACATGCTATGTTCCATTTGAAAAAATTGACTAATTTTTAATATGCGAACTAAACCGTAGTGATTGTCACTCGATTTTTAAAAATATTGAATATTTTAAAAGTACGGATGTATAGAAATATTTTCATCCAAAATTAAACATCGTATCATTAAAAATGACAATTTAGCAACCGATCGAATATGGGCCAATTTTTGGATAAAATGAAAAATAACTCGGTAAATATTAAAAATAAGCGATATCATTTTGACGTGATATCATTTTCATCGCCTCTTTAAGAGCTAACCAAAGCTGCAATAAAATATATAAGGTTCCATTTAAAAAATCATAAGTTACGTCTGTAACTTTTCAATGAACAACCCTGTATAGTTGGAAATAATTTTAAATTATGCGGAATGGAAACCTACACAATTTTTATTCAGACACCTTTTGATAAAAAATATATAAAAGGGTACTTTCCTCTAATTCGAAGGTTTGGGACACCCTATACAGGGATGGATACACCATAGGAAAAATTGAACCTTCTTGACCAGTGGCGTAGGTACAGGGTAGTAGGTCAGTATTTTAGTACATAACTTTTTTATTGAATTTTTTCAAAAGAGCCGAAAGAAAAATCGAGAATTCCAATAAAATTGTACTAAAAATGAATGGGATATTCAAATCAAAAGCTTACATTGCTTCAGAAATTCGAATTTTGGTAAAAAAAATCAAATATGCCTTGAAAACATTAGCTGCTAATTTACATATCAATTTACATATTTACTAGACGCATCGCAAATCAAAAAACCTTTCTTGGAATTGAGCAGCGCTTCCGAGAAGCATGTACGTTTTCAAAAAAATGCCAAAGATCAAATTGTTCTTCGTAAAGCCTAATTGTTACTTTTAGTTTCCGCTAGAATGAGCATCATGTCCGTTATTTCATTGTTAGAGCCCATTTTTAATTCATAAATTGAGAAAAAACTAGATAAGCATAAGAGTATTGGTATGTAAAATAGCAGTTATGTTGCCAAGGCATATTTGATTTTTTTACCAAATTTCGAATTTGTGAAACAAGTAACCTTTCGACCTGAATATTTCGAAAAAGGTTAATCTGATTCATTTCTTGTATAATTTTGTTGGAAATTTTCAGTTTTTGTTTCAGATTTTTTGAAAAAGTAACAATAAAAAAGTTATTTGGAAAAAGTTAACCTACTACCCTGTATCTACGTCACTAATGAAGAATGTTCAATTTTGCCTATGATGTATTCATCCTTGTATTCCAGTTGTCTTGCATATCAAATTTTAATCCTCTTAATCTTAAACCGTTCCAGAAATATTTAAGAAAATATACTTTCTAAGTTGTCAGAGTCAAATTAGGTTAAATTGTAATATTTTGGTGCCCTCTATACCGGGTGTTTTTTTTTTTAAGTTTTAACCAAGTTGGCCATGACAAGTAAAATTTGAAAATGTATTCTCAATGAGCTCTTGAACCCGCACCTTTTTACTAATTTAACCATCTCTCTATCTCTTCGAATAAAAAAGTTACCCATGTTGTCCCTACGAAATCCGGGCACCCTGTATATGATATAATTATTGCCATCTTAATTGATAACATCCTATACAGGGTGTTTCAATGATGATGCATCAAACTTAGGGGACACTTTTCTGACATTATTTGGAACAAAATATCTTAATACAATCTGAGCAAGTTGAAATTTGCATTATTTGGAGTCGACGTTTTTAGAAATACAGGGATATTCACATAAACCGTTCGTTAAAAGTTTTCAAATCTCTTTAAATAAAATAAAATTGTCTTTGTATCACTTCCGGTTGTACCGGAAGTCGCTATCAACTCGCTTATTTTAAATGGAATGCTATATTTTTTATCACGTTTTTGAATTCTACATGTAAAAATATGTTAAGTTGCAATACATTTCCCTACATTTTGAATTTTCTTAGAAATTTGGATTCTGCAATCTGATTTTCAAAAAATTATAACACAGCTGTTATTGAAGCAATTTTATTTGTAATAGCTAATATTGTAGTTGAAGCTTTAAGGTTCTTAAAAATTCCATCAACATATTCTATTAAGCTACAGGGTGTCTAAAACGTACCGCTCCACTCGAAGATATTCAAACACAGAAAAATACTTTTTTTCAAATGGAATAACCGATATTTTAATGCACCATGGTATGTGTAATCAAATGCTGCGTCGAACTGTACTAGCATTCCCTACACCTAACTTTAACAGTTTTTGAGTTATGAAACATTTTCGTTTTAATTCATAGAAAATTACAATTTTAATAGGTCAAATATTTTTAATTTTATTAAGATAGCATGGAAATTATAACAACGATTACTGTTACTACAAATTTTGTAGTCAACCAAAGAAAATAGAATTTGGCAAGTGGAAATTCACAAATTTTAATAGTTCTTTAATCATTCTTCTCTTAGGACGCTTATGATCTTATAAAACGAAAAAGCATGAATTTCATTACTTTAAATTGAAGAATAAAATAGCTGCTAGTTTGCAATTCTCTGGATTAGCGTGAAAGTATTTTAAAACCATTGTCTAATTATCTTCGTTATTTGTTACTGATCTTCGTACATTTTATTTTTCCAAATTGTATAAAGTTAGGTTCAAACTTTCCAAACTGTGTTTTATTCATAGGAGACAAGAGGAGTACATTTGATTGAACACACATTCTCTGCTCTGAACAATTTTAGATCATTCTTCATGAATTTAAAAAATAGATTTAAAATATCAGCGTTTGAATAATTTTGATTTTGATTCTCGACTTTTTTTTGCTTTTGCTTAAAATTTGTAGTAACAGGAAACGTTAAATGCAATTGTTTGTTGTTTTCATAACTATATCAACAAAATTAGAAATATTTAACCTAATAAATGTAAATTTTTATGTATTAAACCAAAAATATCTTATAACTGAAAAACTGTTAAAGTTAGGTATAGGGAATGCTAGTATAGTTCGACACAGCATTTAATTCCACATACGATGGTGTATTAAAATATTAGTCGTTCCATTTGAAAAAAAGTATTTTTCTGTGTTTGAATATCTTCGAGGGGAGCGGTGCATTTTAGACACCCTGTAGCTTAATAGATTATGCTTATGGAATTTCTAAGAACCTTGAAGCTTCAACTACAATATTAGCTATTACAAATAAAATTGCGTCAATCATAGCTGTGTTATAATTTTTTTAAAATCAGATTGCAGAATCCAAATTTTTAAGAAATTTCAAAATATCTCAAAAATGATGCATTTTAGAGATAGGGAAATGTATTGCAACTTAACATATTTTTACATGTAGAATTCAAAAACGTGATAAAAAATATAGCATTCCATTTAAAATAAGCGAGTTGATAGCGACTTCCGGTACAACCGGAAGTGGTACAAAGACAATTTTATTTTATTTAAAGAGATCTTTACGGAAAACCCTTGCTCCTTAAATTTCAAATATCTACGTGAACTGCAACCTTGAAAACTTTTAACGAACGGTTTATGTGAATATCCCTGTATTGTAGCAATTTAAATTTCTGCCACCGTGAAACAAGGCGAGTGATTTAAATTGTTTTATGAATGTTCACACAGCTGCAAGAGGGCAATAAATATCAATCGTAAACGAAAGAATTTATAAGCGGCTTTTAATTCTACTCTTGACCGAAAGACGTGTTAAAGGTGACAGCATTGAAAGAATGTGCATTTAGCGTGCATTTTGAACTATTCTGATAATCAGATAATCATGTCTGCGTATTCTTGAAACGTATATGACAACACATACACTAACACACTTACATACACTAATAAATGTTAAAAATTAAAGTTACAAACTACACCAAATTCACGCAAATTTTGCTTCGCTTCCAACATTACTCTTTATTAAAATCTAAAAATCATTCAATAACCAGAACGGACTAAGTGTGTTTCATCACATCACCTGAGGCGACATTTTATGAGGCATAAATAAAACAATAAACCGATTCTTTTGAGGAAGGTTAAGGTAAGTTAAGGATTCCGTTCGACCTCATCTACGGTACGTTTCAAAAATATACGATTCTCTCGATTCTTCGGTTTTCTCAAAATCTATTCGTTAGAAAAAAAAAACTTATACGAAACTTTTATTTCTTTTGTCGATATCTGTCGATATACCGAGTTTGATGAACCTACATTGAAACAGCCTGTATAAATTCTTATTTATAACTTATTCATAAGTTTGTAACATAGAATAAATTTTGTAATTAACAAACAATTGTCAAATACTCAGTTTTTGAGGTTTGCCGGTTTTAATGGATCGATGTACATGTACTCATATCTTTAAGGAGGGATTTTTGTTTGCTTATAGTTGAATATCTTTTCCTATTTTAATGCTGTAATGCTAGTTCTTGTAATTTGGTCTACCTAATATCCCGTAAATTTAATTTCTTTTTTTAATTATGCCTATCTTTTTGTTTATATTAATTCTTTGATTAATCTTACGACATACACACGCACGGTGCTGCCTTGTTGGAAATAAACTATGTAAATAAAATATAAAATTCCGATCTCTAATAATTACAATTACATTTGATGACAGGTATTTAGTACACCGAAATCTGAACATTGATTTAAATCGGGTCATCGATCTATAATTATGAATTCAAACTTTATGAATAATTTGCATATATGAGAAATTAAACCAGGACTTCATAAAACAGGTATAATTCCAAAGGTAAATAAATTTTGCTACTTAAAATATGCCGGGATAGCGCATGGACGCTGGTCCCGTTCACAAAAATTATCACCCCGTTACGAGTGATGTTAAAAAATAAGGGATAACAAACTTCAACAACGACAATTAACGTTGATGAAATTTACTCCCATTAAACCAAGTCATTTAATAATGATTGATAAATCTTAAGCCAGTAATTTAAAACGAGAAATTCCTAGTTTTTACTTAATATATGATACTTTATAAAACGATAAACTTGAACCGCCATCTGTCAACCATATACATAAGCAAGTCCATAAATAGAGAACTAAAAAAGGATCCGTTCTTAATACTTACTTTATTGTAAACATGATTATAAATGCGATTACCAAGGCACATAATGAGAATGTGTAACCCGTTCTTGAAATAGCCTTAACCAATGCAACATAGAACTGGAAAAGGATAGATATTATGTTTGCTAAAATTTCCTCAGCATCTGCGTTAATTACCTCTGATATGGTGTTGGATGGTGGAGGAAATAATATTTCCAGCGTTGGGTATTCAGCCGTAAAACACTGGGTGTAATTTGTCCAATACCGTTTTGGTTGATCGGCCATGTACCAGTAACCCGTTTCTGTACACCATCGACTTGCATTTTGGTCCTAAAAAACAAAAAATAAATGATAAACAGAATTATTTTTATACTTTATATTTTTACAGCTAATTCATTGTTCCATAATTTCTAGTCATCTTTAGGAAGAAAAAGAGATTAGAGCTATGTCTGTTGAATAATTTAGTTAAAAATGCACTACATTTTTTTAAGTACTAAATTTGAATTATGTGTAATACAAGAACAATTATTTTGTTTAAATAAATACATACAAAAACGTAATTAAATATTAAATAATAGGTAGACCCCGGTGGTGATAAAGTCCCACAAAAGACTCATAATTTGTTTATTTAATGTTTATTCGCAAAATCCTGGAACAGGTAATTTTTTTATTTTAAAAAGACACCTTATAGTGTAAAAATCTTTTCTCGATCGGCATTTATTTTTCTGTGACGTCATCATTAATTTTTTTAAATGGCGACCTTAACTTTTTTATGCAGATTTTGATAGCCCTTCTTGTCAGCAAAATGGTGATGTAAACAAGTTAGTATTTTCCACAATAAATTTTTCGAAAAAAATGGACATTACAATTTAAAAACACAAGGCTATTTTACTTTATTTTAATGATAATTTTGAAATTAAACCAAAAACAAGTAAAAATTAACGAAAATATTGAAAGTCTTCCCTAGGAACCAATTGTTCAGATTTCCATTGCAGCATAACATACATTTTTAAAAAAAAAATTCCAGAGATCACAGTGGTCTGGATCGCAATCGTAGCGCGAATTAATTTAAAAAATCAAGTTTCATTTTTCCACTTAAGTTTAGTCATACGGAAGACTTTAATACCTATACTTCACCAAAACAATAAAAAATGTAACTGTAGTGCCTTATCATGACCATGAGGCATAGTAATGCCTAGAACTGATCTATGCATTTTGCGCTTCTCATTACAAGAATTCAATCGTTCTTGATATGCTATCGAATAGTCATTGCAATATATTTCATATTTTGTTCTTTTTAAATATTTGTAATGGCTGACATTACTGAAGGTAATATGGTCTATTTATATATTTTTGCCTCCAAATTTAAGTTAAATACATCATTTTTTAAGAACACACTTTTTTCTCAAACCTACAATTGTTTCAAAGGATTTTAAAAAAGGCAGGGGTATGTAGGCTTTGAATGTTATTATATTACATTAAGTGATAAAGTAGTTTTTCTATTTTGCGTTGGTAATAGAGCTATTAACGCACCGAAACGAGTGCTTTAATAGAAAATTTGAGTGCGTTAATGGCATTGGTGTAATTAATTTATTTAATGTTGGTAGTTGGTAGTACCAAATAAGAAATAAACATCAAATATCAAACGATATCAAGAAGTTTTATTTAATTTAAACGATCACCACCACGAAATGTGCAATTATTATAAACGTTAACACATTGGGTGTGTCTTTAGAATTTATACTAATGCCTGGTATGTTCTGATTTGATACAATAATTTTGAGTGTATTATTACCTTCAACAGTGGTTTTATTATGCGAGGCAGCGAGGCGCAATCAGACTATGATCCAGTGGAACAGCAGGGCCAGGTTAGTTTGCTGAAATCCATAATGTTGAAAATTGAATTTCCCACTGGCTACTTAAATGATGTTAAATAAATGTCACCAACCACCGCAGAATTCCCTAAATTTTAAAACATCGCTTTTTTCTTTAAAAAGGGGCAAAATAGAAAAAATAGTATAAAATACTCGTCCGTTCCATCACTCGCCGCAAGCGGCTCGTGATGGAATTTCGGACTCGTGCTTGAAAGACTGCCTTCTGTAACTTGTGTTTTAATATACTATTTATTTTTAAAAAAAATTAACTACCCCAAAGAGCCTCCTCAGTTTTATTTAAATATTTTCATTTTAGTTCCCGTTCGAGGAATGGTTAAAATTTAAGATTTGCCGAGGAACGATTGTTGTAATAGAAAAATATATAAATGTTTAAATAGGTTTTCGGATAACACAGCATTATTTAAAGAAAATCTTCTACTGATTACGTTCCTTTTGTTTACGCTTACAATTAATTCGCACTACGATCGTGATCCGGACCACCCTGCGATGGTCTGGATCATGTCTATTTTTTTCTCGAAAAAGTTGTTGTGTAAAGTACTAATTGAAGCGTTCTTTACAAAAATAGCCTTTGTTAACAATTTGACAAAGTTGAGAAAAACATCCACGAGGTGGCGCCAATTTCAATACATCCAACAAATTAAAGACGCGTCAATATTTACCTTTTGCACAAAAACAGCCTATGTTAATAATAATAATAATAATAAGCGACATATTTTTTCATCGTTACTTTCTTCCTCTAACATAATAGCAAATAACTTCCTTTTGAATTTATTCATTTTTCTCTTCAGATTATATAAAATGACAACGTGCGCTTCAGCGTAATACGCAATATAGATAGACCGCTTCGTGTGTAGTGTGCGTATTCGCATTGCGCACTGCGCATTTACGCTTGCGGATTGCGCTGTAGATAGACCAAGGCTTTAGCTATCTCTTGTTGATACGGCATCATGCACAAAACTAGTATGGCGCCAAAAATCTTTGAATAATTTGTGACTATGGTACCTGAATTAAAACGCATTCGTTTATACATTATTGAATTTATTTTGTAAAAATACATGACATACAGCTCTTCAATGTAGTTAACTCTCTGTTCCTTGGGAAGAAAAATATCTTATGTTTGGATGTCTATTCTCCTTATTGGGGCAACCATTTCTTGTAACTGGCGGAGTTCATAATTACTCTGCAATAAGAAATAGGAAATTGAACATTACACACAAGCACGAGGTTAATTATTTTAGTTGTTATTTTATCAATTTAATTTCTGATACATACCTTTTGAATTTCCGTTAATATAAACGGTTTATTAAGCCCAAAATAAATGTAGCGTGACGTATAATTGTGATCTAAATTTTTTTTTTTTTTTTTCAATGAAACGGTTGTTACGGTCGCTTTAGTAAATTTAATTTTTTAAATTAAATTGATTTGTTTGATTGGCAGTATTAGAGAAATAGAATATCTTATAAATCACGTGAATTATTTCAGCCTGATTGGGCCTCATCAGAGATATGTACTAAAAAAATTACTTTTTGAAAGGATAATAATTAAATTATATACTTACATATTTTTGAATTTCCAATAATTATTTTGGAAATTCAAAAATATATAAGTGTATAATTTAATTATTATCCTTTCAAAAAGTAATTTTTTTAGTACATATCTCTGATGAGGCCCAATCAGGCTGAAATAATTCACGTGATTTATAAGATATTCTATTTCTCTAATACTGCCAATTAAACAAATCAATTTAATTACAATTTCATTTGGCAAGAACTACAGCTGTCATTAATTTCACTCAATGTTACCATAGTTACTTACGTTATTTATTTTACTGTCACATTTTGCCTTTTGAATGATGAAACATAACTGTTCCTTTCAATTTTGCAAAATACTAGACGGTTTTTTCAAAAAGTTTTCTTTCAGGGTTTGTTTTTGGGTTATTGGAAATTCAAAAATATGTAAGTGTATAATTTAATTATTATCCTTTCAAAAAGTAATTTTTTTAGTACATATCTCTGATGAGGCCCAATCAGGCTGAAATAATTCACGTGCTTTATAAGATATTCTATTTCTCTAATACTGCCAATTAAACAAATCAATTTAATTACAATTTCATTTGGCAAGAACTACAGCTGTCATTAATTTTTTAAGGTTACATTTTTGGTTACATTTTCGTAGTTGTATTTCCCCGCGTCGGCGCGGCGCAGCGTTGCACCTCGGCCATTTTGAGCTTTGTTTTGGTTATTATTTCAGAACGATTCCCGAACTGTGCAGAACTGGTTGCGCTTGAGCGTTCAATTCTAGAACAGTTCTGTGATAGTTCTGGTACTGCATAAACCAAAACAGAAGTTAGAGTACATTTTACCTACTTGTAATAAACTACCTTGTAAATAAAAATACTATGTTAATTTTAACTCTACTCACATATATTGGATTAGTTATTGAATAATCCATGTATAATCAGTACCCAATTCAAAATTATATTTTAGGCAAAAGTATTTTATAAAAACATTTCCATTATTTTTTCATAATTATATGAATAGTTAATTATATGAAGCTTATTTTGATTAATATAATACAGCAATACTGACTGCATAAGATTTGCGCAATACGTCGATGACGAACAGACGAAATAATTGCTACGATTAACTGATTGTTTCTAGTTAATAATTTCTTGTTAGAGCGACAGACTTTTGACAAATGTCCTTTTTTATGACACTTATAACATTCTGCATTTTTGAATGGACAGTCACTGCGTTTGTGTGAATCATCACAACCTGAACACTTGCAATCCAAAGGTGCCGCAAATTTCTTTCTTTCTTGAATTTTTATCGGACGAAATTTTGATTGATTCTTGCTCTTCAAATTAGCTTTAGAACTAACAGCTTGAACCTGTGTCTCATCCTTACTGGCATTCTTGAGTTCCTTTAGATCGCTTTCCACAGCAAGTTCAGCTTCAATTTCAGTCACAAGAGACGAAAATTTTCCGTTGGGATTTTTTTCTAGCCATCGAAGTGCGTGTTTTTTAATCCGTTCATGACTAGTTGTGTGAGAAAAACTCAAACTTAAAATCAAGAGTAAAATTCGCAATTGATCGTCATTGAGAGTTGACAATTCAAAATTAGCTGCATGACGGTTAATCAAAGTTGACATTTCGCTGAACGAAACTGTTTCATCAAAACGATAACACAGAATTTCCACACGGCGACGTATTAAAGATTTTCGTTCTTGAAAACGTTCATTAAGGGGATTCTTTCAAGCAGAAATCAATGCAATGTTATTTCTTTATTATGGCTTTCGTTATGATTAAAACTTTCTGAAAAAAATATATGTGATTTAAGTAGTGATTGCCCGCCGCCCGTTGCAGATAGATGCAGAGACCGACAGAGACCGCATGCAAGGGATAGCGTTATGCCGACTCCGTTTTGCAGCACTATTTTGTCAACGAATTACGGAAGTTGTAATTAATCAATACAATTTAAATTTAACCAACATATCAAGGACATGTAAAACAAAGGCTGTGGACCACTATTTTCTTAAAACGTGCATAGTTCACTTCACTACAGCGTTGTACAGTAGAGCCAATTTATTGAAGGTTTGGATTTTTTTTTTGGAAAACCCTACTTGCATTTAATACTCGCCGAAACGCCACAATTCGCCGACAAAAAATGCATTACATTGCTGCTTGAAAGAATCCCCTTAAGTACGGCTACTAACTCTGCTTGCTGTCTTTCTTCTGGATTCTCTGGAGCGACAATATTAGCTAACTCATTGTATTCATATTGCCCTAATCGGTCGAAAAGAAGTCGGGTTTTCAGTTTGTCTGGCAATTTGATTGCCTCTTCTTCCAAAATATATTTGTGACGAGAAAACCACTTACTAAATTCGACAATTTTTCCGTCAGGCTCAAATTCGTATTTTTCTATACGACCAAGAAGTTGACTGTATATGTCTGATACTGTTGGAACAGACGATACAGTAGCAGGAAGTAACGTATTGATTGTTGCAGTGAGAACTTGTTGCTGTTGTGCAAGCTGAGCTACCAAATTTGTAAGCTGATCTAAACTAACTATTTTAATAGTTCGATAGTCGCAGCGCCAGTTGTTAAGTCCTGATATATTCGCTTACACAGTGAATGCCTTCGAATTCGTTGAAACAGTAATACTAGTTTTGCATTGTAAAAAACTCTGTCTGTTTATTTTAAAAACATACATCAGACTATCTTTTATTTTAAATCGATAACAAACTACTAAAACCCTAACACCGTCCAATATTCCACACCAAACGTTGTTTTCCTGGAAATTACGCGTTAGTTCCCAAGTTGACATGGGGATTAGCAAGGTGGCAGTATCTACAGTTATGCCTGTTTACAGAACCATTTAACTTAAATGTAGCTTTGTCTGAAAAAACAATGTTTCTTACAAAATTTTGATCTGGTTCAGTTCTTTCTGTTATAATTTCTGCAAATTGAATGCTGCGATCAAAATCGTCTTCTAAGAGTTCATGAACTAAATGCGGTTTGTAGGGATGATACTTAGACCGCTTTAATATTTTTCTTACTGATCCTTCAGACACATCATGATCTGCTGCAAGTTGCCTGATTGAGGTTTGTGATGTTTCACGAACATCCAGTAAAATTTGTAATGTAATGTCATCATTTGTTGCTGTTTTCGGTCTTCCGAGAGTTGGACGATTTTTTACACTTTTTAGTTCATCAAATCGTTGCACTGTTCGCGGGACTGTAGATCTGCTGATAGGAGGTCTGTTTGGATGACTGTTTGGAAAAGCGATAAAGAGTATTAGAAATTACTAAAATTGATAACAATCAATAGATAACACAGAAATGTTACTTTTGAATTAAATTTTGAATAAGTTTCGTTTATTTACAGCCCTTTGTTCAGAAAATGTTCCCTCTACAAAATTAATTTGGTTTTTGAATTTTCTTCGTTATTTTAGAATAAACAAGCTTATGATATACCGTATTGTATTTCTAAATCAATTACAAATGGTACCAAACTAAACCTAGGTTACCATTTAAAAAAATTCAAGATGGTTGCCTCTAACAAACACGAGTCGCACAAAACAAATGAAACTCACCAAAATTCCAAAATTTACTAATTTTTTTTTTAGTTCTTTCTCTGTGGTTTGCCTTTTTCTTTTAATACTGCGGAAAGACATCAGCTTAGAAATATTTTTATTTGCTGATTCTGTATTACTAAGGCCTAGTTTTACAATCGTGGAATAAGGACAGAATAATTGTTCGCCGAATATCTTTTAATGTTCCTCCATATCTACTCACACTTACGTCACGGTATTCTAAGAATAATGCTTATCCAATGATTGTAAAATCGGGCCTAAGTGAGCTAGTGTGTAATTCAACGGGGCCTTTTAATAATATTGAAAGTGACATTGTTTGCTTCAATTTTTTGTATATTTCAGAAAGTGATTGTTGATTTTCTTTAAAAAAAATACGTCTTCTTTCAAATTACTTATTAAATTATCAATTTTATTTTTAACATTTTTGTGCAAATCGGTTTTGATTACAGCGGATTCCCCGAGCAGGCTCTGTACAGCTGTTTCAGGCCTAGTTGGGCCTTCATCAGCGAACTGGCTTCAATTTGTCAATCCTACTGCAATATCAGGTCAACAAGCGATCGAAAGATGTCGCTACTTTAATGTCCATTACTTTCACATCGCATTGGCGAACATCCCTAGGACATATCGGTTTGGTTTGCAGTGGAGTTCTCGGGCTACGGTTCTGCTGATGAAGGCCCAACTAGGCCTGAAACAGCTGTACAGAGCCTGCTCGGGGAATCCGCTGCAATCAAAACCGATTTGGACAAAAATTTTCAAAATTCTCATATGCTTTGACAGCACATGGCCGCCTTGCATTGGGATGACTTATTATGTAGCGAACTGGCTTCAATTTGTCAATCTTACTGCAATATCAGGTCAACAAGCGATCGAAAGATGTCGCTACTTTAATGTCCATTTATTTTTAACGTTATTGCATCTTTAATACTTGATATAATAGGTGCAGACAAATATGTTTCTGGTTGTTCATCATCCTTACAATAATTATTTTTTTCGTAAGTATTATCGCTATTGATGTTCTCAACAAGATAGTGAATATGTTTTTACAAAATGTGTTCTGTATGGAATAAAATTCACAGTCGCATGAATATGACTGTACTCATATTTTGCAATACTGACATATTAGTTTGCAACATATTTGATGATCAGTGTTTCTTATAGCAATATAAAATGTTTCATTAGTATTTAACTGATACGTGTTATTATTGATTTAATTAATATTGCAATCAAAAGTTAATGATGCGCTGTGATGATTTATAATTTTTGTTATAATATGGCAATTAATCTTTCCTGTAGTAATGTTTAAAATTCTTTTGACCGTCTTATCACGAATAAAATTAATTAGGCATGTGGTCCCTTGTCCAATCTCTGTACTTTTCTACCTTCCAGACAGAAATATTTAATTACTTTAACATGGACAAGCAAATATCGGCCCTTAGGCCCGGTTTTTCAATATCAAGTTAAACTGTAACTTTCGGTTTATTTCCATAGCGACAATTGTGTTCTTATGGGAGTAAACTGAAGGTTAAAGTTAACATGCGATTGAAAAACCGGGCCTTAAACAATAGGTCTATTCCAGCAACGTTCCTGGACTAGTTTGAAACTGTCAAATATATTTGGCCATGGAATTAATCAGCGCTTTCAAGAACTGCCTTAAATGTGAAACTTTGATTGGCGCATGCTTCTGACGGTTTCGAACCAGTCAGGGACTGCTGCAGAAACAGACCTAATGAAAAGTCTAATGCCCGTATGCATAGACAAATCTCAAGGTAGACTTAAGGAAAAAGTGATACTTAGGCTGCGTCCGACTCGTTGACAAACACCGTCGAATTCGTCCGATTCATTGGCCTAGTTTACACCGACACTTTGGTCCGGGGACCAAGGACTATATGTGGACCAAATTAGAACCTTAATCTTGATTCGATCGTTGTAAACTCTACGGACTAAAATGGTCCGCTTTTAGTTCGGTACTTCCGCGAGAGAGAACCGAACCAAGTTGGTCCGCAGTTTGGTTCGAAGTAATGTCCGTTGTAAACACAATCGACGCATTTTGTGGGGACTAACCGAAAAATTAAAAAAGAAAATTTAAAACCGCATGGCCGCCTTGCATGGGATGACTTATTAAGTAGCAAAGTGGCTGCAATTTGTCAATCCTAATGCAATGTTAGGTCAAAAAGCGATCGCAGGATGTTGCGATTTAATCTTATCAATTTTTAAGGTTAGGATTGCTTCTTTCACTTTTCACGATAACTTATAAACGTTGTAGACGGGAACCAAAATTTGCCGAACCGAACTATCCCTTCTTGTTTAGTTCTCGCGGACGAAACTAATTAATTTTGGGGTGTAAACTAGGCCAATGTCAGACTCCTGGCCAGACCATGGGCGCCGTGGTCGCATTTTAAAACGTAATCACTTGACCGTCCGACAGATGGTCAGCCATGGGTTGACTACTTTAACCAGCTTTAACCATGAGGCTGAGGCAAATTAGATTGGAGATTTCGAGGAGCGGGCACTTCTCGGGATTGAAAATTTTTGGAAAAATTTTAAAGCTAACTTCAAATCAAATTGTGCTGGTTTAGTTACATTGTTCAAAGTAAAGTTTGACTTTGGCTTAAGTCTAACACGTTGGTTGCCGTGAGAAGAACAACGTGATGCACGGAAAATTCACCTCAGTAGCCATGAGTATCAACAATTGATTCTCAAGCACTGTGAGTTTTAATGGCCAGGAAAACCAACATTTGCTTCTCAGATCAACGTAACTTTTATGCAACCGATAGTACACGGCTGTAAGCTGTGTAAACTACTTTTGGCCTGGACCTGACTGAATCGACATTAGTGGTGAGACGGTATTTCTGTAACGGTTATTTTGTCGCGGTATAAATTTGTAACGTTACTTTGCGTTACTGGTTTCTAAAATAACCAGTTCCAATGTCGCGTATGTCGCCAATTGAGAAATTACAAAGCGTTCGTGTTTTTCAGTAACGTATAACGTTTAACGCTTTGCTGGTACTCAGTCTCGACGTCGCGTCGCGTTTATTGGAACTAGTTACTTTAAAAGCCAGTACTGAACAATTGAAAATTTAACTAAGGGTCGACAGCCAAATGTTCGTTACTTAAATCGTCAAGAGAATGTACATAAAGTTTTTAAACACCACCGGTTTAAACACCACTTTTATCATTTAGCAGCCCGACATTAGTTGTCAACATATATTATAATAAACTACCTAACGTCTCAAGACAGGTATTTTTGAATTTGTGAGAGGTTATTGTTTACAATCAAAGGCAAAATGCATTTGCGGGTGACGCGCGCATAAATGCAGTCTTTCGCCCCGTTTCGCTCGCTACTGTCGCTATAGTTATTTCGCTCCAACGCAACAGGAATTGCCTACATCAAGTACCAAGATGCAAAAATAACGCGACAAAGTAACGTTACTCTGTCGCGGTATTTTTGCGTCGCTGTAACGAAAGTAACGTTCCAACGGTGTAACCGTTTTTCCCATCACTAATCGACATATGATTCTTACGGTCATTTGTGCAAACTTTAGCTATATCAGCCGCGTGAATCATATTGTGCTTCTCGGATTGAAAATAGTGAAAAATATGTTTTTGGGAAAAAATATAGCCATTTACGCTTAAAACAATCTCATTGTTAACATATTCAAGGATAAAATAGTTTTGGCCAGAAGGGACAAGATATTTCTGACTATTACGGCAGTCAACGTGCTAAAAGCCAGTACACAATGAATTTGCATAAAACATAAGACATAAGCCGTAACAGTAATTCGACCTATGTAAAGAAGTGCGCTGTAACACAATAGCTCCATACCGAGAACAACACAAATTTCTTTCTTACGGCTTATGTCTTATGTCTTAAGGTCCGTCTACACGCAACGATTTGCCTGCGCGCATCAGTGTGCAAACTAGTTTGTGCAAGCAAGCCCGTGCATATAGGCGCCATGCACATCTCTGCGTTTAGCGCCGCCTGGCGGGGTGATTTGTGAATTAGTGGTATGAAAATATTTCTTGAGACTCTTTGCATAGGAATAATATCACTCTTATGACAAGTTACGATTGTAGTACATAATACTTGAGCTTCCTGGTATTGAAATACATTACAATATTCAAGTTCAAATGTACACTAATATAATTTTAAACAACTCGTATTTTCATACCACTAATGCAGAATATGGTCATTGGTGGCGCTGGCTTCGCATGTGCTTGGTCCCTATAGACGGCAAATCGTTGCGTGTAGACGGACAATTATGCACGGGCTTACTTGCACAAACTTGTTTGCACACGCAAATCGTTGCGTGTAGACCGTCCATTATGTGCATACGGGCATAAAACCTCATCTAGTGGAAATTTTTTTAATCTAGTACTTTTTGTCTCCGAGATCTAGTGTCACGTTATTCCAATGCGCTGGCACTATTTACTCGATTCGGTAATTCCTCCGCGCTCACTCTATTCACTCCACGAGCACTTTTGTCCCACTTTTACGTATATCAAAACAGCTGCGCTCTCACTCTAGTTTTCACTCCGAGCTTGCACCGCGTGAATTTCCGAACTCAACAACTGAGTTGATCGATATGTTCGTATTCGTCAGTGTTGCCAACACAGCTATTTTACCGCTAGATCTGGTCTTTTCGAGAGTCGATCTAGTGGGTAAAATTTCATCTGGCGGCTAGCGGCAAATTGAGCTGTTTTCAGAAATTATTTGACTTTTCCTACCTTTTACCCAGATTCCCCCCAACCATACAGGAAAATTCTTGGTACCAGTGCTAGTTTGGCAAATTGGCAAAAATGATCTTGTTGATTGTTCATAATTATGTCTAATTGTTGAATTCATATGAAGAGTTTTTCCTAATTTTAATTTTAATTTAGCAACCGGTTTATAATCTTCCTCAGCAGCTATTGTCATAATAGATAATTTGAAATTGAAAGATACCTTCATTGAACAGAAGATGAAGAAATACGGTCTGACGCCTGACGACAAAAAAAATAGAATTGTCAAAAATACGAATTAAAATTAAAAAAATATTGAAAATTGGTAAAAATGGGTATATATTTTATCACAAACTCTTTTAAACGGACACTAAATGGCGCATAAACACTTAACGATTCGCAGTCGTTCGACAGCTTCGTCATGTTATTGCGAAACGTTAAGTGTTTATGCGCCATTTAGTGTCCGTTTAAAAGAGTTTGTGATACAATTTTCATCGGACAAGAACCAGCTTTAATTAGGTATATATTTTGTTAAAAATAGATAAATTTCGAAAAATTTTCGCCTGCGGAGCATCGTTTTACTTTTTATTTACTGTATAGCCATTTTTAGCTTTTTTTAACACGTTAGCTGCCGAAGTAATTTTTCTAAAATCACCATAAAGCCATTTGTATCGCCGGCGGTCATTTCAAAATTTGCTTTCTTGGTAGCCTAGCTAGGTAGCCGGCGATTCAACTCTAATGTAAAATACCGAGTGAATTTTAGGGTGCGTTTAATTTGCGCGCTTACATGCTTTGAGCGCTCATGAGCAGTGCTTAAACCATTCCCTTTGGCTTTGCAAACGCTCACAAAGCTCCAGCTGACGAAATGGTAACGTCATTATGACGTCATAGTCTTCGCTCATAATCGCTTATTCCATCGAGGTAGGGCAGCAAAAGCGTAAGCGCTTATGTTCCAAACGAAATGTGTGAGATGCGTACAATGAACTCAGCTGATCATAGTCAGGTTACAAACAAAGATTACACTTTAAAAATAGCTGCAGCAGCTATGCTTGGATTAATTTCACTATTGAAGTTATATTTTTAAGGTTATGAATTCGTTGTGCAAACAATAGTCAAAAGAAACACCTCTGCGTATAATGACTTAAGCGACTGAACGCCAAATGAAACAACAGAAAATAGCGCTTGTAAGCGTGAGTGCTTAAAGCGTGTGAGCGCGCAAACGAAACGCACCCATAATGATTGAAGTAAATTTAGTATGTTGGGAACACTGAGGAATTGGCAGTAACCAATTGGCGCGATTCGTAGTTATATGTTAGAGTTGATGTTTACTGTTATCATCATAAAATTATATTATTTGAATGTCCACCTTATCTATCATCTAAGATCAGATATAGAACCCATGTGCATGATTTAAATGTCAGAGTTTTCGATTGTTCACTCTAGTGCGCACTCAGAGTATGTTCATCTCATGTTATTGCATGAGGTTAAAAGAAGATACAAATACACTGAGTGCAACCAGTGCACCTTAATCGAAATCGCTATGTGACGATGAAAATTGTTGTTGATTATTATTATTATTCGGAACCTGAAAATATTGGCCCCCTTTCCGTAAGCAGCATTGAATACTTTAAGGTAATTATTGAAGACATTATTAACGTTTCAGGTTGCCTGCTGTAATTCTTCCAAATTGTTTACTACGTGTTCTGAACACCAAATTATTTAGCTAAATAAGAAAATAAGAAGTCCGGGTTTAATAGAATATTAGAGCAAATGTTCAAAATGTTGGCCGCCTTCACGTAAGCAGCATTGAATCCTTTCAGATAAATTATTGAATACATTAATTAACGTTTCAGGTCTGATATTTGCAATTGCCTGTTCAGTTGCATGCTGTAATTCTTCAAAATTGTTGATATTATTACGGAAAACCATATTTTTTAAACGTGAAAATAAAAAGAAGTTTCAGGGTTATCAAATCGGTTGATCTAGGCCACCAACCGTTACCGATTAAACACCCTGGGAAAAACTCCTCTAATTCAATGTCGTCTAACTGATTTATAAATGGTTCCAATATAAGTCTCTGATATCTGTGGGCATTAATTGTTTCCCGGAAGAATATTAGTCCAATAATTATTCTCCGAGTCATTGCCATGCAAACATCAATTTTAAGTGGTTGTAAGGGCACTTCAATCACATTAAAGGGATTACGTGCAACCAAGTCGTGAAATTTTGTGAATTGATAAACCCAGATAGTTGAAACCAGGCTTCCTCAGAGAAGAAAATAATATCCTGTTGGTCAATATTATTTATCAAATTATTGCTATACCACTGACAAAACTGAATTCGTTGAAGAAAATTGGGTGGGTGAAGTTGTCGAACCATTGAAAATTTGTATGGTCAGAAATGAAGGAGTTTTTTCAGGATCTTCTGAGTGGATTCTTAGGGAATATGAGGATTCTGTTCTACAATGTCATTAACATTTTGTACAATATCGGGTGTTATTCTAGTGAGGCGACCAGTGAATTTTCCTTTTTCTGCATTATCGGATTGCAAGAAACGTTCAATTATTCTAACACAGTGTTGTGAAAAAAGACTAAACTCAATTTGTTGTTCTGAAGTGCGTTCAGGAGTTTACCCCAAGTAGAGTCGAGTTAATGTTGAGTTATTACGAATAGGGCTGTGCGATAAGAAGATTTTACTATCGAATAACGATAGTTTTCAAATATCGATAATATTGATTAATCGATATATCGATAAAATTATCGATATATTGATAAAATTATCGATATATTGATAAAATTATCGATGTATCGAATATATCGATATATCGATAATTTTTACTTTACTTATCGGCATTCGATAATAGATTTATATGTATATCGATATTATCGATATTTTTGAACAGCCCTATTTGGCAGCTTCATATTAGAGACAACGGGAAAAAGATCTGAATTTTCTGCTTCAGAGCAAATTGTAGATGAAATTGAAATGTTCAAAAGTTTACCAAATATAGATGTCGAAGAGGATTCATTAGAGTGGTGGAAACGCAATTATATGAGATTTCCGTCACTGGCACAATTAGCAAAAAAATACTTATGTTTACAAGCCACCAGCGTCTCATCTGAACGAATATTCAATGCTGATGGCAATGTAATAAATGATTGTCGTTATTCGATTACAAGAGAACATGCCGAACAATTAATATTTCTATTTTTAAATAAATCTATAGTTCCAACAATGTTTTAAAATTATTTGTTGTATGTTGTATACAAAAATTACTGTCTCCGATTTTTTAATGTTTTGTTAATATACAGGGTGTTGAAAAATTCGATTGCCAAATTTCTAGGGCAAGTAAATGAGACTAAATTAAGCCATTTTTATTATATATCCTAGGGTCACAAATTAATAAATAATTACTTTATGATACTTTTTGAACACACAAGACAAATATTAATACATTGTTGTCAGATATGTGTGCAAGTTGGAGGCAACCATCTTGAGCGAAGGTTGTAACCGTTTTCTGAAATGTTTCTCGTTTTAGTATATTAACACTCGCCGCCACACAGTGGAACGACGTAATGGAAGCTACTGGACATAGCTGTTATAGCTACATAGGTGTACAGATTTTTATGAAAATTTGTATATGTGTTATCAATGTCAATTGCTGTGAATACACGGTGAAAATTTAACTAAGATTAATTCAAAAGTTCATACATAAAATAAATAACAAACTTCTTGTTTAATGTTATATCAAGCCTTGTTTTAAGAGAGGGAAAATGAAAGAAAAATGAAAACTGAAATAATTTTTTCACATTATTATCGTATGTTAGCGAAGAATTAGCTAATATTTGTAACATATAAATGTAAATGTTGTTCACCAACAAGAATTTTAGATACAAATTAATATATCCGTTTATAAACACCAAAAGCGTAGGAACCTAATCATCAATAAAATAGAAAAACGAAGAAAATGTTTGAATAATCGAAATGAAAAATTAAAAGAACACGGAATCTTGAATCTCGAAAAGATATCGACAAACTGAAAGATGCAGTAGAAAATTTGACGTTTCTCAGGTGCTAAATAAACTGTACTCTTTACTGGTACATACAATCTGCATCATTAATTTTAAAGTAATTATTCTCGAAAATGATGCACTTTAGCTACATACAATAAGTATGTATACCTTTTTTTCAAGAAAAATAAATATCCTTTAAAGTTAACGAATCATTTTTTGAATATGTCCCCATACAATAAATATAGCAAAAAAACAAAAAAATGTCAGAGTGTTGACAGTGCTCCCTTCACTTTATTATAAATAATAAACAAATATTCAGATTCAGCAATACAGAAAACTCCCATTTGCCATTTTACAAGTAAATATCTCAAGAAATAAATGAGTTTTCATGAAAAATTGAAGTAAAGAAATATTCTTTAAAGGACCGTAGTTTTTTAACGAAACAAAATTGTACTAAAATAAAATGATCTAAATCGGTTTATTTTGACTCAAGGAAGCTACTCTTGAGCTGTAATCCATTCTTTTCTGAGCACCCCATATAAGAAATACTTACAGCTGGAATATATGTATAGGGATTTTTTTATATTTTGCACTTCACCTAGAGCCTTTATTTTAGGAGCCAGAGAAAAAGTTTAAAAGCAAAAGTTATAGTGTTTTACATGTATTATCTTTTAGGGTTATCACAAAAAAAACCAAAAGCGTAACGCAAAGTGGAGAAATGGAAATAGGATGTTCCATTAAAAAAAAACAAAAATTGTATTTTTTCTCAGCTTTGCGATGCGCTTTTGTTTTCTGTGATAGCTCTAAAAGATAATACATATGAAACCCTACAACTTTTATATTTAAAGCTTTACTCTAGCTCTTACAATAAAACCTCTAGATAGGGTGCAAAGTATCAAAAAAAAACCCTGTATATAAAAATTTAAATATTTTGTAAAATCGCAGGAACTCGCAAAAACTGTTGATATCATCTTGAAACTTAGTATCGTAGTGTTTTAATCTAGCACATTATACAGCGCGCTATTGCAAGCGTTTTACGAAATTGTCAATAACAGATTAAAATTAATAATTTTTGTTTTCTTGCTAAACGATTTATTCGAGCACAGATTTCATATGTCTGGTATAATGACCTTAGACATACTTTTTTATGTACAAAGTTTGATGCCATTTAGAAAAATATCAACGGAGAAATTCAAATTTGAAATGTTGTTCTGAACTAAAAATGACATTATTTTCTAGCATTTATGCGGTTTATTTTTAAAGAAATCTAAAAAAAGTTATAGATGTTTTAACATACTATTATAAGCAACAAACGTATATGAAAAAATTTTCTGAATTTGACACTTGAGTTTCTGACAAAGCATTACATTATCTCGTTCCACTGTGCGCCATGTGTATCGTTTACGGTACACCACTGCCCTGATTTCACAGGCCACGTGTATCCAGGCCGAGTGTATCATTAATGATACACCGTTGAAAATGTGAAATAACAAAAAAATTATAACATCAAAACTGAAACTAATGCAACGAATAGTCATTTAAATAGGTTTTTTAGCTTAAAACATATTTGGCCTGGGGCAACAAAATTTTCGGCATGGCGGCGAGAGTGTTAATAATTTCTTTTTGTTTCTACTAGTTTCTACTATTTTAAGCCGTTTTTACAGTCTCATTAAGTAATCATTAATTTCCGACCCAGGGTTATATAACAAAAATGGCTTAGTTTAATCTCTACCCTACTTACTTTACTTACCCTAGAAATTTGGCAATCGAATCTTTCAACACCCAGTATACATATAAAACTTTTTTATTTAAAAATATTGAAACTATTGATTTATTTGAGAGCATTATGTATTTCATATTATTTTTAAAAATTTACTATTCAATGCATATATTTTTCATTATTTATATTATTATATTGCCCTTTTATGTCTAACATAAATTTAATTTAGTATAATGAAGAATATTAACACTAAAATTTGGTACTTCTAATTGATTTCTGTACGAAAAATATAGTAAACAGTACCTGTTTACACGTAGTTTCTATTTCGCTGCTGAATATTTATCGATATATCCAATACATCGTTAATCAAATACTTCGGATATATTGGATACATCGATATATCGATGTATCAATGTATCGATATATCGATGTATCGAATATATATCGATTTATCGATAATTTTTATTTTACTTATCGGCATTCGATAATAGATTTATATATCGATATTATCGATACATCGATGTTTTTGCACAGCCCTAATTTACGAATTACTCTGTGGAGTTATAATATTACAAGCACGTTTTTGAACGATAAGAGTTAAACATACATACACTTAATCTAACCGTTTGGAATAAATTACATAAATTGTTAAAAGCAACTGTTATAGCATACCTACTCTATCATAAATGGTGTGCAAAATGTTATTTACATATTATGATGTATGTACATATAATATGATTTAATAATTATTATTACAAGAGGGTACTGATGATGAAGAAAACCATCATTCTCTTATCAACAATTCGCAACGAATTCATTTGTATCAGTTACTTTTAGTAGTGTTAGTTTGTTAGATAACTTGCATTGATTCGATTACATATGGAGCACATGCAGAGCACTTTTAATTTTCTTTCATTACGCATGTCAAGTAAATTTTACCTACCGTTCAGAGGTGAGTAGAAAAAGTTAACTTTGAGTGATTTTAACTTTGAAATATGAACGCTGTGAGTATAGGGTTTACTCTAACCCGGGCAATTTATGAACGGTTTAGAGCCAGTTGTACAAAGTCGGTTTAAACTCAAGTTTAACTGAACCAGGTTCAAAGTAAACAAATTCGCATAGGACCTTAAAGACATATAGCAATTAATGCATTCATAAATAAAATTTGATGGGATTTTGTTCACTTTAAACCTGGTTCAGTTGAACGTCAGTTTAAACCTCCTTTGTACAACTGGCCCTTAGGCTGCGTTGTATAAAAGGTTTAAGCCAGGATTAAAGTTAATCCTAAGTTAGATGTGATACACAAAATGCTCTATGTCATACATAGTGTCACATTCTAACTTAGGATTAAAGTTAATCCTGACTTAAACCTTTTATACAACGCAACCTTAAAGTTAATATAATTAACTTCGAGTTAACTCCAAGGGCTTTATGACAGAACCCCAGGGTATATTTCAATAGAATCATTATAGGCCTGCTGCTGTGAATAAATTTAATTAGCATTTTCATTTTGTACTCCGCTTCGAAAATAAGCCATCACTAAAAATGTAATTCGGTCTGTGCTCAAAACCATTCTGGTAATAAATTGTGATAATTAAATACTTATTTAGTTGGTTTTCTTGATTCGACAATAAACGAATTTATTTGAGTTTGACAATCTAGTGCACTAACCTAAATCTAAATTTTGAATTTGAAAATCCAGTACACCAACATAAACATTGAAAAGTGTTGCCAATCTAATAAAATAATTTTCAATCATTAAAAGTCACTCGGTACATGAACAGCAGTTTGTTCGGCGTACAAGAAAACCTCGGTCGCAGTGGTTCGGCGAACAGAGGTGATATAAATGAAATTAACCCTTAAAATAAAATGAATATTAAAAAAAATTCAAGATTTACAATTTCCGCTAAATAAAAATAAATAATTTTGAATAGAACGTCACATTTTATTCAAAATTCAAATATTCTTTCTCCAAAAACAAAAAGTAAAAATAAAATTCAAAAAATGCACAATGGCAATAATTCAAAATCAAAAACCAATAATGGCTAGGAAAGCAATCTATAGAAATGAATGGACGAACTTCACAAATAAAATAATTGTAAGTCAAATTTGAAGTTCTGATGGCAGAGCGAAGTGTTAAAATATCCATGCGCGATGGGCGTAAATAATTACCTCCACGCCGCGCCGCCTGGTCACCGGCTGACAGTTTTAAATAATCACTGTAGATTGATTTGTGTTGACTTGGGGGGCGTTCAAGTTTCACAACCGGTTGTTTTAGGAAAAGCGTCGGGTAACGTACTGGACGTAGTTGATTTGTGAACGCCCAAAACGCTTCAAAACAGCTGATAGCAGTATTCATTCGTGTTTACATTATAGGTTATGTGCAAAGGTCGGGTAATTAAAGTATAGCACGGGTATAGCGTTGAATATCAGATCCACAATTATGGCAAAATATTCAAAGTATGTCCTTTGTATTAAGATAATTAATCTCTTTAAGTACCTGCAATGGCTTTATTATAATCATGGACAGATATAAGCACATTGTGGCCGCTTTCCAGTGAGGTACCGTGCACATGAGTACAAGTACTGGTAGCATTCCAAAGGTCGGTGTAGATGAATTACGGTATTGTAACTGTTCCAGAAGTGTACCTTGAAAAATTGCCGGATACATCAGCGCTACTTGTAAACATAACCCTACTTGCGACTACAGATTATAGAAGCTGAAGAGACAAGGTAAAGTTTATTTTTAAATTACCTAAATAAGTTCAAATTGTGGATAATTTTAACACAAAGTTGGTTGAATTGTTGTGTTTGAAATGTTAAAACTTTTTGCGGAGTTTAAAGTTTTAATTACATTTGTTATTTATAGGAAACTATGGAAGAGCAGTACGAATGTGGAATTTGTTACAAAAATTTGAGTGTGGAAGAAATAGCAACTCATTCATGCTTGTTTAACAACAAGGAAGATACTGATGAAAATATATTTGCTCAACATAGTGAGAGTGAAAAAGATGATCTACAGGATGATACGATTAAGCTGCAAGATGAAGATTTAAGGAAAAATGAAGACAATGTTAATACACAAGACAGTTTGTTAACTGATGGAGGTGGTAACAATGAAAAGTGTAAAATTTGGACCAGATCAGAGGTACTTATTTTGCTTAGTGTGTATAAACAATATAAAGATGATTTGAATCATCCTGTTAAACGACGTGTTGCTTGGAAAAAAATTCTGGACTCGATAAAAGTAATGGATGTAAGGTGTACAATAGTTCAGGCACAAAATAAAATTAAAATTTTGTTGAGAACTTATAAAAAAATAAAAGACAACAAAAATAAAACAGGAAGAGGGTATATGAAATTCGAATTTTTTGAGGAGATGGACGATATATTTGGCAAAAGTAAGGCTATAAATCCAGTTCACGTTGTCTCATCTATCTGCAAAGCATCATTGCTAACTACTGAATGTAACACTTCTCCGAGTACACCTTCAAATAACGTGCAATTACCTTCTGCCGGTTCTACAACTACTTCAAGCACAAGTACTACAAAGAAAAAACGCAAGTTGGAAAAAGAAAATGATTTGAATAAGTATTTGAAGTATAAGGAGACCCTGGAAACAGAAAAAAAGAAACTAAAACAGGATTATTTTGAGGAATGAAAGAAGAGTGAAGAAATGAAAGCAAAAGAAAGAGCAAAAAGACATGAAGAGAAAATGAAAATAGAAAAAAAAAAGATAGACTTATTGGAAAAGTTATTATTAAGTAAAGTTATTAACTCGTAAATTGTATCTTTCAAAATAAAATAAATATACATACTACAACAAAAAAAATGTATTTTTTTATTAATTATAATTGTACATTGTTTGGAATAATCGTTGCCTTCTGTCTTGAGGGAATGGGATATCCAAAGCTTCTCCATCAAATTCTTCAACTTCAATATTTTCTTGATCACTTAAATATTCATCATCATCACCTTCTTCAACAATTATTATGTTATGCAGTACAGAGCAGGCAAGTATTACCTATAATCCAAAAAAGGAAAATGTATTATCATAACTGATAAATGACTAAATAAAATTACCTGAGAAATTTTTTCTATGTCCATTATCTCAACAAATTTTAACCTGCGGAATCTACCTTTAAGGTGTCCATAAAACTGCTCAACGGGCATTCTTGTTGATGAGTGTTTATAATTAAAATCACGCTGATTTTCTGTTAGGCGCCCATTATCTTTGAAAGGTGGTATTAACCATGGTAAATTAGGATAACCGCTATCACCCAAAAGAAACGTTTCTTTCGGAAAAAAATGTTCCATTCCTCTGGTTTCTACTGCTTCAAAAATATCTGATTTTCTTAGCATTCTGGCGTCGTGCATACTTCCAGGGTAACCACAGGTAACGTGTAAAATTTTTCGTTTGTGATCTACAATAGAACGGAATGAAACCCCTTCCTATTCACATAATCTTCTTGATTGTTTATTGGTTTTAATATAGGTACGTGGGATCCATCTATTGCTCCCAGTACTCCTGGTATACCTTTTTTATTTTTAAATCCATTAACTATGGAATCAATGTCACTATCAGTTGGCCATTTAATGTACAAACTTTTTAAGCAATTCAGCCAAGACATTACTCGTATGACTACACGAAATACTGAACTTTCACTGACACTGAAGCGGTCACTAATTGTTCTGAAGGGTTCTTTATTTGATAAATACCACAGAGTTATTAAAATTTGATCTTTATAACTTATTAAATTTGTACATCCATGTAAAGATTGTGAAAATGTGGAACTGTACTGTACACATAACATTTCAACTGTAGAACGTCTTAAACGAAAATTATTCTTAAAATCAATGTCAGTATATCTTGAAACAACTTCTGTTACAAAATCCTGTATTTTGTTCTTCTGCTGAACTACCTCTTTTTTATCTGACCTTAATTTGTTTATTAAAGCAGTTTCAGTATCAGAATCACTGCTGCTGTTTAAAGAATTTTATGAAATGTCTCATCTTCACTTTCATCACTAGTAGATAGCTCATTTATTAAACAATCATATATTAGCATATTGTATGAATCCTATAAATATTTTTTTTTAATTAGAGGCTTTTCAATTGCGAAAATCAAAAAACTTACCATCTTGTATCTTATGTTCATTTAAAAATTTAGGTTAGGCGTTAAACGTCAGAAAGTGCAAAAGTAACGGTACATAAACACTTGCTGCACTTTCTATTCCAAGAGAAATGTACCGTACGATATCACGTACATGTACGGCACTGTAACACGGTGCTTCACTGGAATACGGCCTGTATGTCTGGCCAGAGCTTGCATCAAATAGAGATAGCAATCTATTATTTTCCATTATACTCAATATTGCTATTTGTTTTGTTGTGTTGTTTTTTAACGGATACGTAGGTTAGCACGACAGACAACAACACGTGCAATAACACAAAACATACTTTTGCGCATGCGGGACAATTTTTACCCATCTGTTAAAGATAGGTAAAAAGTTGCTCTGTCCGACGACGTCTGGCATTAAATATGAACGCTTGACAAAATAGTCGGCGTTGATTTGTGAACGACAAACACAACATCCGGTAACGTTCGGCGTAAAACTTGAACGCCCCCTTGCTATGTGCTCTGATTTTTTAAAATTATTTTTGCAAAGCATTTGATGGATAAGTTAGTTGGCGTAGAAGTGATTATGATGCGTCAACTACCGGCGTATTGTTGAACCAGCAATTGACGCGCTGCGTTCATGCGGTCATGCGTGTTAATGACCGTCTAGAGGGATATTTTGTGTTGTTGGCAACACTGAACACTGGTATTCGTCACGGTATTCGTAATAGTCGCAGACGCTGCAACGCCGTAACGCCGCATGCTACAAGCTACAGCTGTACAGCTGCACGTGTTAATAAGAATTATTTCCGAGCACGTAAACGAATCATTTTGGTAATTGAAATATTATCGGCTAAATTGCATTAAAAAAATATATAATATGCCTAAATCAAAGCGTGATAAAAAAAGTAAGTAAACAACTTTTTTTTTCCGTTCTGTGCTATATGAACCTTCACTTTTTAACCTAACTTCTTACAAGAATTGTTTTACAGTTTCCTTGACAAAGGTTGACAAGAAAGGCTTGGCTTTGAAGCAGAAAATAGTGGAGAATGTAAGAAATTGTATAGAGAAGTATCATGGTGTGTATGTTTTCATGCACAGAAATATGCGAAACAATAAAATGAAAGAGATCAGAGAGGAATGGAAGCCGAGTTGTTTCTTTTACGGGAAGAATAAAGTATTAAGGATTGGCCTTGGTAGAACACCAGAGGAAGAAATCAAAGATGATTTACATAAAGTAAGTTCGGTAAAGGTGCAATATAATAGGTGCTTTCCTTTTGCCAACATATGGGAGCTGAACGAAGCTGAAGTGCGCAGACAAACTCAGTGTCGTAATGGAACGCTCTAGAAAAGTTTGTTATGTATAATCAGTATAATCACTGCATTTCGTATAATTGTGTCGATATAAACGACATTTTAAAAATTATATGTGTAAATAATTTTCAAAATTGTCAGTTAAATACACGTTTGCTTATTTTTATGCAACCACGTGTCAAAATTACCCCTTCTTAAGTGAGCATCAAATCTCAATACTGAGTTGACTTCAAACGTAGTGCTTGAGCGGCAAGCGAGGAGATCGAAATCTCAGTTCACACTCACTTGTTTGTGCTAAAAGGAACGACATTTATGTGATCTGAAATCAGCATATCTGAGATTTGTGGCAAAAGGAATGCACCTAATGTTACTTGTTCATGCTAATGGAAATGACGTTTAATAGTTCAGTCAATGAATGCCCAAATGGGAGTTGTAGAGGACATGGAGGGGGGGGAGAATTTTTCTCGGTTCTGGTAAAGAATATGTCCATAAGCGCTGAACATTTTCTATGACAAAAATTGTTAATTTAGCTTAAACTGAATGTATTTCTACAATAAAATTTGCGGATTATCCGTAAATGTCGGAATTATTGCCTTTTAAAGTAACGATTTTTAGGTTATGTTCGTACGTATTTTATAGATATTTTCGAATGGGTTCTTCTTAAAACGTGCTATAAGACAAGGAAAGCCTTTTTTTTGAGTAGGTAAGTGTATTTCAAGGGAGAGAAACCATTGCACATAAACATTTTTTAATAGTACCTTGACGAGCAATACACAAACAATTTTTGTGCGATAGGCTTTCAGGGGTAGTGTATTAGTTTGTCGTTTCAAATTTAGCATTTAACTGTAAATTTATAACAAGGGTTTTCTTTCCCTTAAAATTTACACACAAAAGTTTCCCTTCCCTTAAAATACGCACAAAAGTTTCCCTTCCCTTAAAACTTATGTCCGTATTCACAGTACTTCCTCGAGACTTCCTTCAGTAAGGAACCCCTTAGAATGGGATTGTACTCGTAGTAAGGCAGTTGCATAAAACAATTTGCATTCTAAGGGGCTCCTCATTCAAGGAAGCCTTGAGGAAACACCATGAATATGGACATTTTACTCACAAAAGCTTCCCTTCCCTTAAAATTTACCCATAAAAGTTTCCCTTCCCTTAAAATTTACCCACAAGTTTCCTTTCCCTTAAAATATATTTGCACAGAGGTTTCCCTTATTTAAATACAGCTAACACACCAAGGCAATCCCATAAAAATTATTTGTGTAAGGCCCAAAAGTAACTATAGAACTATGTATAGGTGCATTTTCATGACCAACGCCAGATGGGCCAGCTCACTTTAACTAACATATACAGCTGTGTGAAGTTGGCCCCCGACTTTCTCAAAAAAAATTTTTTTTTAGCTGAAACGACGCCAAATTGTTTGTAGAGTTATGTAGTGAAAGAATTTTCGTTTGTAGTAAAAAAATTAAAAAGTTATGGGGGCGCGAAAAATGGCCATCCCCCCAAATTGGTGGGCTGACTTCTAACCGGCACTAATCGATGCCAAATTGTTTGTAGTTGTTTGTAGTGAAGGAATTTTCGTTTGTAGTTATCCAGAAAAAAAGTTACAACCTCTTGAATGTTAAGGGTGGGATTATTTCCACCCCCGCAGAGTGTTTCCACTACAAACAACTACAAACAATTTGTCATCGATTAGTGCCGGTTAGAAGTCAGCCCCCCCAATTTGGCATTATTTGGCATCCTTAACATTCAAGGGGTTGTAACTTCTTTACTAGACAACTACAAACGAAAATTTCTCTACTACAAACCTCTACGTATTATTTAGAGACGGTTTACCGATTATAAATTATTATTATTATTTATTATTATTATTATTAATTATTATAAATTAATTTCATGTCATTCATTATAACATATGCCAAAATGTGACACTTCAAATCAGATAGATCATTGAAATAGATTTGAAAAGTAACCAAGTTAAGATTAAAACTGAGAGGAAACGCTTTGCAATTTATGTATGTGAATTTGGACGTGAATACACCTTGTGACGAAAAGAAAATATTGCAACATCGCTTCATTCGCAGTAACCTTAAACTCAAAATCAAAATGACTTTCATTGTCAAAGTTTAGTTACTTGCATAACGTACCACTTTTTCCCTAAACTTTCACGACATACTTCGATGGTAAATAAATAAAAAACAGATAATAAAAGTCCCCACCCCTACCCCTGCCGCCTCAGGGGTGGAGGGGGAGGAGAAGCTCCTTTTTTTCGGTTTTTCGCTTATAACTCGGAAACTGTGCGTCGTACGAAAAACGTGTTCATTACAAAATTAAAGATAATTAAATTTCCTACAAAAATGTCAATATTCATTTTCTGCCTATGTGTTATAGTTTCCGAGATATTCGCCAGCGAAAATCGATAATTTTCGAAAAACTTTTTTTTACCTCACGTTTTTCGTCAATCTTGTCCTTCTAATTCCTCAGCTTTTTGTTTTACAGATTAGTTGTCAAAAAGATTGGCGAAAAACGTGAGCCAAAAAAAAGTTTTTCAAAAATTATCGATTTTCGCTGTCGAATATCTCGGAAACTATAACACATAGGAAGAAAATTGATATAGACTTTTTGTAGGAAATTTAATTGTCTTTAATTTTGTAATGAACACTTTTTTCGTACGACGCACAATTTCCGAGTTATAAGCGAAAAACCGAAAAAAAAGGAGCTTCTCCCCCCCCCCCGAAGCGGCATGGGTAGGGGTGGGGACTTTTAGTATGCTTACCTCCTAACTACCCCCAACACATTCCTGAAGAGAAAAATTCTCCTACCCTACCCCCTAACTACCCCCAACACATTCCTGAAGAGAAAAATTCTCCCCCCTTCATGTCCTCTACAACCCCTTCATTGACTATAAGTGATCTGTGATCTGAGGTAAGATTTGTAGTAAAAGGAATGTAGCTATAAAAGCGTTATAAAAGAAGTAAGAGATAATACAGAAGAATCTCAATATAACAGACAAATTGGCGGGAAGGGGTTTTTGATTAAGCTGAAAATCATATCATATGCAGGGTGCTTAAAAAATATGTTCGTATGTTTTACTCACTTTTAGATCTCATCAATACACACACAAAAAGTCTTAATTGTTCCGAAAACCAACCGATCCCGAAGTACAGTACCTGTAAAAAATAGTTTGCTTGTTACATCTTCAGTAACTTTTCAATTTAAACTAATAGTGGTTCATTATATTACTGCAACTGCATTATTGAATGTAACTGATGAAATATTTGAAGCTCGTGATCATGGTAAAGCTTCGGTACTTATACAGTGCTCGCCAAAAAGTCGGCATCAAATGGCAATAATTTGTGCTTGTCTGAAAACCTGTTTAGCCCCTATTAGATATACCAAGTGATTTTTACTTAGTTAGAAAATAGCGTTTATCGAAATTGCCAAAATCCTAAAATTGTTATTTCTTGGAAATTAATAGAGATTTCAACGAGATTTTTTTTACTGTGTATTGGTTTTAGCTTACTGAAGAATCTCAAGGCCAGAAAATAAGGTTTTTTTGTTTAGCTTCGGCATAAATTATTATTATTAATTAAATAATTTTTCAATTTTTGAACTTTTCACACAATTTCACATATCAAAACTTAATTTTAAATTTCAAATAATTTTAGATGAAAACTTCAAAGATTTGTAATTGGAAAGAAAAATAGAGAAAGCTATTTATTGCTTTAGATATTTTATTATTTACCGAAAACTAATATTTGTACCTAATCGCAACGTTTTTGATGCTATATGCTTTTGAGGAGAAATGTTTTTTAATGATAATTAACAGATATTGGAATGTCTTCTAAAAACTCTAATTTACTCCGCTTAATGAACTCCTGTCACAAAAACCGCCTAAATATTCTTTTACAACGACCTAAATGAGGAGAATTTTTCCATAACTTTACCTGACATTAAAACAATTCATAGCTGTCTCATAAACTACATAAGGAAAAACTCTCCACATTTAGGTCGTTGTAAAAGAACATTTAGGGGGGTTTTGTGACAGGAATTCATTAATAGGAGCAGATTAGAGTTTTCAGAAGTCATTGCAACATCATTAAAAAATATTTTTCCTCAAAAGCATATTGCATCAAAAACATTGCAATTATGTACAAATATTACTTTTCGGTAAATAATAAAATATCTAAAGCAATAAATATATTTCTCTATTTTTTTTCCAATTACAAATCTTTGAAGTTTTCATCGAAAGTTATTTGAAATTTAAAATTAAGTTTGGATACGTGAAATTTTGTAAAAAGTTCAAAAATTGAAAAATTCAATTTTTGCCGATGTTAAAGAAAAAAAAGCGTTATTTTCTGGCCTTGAGATTATTCAGTAAGCTAAAACTAATACACAGTAAAAAAATCTCGTTGTAATCTTGATTAATTTACAAGAAATAACAATTTTAGGATTTCAGCAGTTTCGAAAAACGTTATTTTCTAACTAGTAAAAAACCACTCGGTATATCTAATAGGGGCTAAATAGGTTTTCAGATAAGCAGAAATTATTGCCGTAAAAAGTTTTTTCGAAAAATTAGAAATGAAAATTTTTCCCATTTGATGCCGACTTTTTGGCGAGCACTGTATATGTATTTTTTGATTTTTTTGGCTTTCGACCGGATTAATCATCTATTACTTTGTGCTAAACTTTAGTACTATGGATTCGACAGTAATTCTGTTTTGTTTTTTCAAAATTACTTCCAGACACGCAAACAAAAATAGCATTGAACAGCTTATCCTCATTAAAATGGGATATACCGTAAGGATCGGTTTTAGGCCTCTGCTTTACATTATTTATACATCGGGTTTTAGAAACTTTCTTAAAAATTATATTTTTCAGTTTTATACAGATGCTACACAGCTTCGGCATAGTTTTTCTACTGATGCTGTGCAGTCATCTTCGGTTGCGATTAACTCAGACCTTGGCATTTTATTGGAAATATCGAAGGGTCAACCACCGGTGGGAATCGCTGTACATTTTAATGGCAATAACTTAGCAGTCCTAGCAATATTTATAGATAGTAATATAAGTAATATAAGCAAGTAATATATTGCTACTAATACCAGCAATACTGGCAATACTAAAGCAGTCTAGAGAAATACATAGGTAATATGTGCCAATATCTGGCAATACCCGGCAATATTGGGCAGTGCAAGCAATCAAAGGTAGAATTCAAATTTACCCACCAAAAACTTTCAATGTCTGTTCGACATCCAGCTTCACATCATCGGCATCATGCTGTAAATATATATACCGGGTGTCCACTTTGATTACGCACCATAGGAATTTCAATGCAATTTTTTATAATTCCAAATTCCTGCTTCTCTATTTGAAGTGATTGTTAAAAAAGCAGCATGCTGAATGCAAGCTTGTTGATCACAATGGTCTGCATGTTCACCAGATTTAAAACCAAACGATTTCTTCTTGTGGCCTTATTTAAAATCAAAAATTTATCACACTCATTACCGCGATTTGAACGAATTGAGATGTAAAATCGGCAACTATTACTTCTAGAATGTTAAGCAATGTTCGTAGAAGCTTTTAGGACGGGTTGGCCGCAAACGGCAAATTATTTGAACATTTTCTGTAATAGCTATTAATAATATTTTTCAATACGAACTATGTTTGCAGTCTCTGTTTTTCATTACAAAATTTTAAAAATCAATAAAATTTGTCAATTAGAAATTTGCTTGCTTGATCAAAACTGTGGAATAACGAAATAAATGCATAAGCATTTAAATAATTAAATTTTTTCTTTTTTAATTTTGAAAGCTCATGTATTTGAAAAACATACTAAAAGTAGTCTTAGCTAATGCATAACACAAAGCTACATATTAAACCGTTTAGTGCTTTATGATATATTTGATAGGAGAGCAGGAATTTAAAATTAAAAAAGAATGCATTGAATTCCCTATGGTGCGAAATCAAAGTGGACACCCGGTATAAAGTAGGTTTATGTGCATGCTGATGACGCATGGAGTAACCGAGGATACTTACATATTTATACTATGAATGGCACCATTCATTAACATGAATTTAGGGCACTAATTTTACTTTCCCTGGTTTAAAAACAAGTAATTCCATTTTCATTCGTTTGACGTTGAGAAGCGAAAATTAGTAAATTTTTTTCTAAAGAAGAAAGGGACTGCCTTAAATTTTTTTTATTAGTTGCGTTTATTAGTTTACGTATTGACTGTTATTTATTTTGATTAATAAAATGTGGAAAGCTGTGAATGTGTAGAATTTGAATACATTGAGTTTTTTTTTATTACGAAACATTCAGATTTGAGAATCCATAACAACAAATTGAAATTGCTGCTTTGCATTACGAATAATAAACATATACATAGGGTGAATAAAAAGTACGGAACACAGGTGGTAAAGCCGTTATTATAGTTTTACAAAAAAAAGTTTCACACAAAAGTCGAAAGGCTAATTATGGCGATAAATTGACGTTTTCAATTTTTTCCTATCACGTAATAATCTCCATTGAAGATTTTTAAATTTTTGTACAAAAGGAAGGTAATGGATCCAATAATAGAGAAAAAATTGCAGTTAATAAAAACTGATTAATTTAATTACACAAAAAATACATATTATTTGAAGATATTGAACTATGTATACCAAATAATTTCTACCGAATGGATTACAAAAATTAATACATCGTTATTTTAAGTTATTCTAAAAAATACGGTTGTATAAGTGTTTTGAAACTAGCCGTACAATGATTTTTTCTTTAATAGAAATTCTGAAAAACAGAGAATCTTAATAAATTAAAATAAAAAAATAATAATACTTAAAAAAAACTTCATTGAAAGACGACAGCAGTTGGAAACAAACTCATAAAAAATGTAAATGAAATAACCATACGGAAAAATATAAATCACAAATTCAGATACGGAATGCGATGACATTACCGATGAAGCACAGAAAAAGAAAATTGTTGCCGAACACCTACCAATTCTTGCCAAGAACTACATAAAATTTTTGTCCAAACTGGAAGAATTAGTAAAGAATGAAGTGAAAGAAGCTTTAAAACAATAGAAAAAGAAGAAGTAGGAGAAGATTCTCAGATGTATAACCAGTGGCGGAACTTTAAATTTTTGGCACCTCTGCGCAAATATTATTCGAGGTTCTACCACGCGAGGTTGAAACGATACGATACTGCTATTCTTTCTTTTCATGGTGCATTTAATTTTTGTTGTATTACATTGATAATTTAAAAATAGGGTAAATAAAATATGTACACACAAAGAGGATTTGGACCCCCCATAACTCGGCCCCGCCGCATCGCGTGGTCCGGCACATTGTAGTTCCGCCATTGATTATAACGTAAAAATTAAATGCTCTTTTTGTGAATTCTTGAAGAAAATGGATACATAAGTTGATTATTTCTGCACTAATCTAGGAGAATACGCTATTAATTCATTTTTAGTTTTTTATTTTTATTTTTTATTTTGGAAAAGTGGTGTTTTTACTATAGGCGTTTGATTTTAAGATCGCAGCGCTATGGCGGATAAATCTGAACCGTAAGCTATGCGGAATTATTGTGATGCACGTGTTTAAGTGAGTTCCAATCCATGATTTAATTTAAAAGTGACACAAAACAAAATCCTGATGCCACGCCAAAACACTATACGTAAGACCTGCCTTACACGGTCAATACTATTGAAGCAATATTATTGAAGCAATATATGGTAAAAAATGGGTAGCCCTCACACTACTCAATAATATTGATCAATACAGTGTCTCCCAGATTGAGTAGGCTACCATGGGTAACTTTCTTATTAGTGAAGATAGAGATTTGGTTAAATTGGCAATATTTTGCAGTTTTATGTGCTGATTCAGATTCCGTTGAGAAAATTTGAAAATTCCGAATAGTCCAATAACTTCGCAATTATAAAAATATGAAAAAATGTTTCATATAAAAGTTACTATGTTTGATAAAATACAGCTGAAAATACAGTCAAAATAAAATTCAAGATGGCGGCTGTCAAGATATTGATAGCAACTTTCTTATTTTAAATGGACGCCATATTGAATTTTTGTACGATTAAATAGCATTTTTTTTTCTCGTTTCAACCGTGCGTCACAACCCCTATCTAAAAAAAAAATTATTTAAAAAATTTAATATTTTTTTTTAAATCAAGTAAGCGGGTTGCCTTTATTTATTACTAATCAAGTAAGCGGGTTGCCTTTACTTGATTACTTTACTAAAGACATTTAACCAAAAGTCAGATTGTTTGGTTATATTTTAAAAACAGCAAGATAATAAAGTATTAGAACTGAAATAATAGAATAAATGTAGCGACCAACCATCTCCTAATTTTGCGATTGCAAAACCCTTCCTCCTTCAGAAAGTACGTGATATGGCATTATTTTGCTACAACTTTAGCATTACATTTGAAATGTGACGTTTAAAATGATTATTTTTGACAAGCCGTCAAAGAAAGCCATATTTACAGCGTAAAATCGAATTGTGCGAAATTATAAGGCTGCGATAGTACGTCCCCTCCACGCGCACAATTGAACGCCTGTGTGTTTGGGCTTACGATTCTCGAGCCTTTAGTGATGACCCACTCCAGACCACGGTTTGCCAAAGATTGACGTGATATTGCGCAATGTACCCCTTACACGTGAAATACATATCGACAACGCCTCAATTATATTGCCAGGCCTTCAATAAAAATTAAACCGTTTTAATTTTCTTCAATAATTTTTTCATCGATATTATTGTTTCAATGTACCTCTCAGACGATCAATATGTTAAACAATATTGACATTGACGCAATAATATTGACCGTGTAAGGGGGCTTAAAGTTTGCCGATTTCATAATAACGAATTTTATGTAACATGCAAGGGTTTATTTAGTTGACACCACGCTGAGAACGCTTAGCTGTAAACTCCTATAAACTCTTCAAATGCAAAAATTTAAACAACCTTTTGCTTTTTATTTGCGTTTTCGACACCGGTACTCCTAGCGGTAGGTACCGTTACCTTTACTCGCAATACTGATACGCTTTGCAGGCAATATTAGCTCTGTTCCAGCCACGCTTTCTGACCGTTTAAGAAACCGTCATAATCAGTTGCCCACCGAAATAATGATCAATGTTGACAACTTTGTCAAGTGTAAAACTTTAATGCATGCATGCTTTTGACGGTTTCTTAAACGGTTAGAAAGCGTGGTTGGAACAGAGCTATTATCAGTATAACCTGACAGTATTGACCAGGGCTTCGAACCGTAATTTTTTTTGCTCCGGTTTTCGTTCCGGTTCAAAAAAAAAATATATCAATTCGGTTCTGGTTTTTGTTCTGGCAAAAATAGCGGTTTTTCCGGTTTTCGGTTCCGTTCCGAATGATAAATTTTTAAATTTTTTAGTACTTTTATTTATATTAAAAACGTAATAACGCATTAAATTCTCTTTCGTGTTAAGACGAGTACGACTACACTACGAGACTTCGCAAATGAGAATGTGTTAACATGCGTGTCTGAGATTGCATGAATGAATTAATTAATTAATTATTATTAATTAATAAGTTTAATTTCAGAAGCATTAAATGAACTTCAGATTATACCAATTGTAATCCTGAAATAGTCACTTTCAACAGAGACAATGCTTTCTGAATTTAAAATTGATTTTTTCTGAAAAATGACTAATTCGAATTACAAATAACGAATTCTGAAATTAAATTAAATTTCAAATGACACATTCTGAAATTAAATTGATAATTCTGAATCAAGTACAGGGTGGATCAATTTCGATGTCTCTTACGGGCAACTCTGTAACTATAAGAGATAGAAAAAAACTAGTGGTCAAGTCTCGATCTTTTTTTTAGAGATAAAGTCAATAGAGTAAACAAAAATTGGTTATCTTCTTTTGTTTTCGAGTTATAAGCCAAAATTGACATTTTTGATTTTTAGTCAATCGCGCATATCTCGTTTGTTTTTACAGATATTAAAAAACCGTTTTGACATTATTAGGACATTTTTTAAATACAATTCAGTGGTGTAGTTGGTTTTTTGATATTTACTTAAATTTTCGAGTTATAACATAAAGTTATATTTTTTTAAATGGAAATCGTAATAGGCAATGTTATTATTAAATAGAGATTTTTTTTCGGTTTTCAAACATATATATACATTTTTTATTATTTTTGGTGCATTGTGGCGCTACCGCTACAATAGCAGAGTGGAAAACCGAAACCTGTAAATATAAATAACGTAAACAAATTCTAGTGGTGTAATGCAAAGTTTAAAAGGAGAATTCACTGCTTATTATAACGGTACATTTTCGCATCCTAGCCCCACTTTACATTTATTTCTCTGTTATTAAAAGAGACATCTGGCGGTAAATAAGCTAATTGAGCTTCGGAATTAGCAAATGGTTTGTGACAAATGTTCAGTCATGCTACATTAACATTCACTGACGTATGTATGGCCGCTTCAATTCGATTTTTAAAAATTTTGACGGTACTCCTCTCAGCGCCTCTTGTGAGTTTTTAAGTAATTGCAGTTGCCATTACGTTACTATGAGTAGTTCTGTAGTATCTTTAATAGGGAGTGCTGAGGGGAGTACTCCACGGCATGCTTTCTCGGAACCAAATTTTAGGCGAATTGAAACGGCCATACATACACGTCAGTGAATGTTAATGGAGCTGGCCATGGTTCAGTTTTCCAATTTTGTTAAGTACTCAACAGATGTCACTACTGTTTTTAGAGCGTCCGTTCGTTCTTATGTCCTGGAGAGATCTATTACAATATGTAATAGTATTCTATAATTAAACGCTTAACCCGTTTAATTATAGAATAGTATAATCAACTAACGGTCGATACTCCTTAATTCGTAACAATATGTAATAGTAAAATTGTTTATTGGACTTTTTTTTAAATAAAATAATAAAATTAGTCCTCCTGAAACGTAGCAGGTGGTTTCTATTGTTCTCATGTCGGTACATTAGCAGATACTAGCCTTTTTTTTTGTTTTACGTAAGATTACGTGTTAATTTTATTTAAAAATGCCTTGCAGCTATCTCCTCGTCTATTTTGCTATATTTGCGGATATTTAATAACAAAGAACTAAACAAAACATAAATTTGTACGGGAACCAAGTTTTTTGAAATTTTAGATTTTCAATGGGTAACCAAAATAAACCTTGGGTCCCTCACGTAAGTTGGGGTAGTTTAGAAGGGTGGATGCTAGGTGACTGAAAAGTAACGCCTTTTGTAATTCTTAGAATTTGGAGAGAACCTACCAACTATTATGACAATTGCTATTTTTGTTTAATTGACAATTCACATTTAAAAAAACCGAAAAATGCTGAATTTGGCTGCAAGATGTTAATCAAGCTACAATTTCTGCATTCCCATTTGGACATTTTTTAGACTAAATTTGGGATTAGTTAATGAAGAACACGATGAGCGTTCCCATCAGGGCATCAAAGATAATAGCTTTGTTCGTACAGCGGCTTCTGACTAGTCCGAAACTGTCAGAAGCATGCGATGCAAGTTTCACATTCAATGCAGCTCTTGAAAGTGGTGATTAATTCGACGGGCGAATATATTTGGCAGTTTCAAACTAGTCAAAAATGCTGTACGAACAGGCCTATAGAAAAGCGATATCAAAGACACTGTGTATATGTTGTAATGTTGGGAGACTGTAGCTGCTTTCTTTCGCTGAAAAGTTTGAATCGTGATTCGAATAATTTTTCGTTACCCGCTCTGGATCTGAATGCATTTCAATCCAAACGGATCGTAAAATTGGAAGATTGAAAGGGGAAATGGGATTACCGATCGGGATTGAAATTTCACGAAGATCCATTTGCAAAAGAGCATCCATCTTTGAATGTAAACGCGTTATGTTGCGTTTGGATCAAACGAAAGAAAGCAGCATATATTTTGGCTTAGTTTGCAATCACAACAGTTCCTTTCATAAGCGCAGAAAACGATCCAAAATTAGTTTTGAAGTTACTCTTACAATCTTCGAATTAATTATTTGTTAACAAAATTTTGGTTTTCTTTTGTTAGAGTTAAAATTAAATCTTTTTAACTTAATAAAATTTTGAAAAAAGGAATTTCTTATGTCTGTTTTTAAGGGTCCTACCGACACAATGAGGAAATATCACAATATCCACAGTCTTACTTAGCGGAACCTAAACTTCTAATAAACACCAATAAAATAAAATAAATACGAACGATCAAATTTTGTTACCTAGTGTTATCTGTGGCAAAACATAATAATTGCATCCGTCTTTTTAAATTTAAACTTTCTAATATGGATGATTTTGGTTCATTAGAAACGCATTCTGGTCACAATATTAAGAATTTGTTCGATAACAAATCTGGATATTAATTGTCATAAATAAATTTATTTAAGACAAACGTTTGGAAATTCCAAAGCCAACTCTGGCCTGTTTTCAAAAAAATCGCACGGTAATTACATATTACTCATATGATTTAAAAGTTGTGGGGAGTATATTACATTTTTTTTCCCTCAAAATATGTAATTAATACTTCAGTGTTTCAATATATTTTTTTAATTAAAAATTGATTTACTGTTGCAGGTATCACAGTGTTTAAGGTATGAATGTGGGTTACTTTTCACTGATTGCCCAAAGAACGAAGTTGTAGATTGGTTTAACAGTTTTACTTATGAGGCACATGCGAGAACAGGTTTTCAAGTGGACAGAACAATCAAGTTAAAAGCAGGGCCTTTAAGTCAGTTTCCTCATTCAAGTGAACCATTTCTGCGACAACTTGGACTCCCAACTAAATTAGAGAGAGGTTAGCATTTAACTTTATTTTTGAAAATTTATTTCAATTTAAAGGTGAAGCCCAATATTTCTTAATATTGGCGATGTGCAGGGTTAGTTTTATTAATGTTAACCCCCGCCCCTTTATTATTTTAATTATTAATCGTTTAAAAAAATTTAAAAATTGTTATATGGATTTTTATGTAGATTTTACTTATAGATATTTCGAGAATTCGTCGTTCAATCACACGTCGTCATAACTTATGCATCCAAAATGGTGGCCTTAATCTTGAACATTTGTTCTAATTTTTCAAGTTTTCTTAATAAATTGAAATTAATTAAAATTGTATAGAAGTAGCTATATACAGCCTGTGGCATTCAACCGGATTTCTTCATTAAAGCTGCGCCGTTGCTGTTGAATATATGGAAAAATGTCTTATACAAAAGTTTCATCCTTTCAAGCTGCACACAATTTAAAATTATTTTCATATATACACTTTACATGAAGACACCTGAATAACTTGTTGATTAATAACGCAATTAGTATAAAATTGTTACCAGAGATAGAGACCATTAAGATTAATCTTTTTGTAGGAATGGATTCTTTTTGGAGTCTAAATCTGGCCAACTATGATTTAAATAAAAACTAGTGTTTCAAGTAAAGTCATAGTAGCGATGAAGATAGAGCAAAAAAGTATTTAAGAAAGTTGTTGCTAACCACTAAAATACTCCAAATACGAAGTTTCGTTGAAAAATTTTAATTTTTAATTTTTATACATTTTTGTGTACTCATTGCAAAAATTGAAAAATACATGAAATCATAATTAATCCTAATCATATTTAATAGTGTAACAAAATTATGATTAAAAATTAAAATTTTTCAGCGAAACTTCGTATTTGGAGTATTTTAGTGGTTAGCAACAACTTTTTTAAATACTTTTTTTGCTCCATCTTCATCGCTACTATGATCTTACTTGAAAATCTATGAATTTACTAGAAAAATTTAAAATTAAAATTTTTCAGCTAAACTTCGCATTTGGAGTATTTTAGTGGTTAGCAACAACTTTCTTAAATACTTTTTTGCTCTATCTTCATCGCTACTATGACTTTACTTGAAACACTAGTTTTTATTTAAATCATAGTTGGCCAGATTTAGACTCCAAAAAGAATCCATTCCTACAAAAAGATTAAACTTAATGGTCTCTATCTCTGGTAAATATTTTATACTAATTGCGTTATTAATCAACAAGTTATTCAGGTGTCTTCATGTAAAGTGAAACACACTGTATATACCGGGTGACCGGAATTCGTAGGGACAACATGGGTAAACTTTTGTATTTGAAGAGATAGAGAGATGGTTAAAATTAGCAAAAAGGTACAGGTTCGATAGCTCATTAAGAATCCATTTTCGAATTGTACTTGCCATGGCCATCTTGGTTAAAAATTAAAAAAAAGAAAAAACAAAATCTCATAATTTCTTTTATTTGCCGTAACTTTTTTTTTACTTAAAATAACGAGTGTTCAATTAAAAAAACGGTCTAGATAGCTGTGAAAATTATTCTGAACGTATGGCGTAGGGTTCTTCATATGACCAGTGTCACTTTGCATTTCTAACCTCACTTTTAACTCAAAGAAAACATTTCAAAAATAAACATTTATTACTGTAAACTTACAAAACTTTTTACAACAATTATAATAAATGCTGAAAGTGTCTACCTTATTCTTGAAAACATTTCAAAGTTCTATGCTTAATTGCGTTCATCAGGTTTCTTTAAGACAGGAGGAGATTCCATCAGTTCTTGAATTTTATTAACAATCCGCTGTCTTAGGTCATTTAAATCAGCAACTGATGTGGTAAATATGAAGTTCTTTATGTAAGGCCACAAGAAAAATCACAAACGGTTAAAATCACATGACCTCGTATGTACGTCAAGTAATTACAGTGTCCCGACCACGTCCCGACTAATAATTCTGTCTCCGAAAAAACTTCTTCGAAGCACCTTGCCACAGAATACGTCCAATTTCCATCAATTCTTGCACAGAAATTTACAAAATACTTGCCAATAATACCAAAATATTCCAATAAACTTCGAACAGCTTTCGAGTTTTGTTGACACAAGGTTAACCGCGTGTTAACCGCCGTCAACTTGTCAAAGTTGAAATATAAATGAAGTTAATCATGACATACGTTCCTGACAACAAAAGCGTGTCACAGCCTTCTTGACCGATTTTTTTTTTATTGAACGCTCGTTATTTAGATGCGGTTTGAACTAATTTGCAGTACTTGAGGCATTTAACAGTTATTAATGGCAATACTATCCGTAAAGTCATTAATAGTGTTCAGTAACGGTGCCATCTTTGCATTGCAAACAATGGTGGCTTATTTGAGTGATTTAATATTTTTGATTATTATTTTTGTAATTGAGTTTGGTTTTGTTTGTGCCAATAAAAATATTTAAATTACCATACAAATTAATGCAAACCGCATCTAAAATATCCTAAGTAATAAAAAAATTTACGGCAAATAGAAGAAATTATGAAATTTAGTTTTTTTCTTCTTATTTTAACCAAGTTGGCCATGATAAGTAAAATTTGACAATGTATTCTCAATGAGCTCTTGAACCCGCACATTTTTACTAATCTAACCATCTCTCTATCTCTTCGAATAAAAAAGTTACCCATGTTGTCCCTACAAAATCCGGGGCACCCTGTATACAGGCTGTCCTAATTTGGCGGTACGATGTGTAACTTCGTTATTTTAAATAGAACACCCTGTGATTTATAACGAATTTGAGCTTGTCAGGTTATTGTAGGGTAGGTTTGATAAGGATTTGCTGTACCTAAGTCCTATGGCTTTTAAGATATTAGTTTAGTTGCAAGCTAAGTGGAAGGTATTTACCGCAGTAACAAAATTTATTTTTTCTTACTTTGCGTTCACAATGAACTCATTGTGACACCAAAAACAGTTTTCACAATGAAGCTCATTGTGAAACTGTTTTTTCAATATTTTTGTTCAATAAGTGACGCAAAGTAGAAAAACTACTATATTTTACGTTTCACAAGAGGCATTGTACCACTCGTTCTGTTAAGGCACTCGTGTTACAATAAGCCTTCTTGTGAAACTTGTAAAATAATATACTATTTCATTAAAACAGTAAAACTATTTCTCATTTCGACAACAATTGAAGGGCAATAAAAAAACTTTTGTTTTTTTAAACGGAACGGTGTTATTTTTATTCGTCGTTAGATGCTCCATAAAGTTATCTTCTGACGAAGCTGTCGAACGACGTCCGAGTGTCCGTTTTAAAAGATTTTTATCGGACAAGAACCAGCTTTAATTATTTATTAATACAAACAATAACAATTGCAAATGTATTTGCGACAATTATAACCAATATTTTACATGAATTATTGGAATCCTTGTTAAAATAAAATTATTAAATATGCGCTCATCGGTTTCCGCTTTCTCAATGCGAGACAAGGCCGGCCGTCTCGAATACATCCAAGGCACACGTGCCAACCTACTTGCTTCAATCAAGCTGTATACAGTGAATTTTTTTTTAAATGTGGCCATAGTGTACACGCGCAAATCGGTCGTACTTAGGGAGCGAACACACCGTTGACGAACCGAACGTTTCGCTTGCCTTCGTCTCGGCGTAATGCATTGACTAAATCCGCCTTAGCGATGCGCGATTGCGAATAAAAATATTCGAATAATTCGATTGTTGAGATTATTCGAATGTATTCGAATAACTACCGGTTTTATTCAAATTTTATAAGCGTATACGCGACAACCGCAGATACGCATCGCAATAACGAATAACTATCGGTTTACTTCGATTGTTCGATTGTTATTCGCCTACCGTTTAGTAATACGCTGGCGCCGTATCGCTGTTATACGCATTACCACAGCGCACTATGTAACAAGTGTCTAAATAAAAACCTGGTCAAATGGGTTGTGATCGAGAATTTTTTCCATTGCATTTACATAGCAAAATTACTAAATGTAGCCTACTTGACCAGGTTTTTATTTAGACACGAGTTATTTCGCACGATATCGAGACTTACACATGCGGGTCAAAATAATAGCAGTAGAAGGCCAAGATAGTTAAAAAAATATCTTTCCCTTCGATTATTGAAAAGACTATTAATGGTGTTAATTTTACAAATAATTTAATTCTTTAAAGAGTTTATACATATTTTTGAAAATTTAGTGCCACTGCTATTATTTTGACCGCTTTGGTATCTTTAGCTTTTCGGATTATGTATTATTTATCTATTTATTATTTATGTTGATTTTACATAATATATTAACATACAATTTTTTAATAGAATTTCTGAAAAAAACTAATATTCGTTGTTGCGATGAACACGCTAGGCCGAATGAATCGCCAGCGCACGATGAATTGGAAAGCGAATGAAATTATTCGAATAATTTTTATTCGATTGTTTTTTTTCAGACTACGAATGAATCGATATTCGAATAAATAATATAACGATTGTGAAATAATTGCGCCGCAGCACAATTATTTTCCGACTTATAATTCGTGTCGTGAAAGCAGATAGCAACAATGCCGTTGCCCTCAAAAGCTAACACGCACGAGATGGCAGTCGAAGCGGACAAAACGTGTCAACGCAAACATGTAAATGTTGGCTGTAATTGTGCTGCGGCGCAATTATTTCACATGTTTGCATTCACAGCGCTAAGCGTGCGTATATTCTGTTGGTCGTCGGGGTTGCAGTGGAGTTCTCGAGCTACTGTTCTGCTGATGAAGCCCCAATTAGGGCCGAAATAGCTATACAGAATATGCTCGGGGGCCCCATTGCGATCCTGACGACTCGCAGCCAACATTTACATGTTTGCGTTGACACGTTTTGTCCGCTTCGACTGCCATCTCGTGCGTGTTAGCTTTTGAGGCAACGGCATTGTTGCTATCTGCTTTCACGACACGAATTATAAGTCGGAAAATAATTGTGCTGCGGCGCAATTATTTCACATGTTTGCATTCACGCGCTAAGCGTGCGTATATTCTGTTGGTCGTCGGGGTTGCAGTGGAGTTCTCGAGCTACTGTTCTGCTGATGAAGCCCCAATTAGGGCCGAAATAGCTATACAGAATATGCTCGGGGGCCCCATTGCGATCCTGACGACTCGCAGCCAACATTTACATGTTTGCGTTGACACGTTTTGTCCGCTTCGACTGCCATCTCGTGCGTGTTAGCTTTTGAGGCAACGGCATTGTTGCTATCTGCTTTCACGACACGAATTATAAGTCGGAAAATAATTGTGCTGCGGCGCAATTATTTCACATGTTTGCATTCACGCGCTAAGCGTGCGTATATTATGTTGGTCGTCGGGGTTGCAGTGGAGTTCTCGAGCTACTGTTCTGCTGATGAAGCCCCAATTAGGGCCGAAATAGCTATACAGAATATGCTCGGGGGCCCCATTGCGATCCTGACGACTCGCAGCCAACATTTACATGTTTGTGTTGACACGTTTTGTCCGCTTCGACTGCCATCTCGTGCGTGTTAGCTTTTGAGGCAACGGCATTGTTGCTATCTGCTTTCACAACACGAATTATAAGTCGGAAAATAATTGTGCTGCGGCGCAATTATTTCACATGTTTGCATTCACGCGTTAAGCGTGCGTATATTCTGTTGGTCGTCGGGGTTGCAGTGGAGTTCTCGAGCTACTGTTCTGCTGATGAAGCCCCAATTAGGGCCGAAATAGCTATACAGAATATGCTCGGGGGCCCCATTACGATCCTGACGACTCGCAGCCAACATTTACAAATATAACGATTGTCGATTTATTCGATTGTTCCTTTCATTCGCAATCGCGCATTGCTAATTCGCCTTCTTTCATTCGACGTTCGGTGTTCGTTCGCTTAATGTGTACCTAGCTTAACAGGATTCAGCGTTTCATCAATGTGAATTCTAGCGGCAACTGACTTGCTGCAAACGTATTAGGCGGGACACACACTGAGGCGGTTGCGATAGCGATGACGATGAAAACCGTTCACATGTATGCGACAAGATAGATCTGCCAATGAATTTACGTAACTTTACTGTGATCGCTCGCATGTGAACGTTTGTGACCGCCACCGTCATAATGCGGATAGTAAAAATACTCCGGATAGTAAAATTGGCAGGATATTTAAAACAATTACAGATATTTGAGATTATACAGACTATACAAGCGAGAATTGCCACCATATCAAACATCTTTATTTCTAAGTTTAGAAAAAAAAAATTATGCAAACGTTGCATGAATGAAATATACAACATCCACAGCGTCGTGCAAGCATCAGCTGACGTAAAGTTTCCATTTTGTGGATAGTACAGCGCCCAGAAATTACCTACTCTATAAAACAGGTCTTTGTCACTACTGTAAATGAAGTAAATTTCTATACTGTGCTTTCCAAGTTGTCTCTTTACGATATCTCAGAAACGATAAACTTTTGTATAGCGTGAGTGTAATTCGAAGCCCAGTCAGTGAAAACCGACCGCTCCAGTAAATACAGCGCTGCCCCACTCTACGCAAGTATCTTGCAACATGTAGTTAGTTGCAGTACGGAGCGGTACGCCTAATTTAATTTTCGCAGACTGGACTTCGAATTACCTTTACGGTAGAGATAATAATTTAGGTTGAATCGTAATCTTTTGATGTCCTCTGTACGCGATATAATTATTGCCACCTTAATTGATAACGTCCTGTATAAGGTTATTCCACAGTATACACATCAATCAGTATGGATAGCTTGGGGTTTTCGTTGCTAGAGTTTTTGAGCGCGCATGTCTGAAAACTGGCGGACCTTCCACAAACGGCCGTGTGTAACGCATCGGTGAATTTATCAATTGCTTTTACGTGGGCGTTTTTTAATTCAGCATTTTGTGTGATGGATGCGGAGTGATGAAAAAGATTGAACAGAAAACTATCTTTGTTAAATTATAATAGATTTATATTGTATAGAAAGTCTGAAGTTGTGTAAAACAACATCGCTTTCTATGATTTACTTACAATAATTTTTATTCGTGCCATATTGGCCATATATTATCCGGCCATATTGGATGTGAAAACGGTTGTATGAACATCAAAGGACCGACACGAGCTGTCCCTACTGATTGATGAGTATACTGTGGTTATTCTAAAATAAATTACGAGTTTAAAATGGCTGTATCTTCTGTACATTTTAACAGTTGGGTTCTATACAGGCTGATTGTAATTTGAGGATCAGCATGAGGATCTCGCTTATAATAGGTAAAGAATCGGTTAAATGGAGGTAAAGTTGCCAAATTTCATGCTGATTAATAACCTCTTAAGAAATTCGAAATACAATTTTAAAAAATTATAATTTCTAATTAAAAAAAAAAAAAATACATTGAAATTCCTATGGTGCTTAGTCAATGTGGTCATACGGTATTATACAGGGTGAATCATAATGGGCGGAACAAATTTTACCAGTATGTAGGAAAGACTTTTTTAAGTAAAAAAGTTTCTATAAATCTATGTCTTAAACTGCATAGTTGTGACACTACAAGAAGTCAAAGTTTTGTAATAAATAAATATTTAATAATAATGGCAACTGTGAAAACTGTTAAAAAATTGAATAAACTGTACAAAAATATTCAATTAAATCACAGTTTTACAAAAACTGTTCAAACTGTGCTCCTTGAGCTGTAATACAAGCTCGAGCTCTACGAATAAGGGAATCATAGACTCTAGTCTGCATATTCAGCCGCACTAAAGTCTCCCACTTTAAACGACTTAAATAATACGAACTGTCATCAAATTGATATATCATATATATATATCATCATATATCATATCATCATCACACTGATATAGGATTTTTTTCAATTGTTAGCAAAACAAAAAACGACCGCAAACTACTTGGTATTACCTTTTGAATTTAATTTTAATTAAGAAAAACTTTCACTTCTTGTAGTTCCTCAACTGTGCGGATTAGAATATAGGTTTATAGGAACTTTTTTACTTAAAAAGGTCTTTCCTACATACTGGTAAAATTTGTGCCGCCTATTATGAATCACCCTATATATTATATATTTTTATTGTTTCAGGTGTTGTAACGTTAATTAAGGATTATGAAGTTTGCAAGACGGGCAGTGTGCTCACACCAGAACAAGCTAAGATTTTAGAATTATTAGACTATAGATTAGCAAAATTACAATTGATATTAAAAGCTTGTTGGGTAAGGGGCAAGGGTTTTGAAATGCTGAATAAGAAACACGAAAGCGAAGATGAAGACATGGAGGATAAAGGCGAATAAACTTTGTGAGTGATGGTCTATGTAGACAGAGTTGTTGAAAAATTCGCTTTCCAAATTTCTAGGGTAAGTAAATGCGACTAAAATACAGTAGACCTCGGTTATAACGGCCTCGGTTATAGCGATCCACCGCTTATAACGAACTACATTTCAAGTCCCATCTTTTTTCTCTATATTTGTGGCGTTATCGCTTATTACGAATTTCGGATATAACGAACCGATTTTGATGGTCCCTTAAGGTTCGCTATAACCGACGTCTACTGTAATCCATTTTTGTTATATAACCTAGCGTCGGAAATTAATGTTTATTTGTTAAAACGTAAAAGCGACTTAATATATTGTAGATACATAAAGAGATTATTAACATGCTAAAACGAAATAAATAAATAAATGAAATTTTGGAAAACGGTTACTCTAATGTAAGGTACATGTACTAAATAACGTCATACTTAATTTGATGAATCTGGCACTTAAACCATTTTTCAAAATATTTCAAATTCTAACCTAGCTGAATCTGTAGACATAATAGAATAGTACATAGACCAAATTATATGTATCTCACATTATTAACTTTTAGAAAATGAGACTTTCGTGTGAAAGTTCAATTGGCGTTATTGGGAACGTAGGTTCTAAATAACGCCAATCTTAACATCGTACATATTTTATTGAATGATTTTTTTTTGATCAAAACTTTTATGCAAGATTAAATTACTTATATACGTACCGAAGATTATGCTGACATTCACAAACACAATGTTTGTAACAGATAAATAAAAGCTCCTTAAATATTTAGCGACCGAAACCATGAAAATCATACTTTATGTTTGAATAAAACGGTTTTATATGGTGCGTTCTTTTCTATGGTAGCAACCTAAAGCGCTGCAATGAGCAAATTTTATGTAGCTTTCCTAGAATTCAGAAAAATGGCGCATGGCGTAATTGGGAACGTAGCTTTATTTGGCTCACATACCTTATTTGAGATTATTTTACAACAAATACCCAAAATTATTGCCCCAACTTACACACACTTCACACCGATGCATTTATTAATGATTGTCTTGTGCCTTATTTTTTGTTTGGTACTGGTGTCGAATAAACTAATGTGTCGATTCTGCTCGTATCTTTAGCAACCGTAAGATCTGTAACTCAATTATTAAAATATGGAATGTTGAAGTTCTGTGGAAGATATGATTTCTCCTAGATCTCTAGGATTACTCGTAAGTCTCTGTGGTATTATCTTAGAGACTTACAAGAAATCGTATCATACTGAAAACTTCAAAATTCCACCTTTTAATAAGTGACTTACAGGCTTACAAATCTTACGGTTGCTACAGATAAGACCAGAATCGACCCATAAGTTCTTATGTAGCCTCACAAAAAGTCGCAAGGGGTTACATCGGGTAACTGAGAAGGCCGTGCAACTGGTCCCCCGCGTTCGATAATAATAATCATTCATGCATCGTTGTCAGATATGTGTGTAAGTTGAGACCATAAATTTTGAGCAGTTGTGAAATAATCTCAAATACAATGAGTCCATAGAGTAACCGTTTCCTAAAATTTTTTTCATTTATTATTTTGTTTCAGCATGTTAATAATTTCTTTACGTATCTGCTATATTAAGTCTCAACAAGTAATCATTAATTTTCGACGCTAGGTTATATAACAAAAATGGCTTGTTTTAAGGTCAGCTTTCACACTCAAGTAATTTGCGCAAATGGGCTTGTGCACACAAATTTGCACGAGGAATTCGTTACATGAAAACGTAATTTTTTTGCTTGCACAAGCTAGAAAGTTTGGCAAACTTGCTTGCACAAATCCATTTGCGAAAATTGTTTGAGCGTGAAAACGGACCGTTAGTTTTATTTACTTACCCTAGAAATTTGCCAAATGTATTTTTTAATAACCTGTAAAAGTCATACAATAAGTTTCTGCAAATGTTTGTTAAGAATATAATTTTTTTTATTAAAGTTATGGTTTTTATTGCAGTGTGTTGTTTTATTGCAGTGTAATGAGCTGGGCTCGAAACTTTTCTGACATTCTTAAGAAGTATATGATTTTTTGCAAAGATGCGGCAATCGAGGTCACACGTTAATTCTAATAAAATATACTTTTGCGGTTGAATTTTTCTCGACTTTTATAAATAATTAATTACTAGATAACCATGACGAGAAAAAATGACTAATGCAGACCAGTGAAAGTGAAGCCTCCCATCAATCGAAATTTACGTAACGTATTGCAGTTCGATTGTTTTAATCCTCAACGCTAAAAAGAAATGTGTTCACAACAGATTTCATGAGTGTTGCATGGGGAAATATTAAATCGGTTTACATTTTAAGATAAAATAATTCATTGGTATATTATGGTATCTTTTGTATTCAAATTTAATAAATAATAATAAAAGGGAGCTATTATGGGAAAGCAATAATATTAATACTGTGTATGCGTTAAATAGAAAATTATATTGCAACATACCCGTTACAAAATTCATAAATCATAGGACGCCCATGCTTGTACGGAATGTACCGACTTTTGATAATGAGGGAATTGAAAATAAGCATTTTTTTTGTTTTTCCAAAGTAAAAACTAATACAAAAAAGTTTCAAAGATGTTCATAAAAATATGTTTTTATCTTTAAATTGCACCATTTTTGAGATATTAAGACTTTTATTAAAAATTTTAGTTCTGCAATCTAATTTTCATATGTTAGGTGCATTGCTTTTATCACAAATCTTACGTCAGATACATTTCCGTTAGCACAAATAAGTGAGTTTGAATTGAGATTCCGACCTCCCACCTTGCCGCTCGAGCACTCCCATTTGTTGTTAAGTTAAAATATCCGTTCAAACTTACTTGTTCGTGATAACGGAAATGACGTTTATGCGATCTGAGGTAAGATTTGTGACAAAAGGAACGAGGCTTGAAAATAATTCGACAGATTTTCTTTCGAACATTTGTTGCCAGGCAATAGACACGAGAGCCCGAAATCTCGAGTGGTATACGGAAGATTATTTTTTAATTTTTATATTAATTTCATCCACTGACGGGGAACTAAAGCATTTGCGGTTCATTTTTTAAAATTACTAAATTTGACAACACTGATGACTTATTACGATCGGTGGTTGTTACGTATTATCGATATCATAAAAAACTAGGACAACTTTTAAATCTAGTAGCCATGCATTTCCATTATTTTATTAATTATTGAATCTTACTTTATTGTCAAGTCAGTAATTCATATTTATGTCATGTCAAATTTTGATGTCAATAAACAGCAAGAATTATAGCCTTGCACCAGTGTTGGGGGTATATGATATACATTGTATGTAGGGAATCCAATTTTCGGGATCTCGTTTCGAGATCGGAATCCCGAAACTGATAATCCCGGGATTCAGTGTTCCTCCGAACAGTTTCATATTTTTACAAAATATATTGCAAATATGTATGTAGTAAAATTAATCGATATTTATTAACAAAATAATAACAAATACCGGATGTCTCACACCGTCTGTTTTTAATAGATTGAAATGAAATTTAGAAATATAAATTATACGTAATAATGAATTTTCTAACGTTCCATTGATCATCATAGGACTTCCGGTTTCGCCGGAAGTAATATCAGCTTTCTTATTTTAAATAGAATAAGTATCCTATATATTTTTACATGTTTTGAATCTACTGATCGTTGCGAGTCCGAATATACATCATTTGTTAATTTTGCTTTCCATGACAACGGAAAATATATTTAAACGAGCACGAAAAAATAAAACATTTATTTTAAATGATTTAATAAAAAGAGTGCAATACTTATTATTAGTCTACTCGGGAGAAAATTGAGCTAGACCAGGAAATACATGAGGTTCCATTAAAAGAAATGAGTTACGTCCTGATGAAATTTGAAATGCTGTAAAAATATTAAAAAGCAAAATAATTATTTTATCGATTTATTCCATCGCATTACAGCGTTCATTACATGAATCATGGTTGAGAAACAAAAACGTTCTTTTTCAATGTGATGGAAAACATACTTATCAAATGACATATTTTGGAATTTCAGATCAGATTCCTCTAAATCGTTCGTTTATATTGCAAAACTCATGTTGGAGAAAACCTACGTGTATACTTTATAAATTAATACTTTATAAAGAGTAACGATTGGATCATGCATTTATGTACCTAAAATCATTTGATTTGAAAGAATTTCAAAACTACATACTGCATATAAACCATTTGAACACAATGCTAATAAGTCGAGATTATTTCGGGATTTCGGGATCCCGAAATCAAATCCCGGGATTTCCGATCTCGGGATCGGAAACTTTTAGCGAAAATATGTTAGAACGAAAGTTTTGGGAGAATTACGCAGGCGAGGAATTGTACATTCCTACGCCTAATGTGAGAAACAAAACGAAGCGTGCTAAAAATAGACCAGAACGTTGAAATGTGCACTATACAGGGTGTGTTTGGCACACAGACGGAAAATAAACTGTAACATGTTGCTAACGTCCCACTTTTCTTCACGATTTTTGATTAAACATTGTGTGACTTTTCTGTCAACTATACGAAAAATAATTTTACATTTATGGTCGGTAGCTGTTTTACACAGCTAAAAAAATGTTTTCCTAGTTTTTTTATGGTAGCAATAGCAGTGACGGCCGGTGCATATGAATTTGGGAATGCTGCTGATGTGCGCTGCGCATTGTTTGCTCTCTGTTCGTCTGGGTTAGTGCATGGACATGTTGACGCCACGAGCTAAGCTACGACAAGAGTCAAGCTGCAGTAGCAAAGCGAAGACCCTCGACAACGGCGCTAGACAAATGCGCTAGGTGGCCAAGTTGGAGTAAACGTTAAGCACTTGTCTGTTAGTAGTTGTTGCGTAAAGTTTAATAAAATGCTGGCGTCCGACTCATCTTCTGATGATGAGGTTTTATTAGAAACTTCAAATAGGTGGTTCTTGTTAAACATTATAAAAAAAGAGAATATTGTGTACATCCAATAAATAGAAAGCGCAAAATATATGGAGAGTTTCATCATTTATATCATGATTTAAGAAATTATCCAGATCGGTTTTTCGAATATATGAGAATGACTGTGGAGACTTTTGATTTTATTGTGCTGCATTTGAAACCGACATTGAAAAAAGAATGGAAAAACTGTCACAGCATGCCCATTGAAATATAAGAAAGACTGATGGTTACTCTTAGGTAAGTTTTTATTTATAATTAAAAGCGTAATAATAATAAATCATGAAACTGGATTGAAAAGAAATAATTATTAATAATCTACATATTTTCATTTTATTATATTAAGAAAGTAAAATTTTAAAGTCAATTTAATTGGAAAAATGCTTTTGAAGTTCTAGCAGAAATAGTATCCTCTTGCATTTCTTCTTCAAAAGAACTCATTTGGCTATGTAGAGGCTGTGACTGAGGTGGCAGCGGTTGTTGTGTTGAATATAACAGTTGCAGTTGCTTTTCACTATAGGAGCTTGAAATTGTTTCTTGAAGTAGTTGTAATATTTTAATTCTAAATGATAATTTTTCTTTTTCTGGAATTTTTTTCATATGTGGGAGCAGACTTTCCATAAATAGCTTATCATCATCTGTGATTCCTTGCTTATTAGTGCTGTCCATTGTTTCCTTTCTAGCTTGCTTCAATTTTAAAATAGCTATCTTTTCTCTTTCGGCATCTAAAAACGCTTGGGCTAAGTCATTAGTTTTACGCTTCTTTCTCGTTCTCTCTTGATGTTCTTCTATTCTAGGAGTAGAAGGGATATCATTCTCAATTTGGGGCCGGTTCGACTTGGAAGAAGTTGCCTGATGGCTACTTAACACAGAAGAGGACTCTCCAATACTAGGCGTTTCCATACTCACTCGTCTTCATGGTCCAAATCAAAAGTTTCCTCTTCCTCGACAATATTCGCTGGGACAGTTTCTTGTGAAAAAGAGTCGTCAAAGTTTCCTAAAGTAGTTCTTGGTGTAAACTGGTCTTTCAGAAACATCAATGATTTAAAGTATTGCCAGTCAACTTCATCATCATTTTGGCATGCATCATCACCAGATCTTTTTGGTGGAATACTGGCAAGTTTTCTTCTGAAAGTATCTCTCAGGCGTTTCCATTTAGTTCGTGCTTGAAGAGCTGTAAAAATATGTACAGCTAATAAAATGTAACATCTCTGTTATAGTAATCTAGCTTGTTCTTTTAAAGCCTTATTTTTATATTCATTATACTTTTTACAGATATCTATCAACAGGAGCATCATTCAGAAGTCTTGCTTTTTCATTTAGGATGGGCAAGACAACAATAAGCGAAATAGTTAAGGAAACTGTGACAGAACTATGGAACGTTTTATTCCCAATTTACATGAAAGTTCCATCGGAAGAGGATTTCAAAAAAAGTGCGGAAGAATTTTATACAATTTGGAACTTTCCAAAGCATATCAAAGCATATCCAAAGCATGGAAAGCATATCCGAATAAAATGTCCACCCCACTCTGGTTCCTCTTATATAAATTACAAATCTTTTTTTTCCATCGTACTTCAAGGATTGGTGGATGCCAATTACAAATTTATAAATATTGACGTCGGGGCGTACGGTAGACAAAGTGATGGCGGTACTTTCAGATGTTCATCATTATATAAAAATATTGAAGATGGAACTTTTTCAATTCCAGATGACAATAAATTACCTGGATCCGATCTTATTATGCCACATGTAATAATAGGAGATAAAGCTTATCCTTTATTAAAACATTTATTGTTGAACAGTTGTATTGGCATTTGGAATTATAAATGGCAAATGGCAAATTCTTTCACGGCCAATTGAAACCGATGTTAAGACAGCCGACAAAATTGTCAAGGCAATTTGTGTGTTACACAATACAATTTTAGAATGAGAAGGAGTAGCACATAATTTAACTCATTTGAAATTATTTGCCCAAAACGAGCGAACTGCTGAAGCAGGCAGGCAAGCTACGGTTGCCAAGTATAATAGGGACATTTTTAAAATGTATTTATGTCGCAATCCTGTAAATATTTAGAAATAAAGAGTATACTACATTTTCGAATAAAGTTTAATTTTAATTTGTTTTATTCTCTCCAATTTTTTATTTTTTAAAGATAATTTGGAAAGGCAAATATAAAGTAAAAATATAAATATTTAAAACATTCAATGCAAATTTTAATTCTGTTTAACATACAAATATTGTTTTAATTAAAATAGAACAGATTAAGAGGACTGTAATAATAATCATTTTTTAAAATTAAATTAATAGATTGTTTGGAAAAAAATGTCGTATTATGTCTAGAATTTTTTGATTCCAGAAAAGTTGGGTGATATCGTGGAATACAACTGCTAGCAGAAAGACGGCAAAAGGTCACTGATACAAATGGTGAACAAATAGTTTAATCAAAATTTATATACTTAGTATATAAACATTCTGAATTAAAAAGAAAACGACATTTTTTTCCGAGCAACCTAATAATATATTAGTCAAAAATAGTTTTTAAAAATAATTTACTTTATGTGTTGATAAAAATTTTAAACATACTACACTGACCGGCAAAATTATCGCATCACATAGAAAAAACTATTTTTTGTTATGAAAACTTTACTTTATCAAAAAAATAACTTAATAATAATATACTAACTTTCAATTTTAATAAATACACTAACAAATATTACATAAAACAGATCGGTTCTGCTGATAAAATGGATATTACACTTATGTGTCGTTTAATTCGCTTGAACGCAGACAACTTTATTTTAGTATCTGCACATTCTAGGTCAGTTTCTCCTGCGGCTCGGATATCTGCATCCATTCTACGGGGCATGTTTTGGATCAGCTCTTGGATGAATACGTGATCCATTTGCTGCCACTCTTCATTAAGGGCTTGAACGAGTTGATTAAGCGTTTGTGGACGATTTCTACGCGCTTTAATTTTTCGGCCAAGTGCATCCCAAACATGCTCAATGGGGTTCAAGTCTGGACTTCTCGCTGGTCAGTCTAATTTTTGAATTCCGACTTCTAAGTATCTGGTCACTACTCTTGCAACGTGTGGACGTGTGTTATCCTGCATAAAGAGGAAATTGTCTCCCACAAATGGTGCAAATGGTACCACTTGTGGATCCAATATTTCGGCTATATACCGATGTGCATTTAGAGCACCACGAGTGACAAGAACGAAATCTGTTTTAGCCAGGAGATTGATTCCTCCCCAAACCATAACAGATCCGCCACCGAAACTTTCCTTGCTAACCATAGTACACTCCACATAACGTTCTCCGGCTCTTCTCCATACTCTAAGACGACCATCAGGTGAATTTAGGGCAAATCTGGACTCATCCGTGAAGAGTAACCTTCCCCAATCATCGGCATTCCAATGAATGTGATCGCGCGCAAATTGTAACCTTGCTCTTTTGTGATGTGGGAGCAGTAAAGGTCCATTCGCTGGTCTTCTGCTGGTTAAATTATTTTCTATCAGTCGTCTTCGTATCATTCTTTCACTCACTTCGACATTTCTAGCATTATGAAGCTCACTTTGGAGCTGTGGTGCCGTTAAATGCCTATTTCGCAAAGATGATAAGAGAACAAATCGGTCATCAACTTCAGATGTAACCCTCTTGCGACCTTGACCTGACCTCCGTTTGAGCTCACTAGTGTCCTGGTACTTTCTAGCAATTCTAGAAACCGTCGACTGATTCATTCTTAGAGTTCTACCAACATAGCGTTGACTTCTGACGTCATTTAAGAGTGCAATTGCCATTGCAGCTTGTTCAGCTGTTAAATGATAACTGTTTCTATTCATTTTTGTCTGTATCCGTTAAAAATGATTAATTAAACAAAACAGCATAAAATGAAACGTTAACTGACATTAATTTCTAACAAAAATTCAATTCAATAGTTGTAGAAACAATTAAAACAACACTCGCAGTTTTGATTATTTAACAATTAACTTTAAAGAAAGTGTATTTCTATTGGTTTTTAGTATCCATAGCCAACTGCTGAGCTTGTTTAATAAGCCTACTACAATATGCAATCAGCCTTTGAATTTTTCTAACGATCGCATAACCCCAAGTCCTCGCATTTTAAGTGATGCGATAATTTTGCCGGTCAGTGTATAATGTATAAAGAAATTCTTACCTGATATATTACATTCTAAAGTAATCTGCTGCCACAATTTATTCAATATAATATTATTATGATGATTTTTGTTGTTTTTATTTCATAACGCCTCTCTTTTAAACACAGCAGCAATGAATTTTTCGTTTTCCATGTTAAATCAGGATGGACCAACGCGCAAACAATACCTTGCTCAATTCTATGCGCTTAGGGCTCGACTCACGTACTGGCGCCTAGCGTAAATTATTGCGTCAGTAGAGTCACTATGACCACCCGCATTCAAACACATTTGTTAATTTTCTGCACTTGGTGCGGGGCTTTTGTCATAGCTAGGCTCGACGCCTCAACATGTCCATGCACTTAGTCAGAGCTAGCGCTGAGCGAGTATCATAGATAATATAAATAGAAACTTGGAATAACTTGTAAAGCGCCCTCTTTACGGCTTGGAGAAAAAGTAACCGTAGCTCCAAACCCACATATACAGAGTGTACATTAATGACTGAAAGGCGTTTGAATTTGGCGCGTTGTCGAATTAGTAATTTTCGTCTTGCAAGAATGGTATTCATACTGGATATGACTGAGTCCAGTGTTGCCAGCGCTATTACAATTGTAATAGATCTATTACTTTCTACAATTACTTGATACGCTATTACGCCTATGGAAAATATATTACATTTTCCAACTTTAATTTAATTGATTTTTATTTTACGAAAAATTGTTTCTTTAGTTGTACAAATTAGAAATTTGTTTAACTAAGGCTGGGTTTCTTAGTCCTAGTTTAACTTTACACTTCTGTTTATTCCCATAGTAGCAATTATAAAAACAATTGTTCCTATGGAAATAAACAGGAGTTTCAAGTTAAACTAGGACTGAGCAACCCAGCCTAGAAGGAATTTCATTTTCTTGATGTTGGTGACATAAGCAGCTGAGGGACACTTGGACAGTATCACCAACTTAGTAATGTTCCCGTTAAATTTAGAGGTAAATTTTTCTGAAGACAGATTTTTTAATGGTATTTTTATGGGGGGGAACAACAATCAAAATTAAAAATGCATATAAACCTATGTATTTTTATTACAAAAAGATTGTAACCGTTGATTGAAGTATTTATGGGAAGATGCACAACCTCCGTGTTTCAGCGCGTGCACAACATCCCCGTTATGTCGAACCGCACTTGTCCCTAAATCACTTGCGTCTAGAGGCGGGTTTATCACTAAAAGTCATGACGTCACAAACTGTCCCGTCACAGTTGTCGTTTCCGAAAAAGGCATATTCGTTCATTTTCTGCATACTAGGACTGAAACTAGTGAAAATGAATCAAACGTTAAATTGTAAAGAATGTGGAAACCGTTTTCAGAATCTGTCTGATTTACGCAGCCACGTACGCTTCGCGTACCTACGGCGGTTTCATGAAAGCAAACAGGAATTGGCCACATTGCATCGAAAACAAAGTTTTAATTTTTCATTTACTTGTAGGGAATGTGGAAAACATCGTTAACAAAGATTTTTTGCTAATAAAAACGAAGATTATTCAATAATGATAGTTTATTAATAAAACCAAAAATTGAAGTTCTAAAATAAAAAGATAGGAGTATATAATTTTAATTTAACACATAAATAACTTAAAATTGAAAACTGTATAGTTATCATCTTTTTTACTCTTGCAAAACACTATTTAACAAGACCAGCGCCATTTGGTCTTTATTTGCAGTTGACGGTTTCTGAAAGTTGTTAGCACTTTTCTTGGTTTTTTTCTTTGTTGAAAAAAGTCTTCTTTGCACAGTTATATTTTTATTGTGAGCAATTTTAGGTGTTATAGGTAAATTTGCATTTGAACAAGCAGCATTTAAAGTCGGAGATAGTGAGGCAGTCATTTTTTTATGATCGTTAACTTGTTTGGACAAAGTATTTTATTTAATTGTCTCTGGAAATTTTCAAGCAATTCTTGTTTTTGTAGTTCTAGAGATTTAACCGTCGCCTTTCTTCCAAGTTCCGAAAGGAGTACATTTGTCTCCTCTGCAGCGACTGTATCTGAAGAAGGGCAGTGAAGCTGCAAATTATTATCGTCTTCTTCATTTTCATCAACGTCTTCATTGTGATTTGCTAAAAATATACAAAATTATCAGTTATTTAAGTATAACACTGTGTAGCGTATAATAATCAAAATAGCTCAGTTACCACAGAAGTTACTGAAGAAATATACAATTAGCAGCACCAACACCAAGCCCACCACCCAGTACCTAATTAAAAAAAAATAACATTACAACGCTACCTCTGACTAATGTTAACATCACAATTAATTATTGAAAAATAAATCTATATATAATTAGCTAAGACTAAGCTGATAAACATTAGTGAGAGTTTACATCATGTAATAAAAATATTGTGTTACCACGTTACCACCCAATTCAACTTCATGTGTCGCACCCCTGTTTCACACCATAAGAAGGGATAGTTTAAAAAACTTCCTGTAAACATGAATTAAAATTTAACTAGTAATAAACAAACTTGTTAATTGTTAATAAAATTAGTAACTCACTAGCATGTTCAGAATCACTTTTCTTATTTACATTTTCCTCATCATTTTTCTTCCTACATCCAGCAAGCAAATGTATGTGTTTACACATGTTAGATTTAATGGAACAATCCATGCATGAGCAGCAATACCTATGAATGCAAATCTCGCATTGCACACAAACCAACTTACAGTCACAGTTTTGAAGTATCTCTTGAATAAAATAAACTTCATTTGAAGGTGCCGACAAAACTTGCCAGCCACCTTCACTTGCAATGATCAGTTCCGCATTAAGAGATTTCATATTTTTATGTCTGTGTCTTATGTCTTTTATTTTGCTTGATATCTTTCCTTTGTGATTTACAATTAATCTGTTGATCAGTTTACTTCTAACAAATCTCATTATTGCAACGAGTGCTTTGTCAAGTCGCTTAACTTTTTTTCCCTTTAGAAAAACGTATTTAATCACTCCATGCATCCTTTCCAGATGCATATTGGTATTTATTCCAGAATAAAGCCGGTAGCAGTAGGCCCAATTCTCTCGATTAGCAAAATAATTGTCTTTGAAATATAAAATAAAATCTTTGACTTCAGCATCAGACTTTTCACAAAAATTTCTGATCATAATTTCAAAAGCTTCAGTGTCTCTTTCCTCCAATAATATTCTTAAATAACGATAAATTTCCGCCTAAAACAAACATATTATGCGATATGGAATTTTTCTTAAAACTATTATCTACCTGCTTTTCTTTGGATGTAATTTTAGTTAAATTTTTCCTCCATGCTCTGTCCGTGTGCCATGTACAAAATAATCTAAAAAAAATATTACTTAATGGTTACTAACTTACTGAAATAATTTAGATTTAATTAGGCACCTTCTTTGTGGTGTCCCCATTTCAGCCATCCATGCGTTATAGGAAGCATCAGCTAAGTCTGACATAAAAACTTTGGTTGACATAACACCACATCGTTCTTTAATTTTTGATATAAACAGTTTCATGATTTCTGTGTCAGATCTATTTTAAATCATAAAAGCACAAGGAAAGCCTTCTCGCAGGTCATCAAGTACAAGAAGGGTTTGCATTTCAAAGTCGTAAGCATTAAGGCCATGTGTTCCATCCATGCAGATTAAGTTAGGTCCATATTTAGTGAAAAATTCACACTGAGCAATGGTCATTATTATAAGAGCAAAATCGTCATTTCTTAGAAAAGGCTGCTCACTACATAATTGTCCCTGAGCCTTGTAGAATAAAACACAATTTTCATTTCTTTGCATTTCAGTCACCCAAGACTCAACACTTAATGCATCATTCGAATGTCTAACAGCAAATGACGATAAATTGAAAGAGCTCTCAATATTATGAAGGTCTTTTCGAGTGAGAAGATGAATTCTCTTTAGATCAGAATTAGGAATAGTGTCTGCTACTTCATCCAAAATTGTGTCAAAACTAATTTTTGAAGCTATTTTTTGTGCGAGATTTGTGCGCTCTTGTGGAGTAAGTGTGATATGACCCAACTCTATTTGATGACCCACATGACTGTAAATAAAAGTAACTTTGTAACTACCATTCTCATTATAAAGTTTTATGCTTGATGGACAGTGGGCATTAATCTTATTGCTGCCTTGCACTTTCAGTTGCCTCAACCCTTTACCTGTAATTTAATAAATAACAAGAGTATTAACACTCTCAAAGATAATTGGTACATCAGTCCTTACCTTTAGCAACATACCTGCCTGATCTATGACAAGTAAATATGACAACGTTTTTCGATTTTGTAAATTTTATAAATTTTGAACTTGTATCAGTCTCAATCTTGGATTTCCATGACTCAAATTCTTCGAAACTTGAAAACACAAATTCTTGCGAGTTTATCGGTGTGTCGTGATTTGTTGTTAAATGATCCAAGATTGACTTTGAACATGACGTAGTAAAGCCGCAAAACATTGGACACTTTTTTTGACCATCTACGTCATTTTCTGGATTTGTTTCAACAACAGCAGGTATAGAGTTATGCGTCTTCATATGAAACCGGAGATGGTTTTTGTTGTTGAAATTTTTGTCACACTCCGCACAAGTAAATAAAAAATGTAAACTTTGTTTTCGATGCAACGGGGCCAATTCCTGTAGTTTGCTTTCATGAAACTGCCGTACGTGTCTGCGTAAATTAGACAGATTCTGAAAACGATTCCCACATTCTTTACAATTTAACGTTTGATTCATTTTCACTAGTTTTAGTCCAAGTATGCAGAAAAAGAACGAATATGCCTTCTTCGGAAACGACAACTGATAGGTACACAATTCTAGGTTAAGTTTGTGACGTCATGACTTTTAGTGATAAACCCGCCTCTAGACGCAAGTCCCTAAATCTACCGCTGTACAGTAACGACCCCGAGCGGCAAGTAAATAAATTTAAAATGTTGGCTTATAGGTTTTACTCCAAGATAAATCTGAGAAATATTCTTACCGAAACCGTGGATTGAAGGAACTTCTTCACTCAACGCCGCAATTCATATTATGAAACTTATAATCTTATTATTTATTTGTTAATTTGGAGAAAAATAAATAATACATAACTTTGAAAATGACAAAATATTTATTCAGAAAATATATGCATCAATACAAAAAAACTACGTACTTTCAATTTGATGACAAAATTCTAATTTTTCTATGTGGTTTTAAAAATTTTGTTTGTTTAAATTTTGTCTCCACTTCCCATTTCATGGCGCGAAATAATTTGATTTTTATTAATAATTCTACAATTATGTCTTTATGTTCTGGACACTTGTTGAACCCAAGTGTCATGTTTATTTTGCATTGCAGTTATCATATTGGCTTTAATTTTTTTACTAATATTATATTCCGCTTTATAATTTTGGAAATTAAAGTCGAATGTTTGCAGCAAAAAAATTACTATTTCAGTGAAACTTTCAGTTGGCCGAACCAAATATTTAATTTCTGTTTCTTTAGTTCCATAATCTCGGTAAAATAAAAGTAATTCGTTTGAATTTAAAAATAATGTATATTCCTTAATCATCTCTTGCTTGCAAAGATGGCAATTTACTTTCTTAAATAACTTATAACATAGATATCCGGCCACATAAGCATTAGTACATGATTCTAATGTAATGTTCTCCGAAATTAAACTGTATTGAATATCTTTTGTTTGAAAGCTATTGTTTTCATCCTCTTTTAAAAATTGAGATTGGTAATTGGCCTGTACTGTAACATGTTAAAATTGCCGCAGAGACAGAATTGCTGAAAATTTGCGCCGCATATTTTACCCTCATTTTTTGAAATGTTGTGGGATTAATATGTCTGCCAGTTATTTTGATCATCGATCGTGTGACAGTACTTGCGTTATCTATTTTGTATGTATTTATAACATCTGACCAGCGGATCTTCTTATTATTTACATAGAGTTCTAATTTTTCGTTCATAAAATTATTTCTTAAATTAAAATTATTATTAATTATCACCTTAAAAGGTGAGGAGCATCAAAACAAATAAATATCTTTTTCTTATTTACTTCTATGGTAGGATTATCTCTTGTAGCCCCTAAATGTGTTATAGCATTCTTGTTATTTTCCCCTTGGTCACAAACAATAACTCGTGGATTTAATCCAATATCTTGTAGTTTTTTTTATTACTTTCACTATTAAAGTTGTTATTATATTCCCGATTACTGGACCGGAAGAAGCATAATAACAAAAAGGTACTTTCCATTTATAAAGAAGTCCTCTTAAATAAAACAGTGACTACTGTTACATGTTACATGGCTAGCTAAATTTGAATTTCGGCCCAGCGTCGCAAAATCCTCAAATCCTTCTATAACATCGTAACATTTATTGTAACTAAGGTCTTTCCTCAGTGAAATTTCGTCAAACATTACGACGCACATTCTTTCGTCTGCTGTCATACTTATAATTTTAGTCCTTAATTTATTAATTAATACTGTATTGACTCCCGTTTTTAAATTATATATCTGAAAGAAAACTCACTTAGCATCAACTTCATACTAAAAAAGAAAAAGAAAAGTAAATACCTTAAGCCACGATTGGATGGTAGATATTCCAGGTAGTACGAAATCTAGAGTGCTTAGCAAAAACTTGTAATTACTCGGCGATTTATAATATAAGGCTAGAGCCAAATGTTTTTCAGTTTTTGTCCACAAAGTTCGTTTTTTGCGAAAACATTGCATACACACTAAAGTTTTAACTCCAGGTGATTTATTTTTTAATAAATTTGAAAGAATATTACGGGTGGAAAAGGACAGTGCCCGCTGTCTAAGTCTTATATTAGCAGCATTTTTTCTTTTAATATTTTTTCTTAATTCAATAATCCTTTTCTTTAATTGTTTTTTTCGAGGTGTATCGTAACTCTGAACTGGGGTGGATGTAGCAAAACGTTTGAAAATTATTCCTGAAGAACTGTCACTGTCTTGCTTATAAGGCGAAGGAGTTCTGTTGGAGACAACAGGTGTGACAGGTCTTTTAACAGGACTACCTATCAGTTTTATTATTTGTAATGCGTCTGAATGACTATCACCGTTGTTGAAATCACCTTCTTGAAATCTGCTGTACGGACGTACGGATTGGGATTTAAAAACACTAATGGTTTCCGACGACTTTTCCTCTAGATCTAGATAATCCGTAGACGGTAATTTTGTTGCTACGTCGAACCCTAAATTAAAAAAAAATTGTACAGTGTAACCTCCCATGACGGACACTTCATTCACTCAATCATTCATTCATTCATTCATTCAGTGACTTACGAGGACGACACCTCTCTTAGACGGACAGCTTTTCATTCCCCAAATTGCTTAGTTATATGTAATTTAAATGCATTGATACCTCTATTAGACTTTAATTTTTAAACCGCAGACAGTTCACCGATTACGGTGGGTGTTGTTCCCAAACAACAAAATTATTATATACAGGGCCATTCACGTAACATGTAACAGTTAATACAATACAAACCTAATCTGAGTAAGTATAATTCTAATCTGTTCGGTTGATATACAGTGACCGGCAGAAAGTTGGACACATATGGGAAATATTTTTATTATTGATTTCTCAAAAAAATTATTCTTTATGAAAGCCCCTGCATCTTCCGAAACTCAAAATGCACATATCAAAATTTTAATCTCTTGTCATATACCGAGGGAAAAAAATATTTGAAATCGACATAAGAGTAAAGTATCTTTATTTTTCAAAATATGCGGACATATTATTTGGAAAAGTTATTCAGAATTATCATCTTACGATCTTAAATATGAAATGATGGCGGCCTAAGAAGAAAATTTTTTTTTTACATATTTTTCAATTTTTCTCGTATCAACGTGTGTGTCGTAGAACTTTGAATGTGTAGAACTGGACGTTTCTTCAAGTGTGACATGAATATACTCTGGGGTTTATTTTTCGCTCATCTACCAACTAGAAATTATGATCAATAACATTGATACCATAAAAATTCCACTTTTTGCTTCCAAAAAAAATTTTTTTCGTCTTAGACAGCCATGATTTGACCTTTCTAAATAATATTTTCGTGTATCTTGAAAAATAAAGGTACTTTACTCTTACGTCGATTTCAAATATTTTGATCTACTCGATATATGACAAGAGGTATTTAAATTTTGATAGTGCATTTCGAGTTTGGAACACAAACAACAAATTTTTCTGAGAAATTAATAATAAAAAAATGTCCATCCGGGAAATCAAAATGAAAATAACGTCAAGCAGAAACATCAGTTGGTTCGTTGATTTTTCTTGTTCAGTTAACTTTGTCAGCATCTTTAACGGAACATGTATAAAAATTTACTTTTTATGAACAAGAAATATCAACGAACCAACTGATGTTTTTGCTTGATTAAGTTTACGGCTAATACTATTTTACGAATTATCGCTTAAAATTTACAATATTTTTCAAAAGACCAGAAGTATGCATTTAGTATGCTCTAAAGAACATTATTTGTATTTACATCTTGTCTTTCTATTATGTAAAAAAGAAATGGAAGCAGTTTTTATTTAATTGTTAACAACGCAATGTAACAAAATCGTGTTTTTTCAATATCTATTTCTTTTGTAAAAAGCGTTCTATGTACAGAAATATTTTCATATTAGTGGAATTTGTAAGTAAACACAGATTTAAGAACGAGATGATATTTTGTTTTTGAAAGATTTAAAACAGCATTTAATTTTGAAACCGTATAAAATAAAATTTAAAAAAATTGATTTTTGATCATAATTTTAGCAAAATATTGCATTAAGTCACTACAGTTTGTTGAGTACACTAAATTTCATCTAACTTTCGAATTATCGTAATTTTTCATTTTAGAGAATTTCTATTTTTCAAGTTTGGAATTGTATTGTTTCGTATTTTGATTGATGCATGGACCTACTGCAATAAAAAATTTTCGGAAAAATCAATAATAAAATTTTTTTCCCATTTATTACGAACTTTTGAAAGTCAATGTAGATCTGAATTAGCATAATATACGACGAAATGACATGACAGATGCCGCAAGGCTGTTTCACGAAAGTTAGAAGGAGCTTAGCTATATAAGAATTCTCTGGCTTATCGATCGGCATATATTGGAAAAATGAACTGTATATTCACTTGTCGCATTTCGGCCAGCACGGCTGCATCTATTGTAGCTATCAGGTCATAAACCGACAAAAAAATTCTCCGAAACCACCGCTGGGGTCAATTTCAGCCCCTTACAACTTCACTACTAAGCGAAAGTATTCCTTCAGTTAGCCTGCATAACAGTAAAGCTACCTACTCAGTTAGGCGGATAGCGTTTTGCGGCTCTCGTACAGCATTTGTGATTGGTTCATTCAAAATCATTCAAAATTATAGCCAATCACAAATTCTGCTCAAGAACCGCAAATCGCTATCCGCTTAACTGAGTAGGTAGCTTAAAAACCCGCATTTTTAAACTCTTTATAATTCTTGATCTAAATGTAATTTCACCCAAAAAAATAAAATTTTATATCTATACGGATTTCCAATCCGTGAATGGTGCAGCAGATCAACAAATCTCAATTTTAAAAGTGGCTATCCGCCTAAGAGAGGTTTTGCTGTATAAAATAACCATCACTAAATCGATATTTTATTAAACGTTGCTGAATAGGATTTTAAAAAGGAAACTAATTTTGTTTGAACAATATTTAAACTAACGAAAAAACTACTAAAACGAAAAAGTACTAAAAACGAAAAAAATAGTTTAATTTTTTTCTAGAAAACTATTTCAGATATCAAAAAAATATTTCAAAGAATATTTGTTTCTTTTTAAAAATCTTATTCAATGATACCCAACTCGACATATGTTCCCATATTTTCGAGAAAAAGGGGTGGAATGGGTGGTCTGAATCACCCGGTATATTTCTCACCTGAATTACATTTTAAAGGCGCTGCATTACAGTTTAAATATTTTTTATCTGCCGCAAAATCTTTAAAGCTGGTGGGAGCAAAATGTTTCTCACAAATTAACTTATTTCTTAATAATTCACTTAAAGGCACTACTTGTTTCAGATATGTATCAATAAGCTTTAAATTGTCACAATTAATTAACCACTGTTTACACCGAGCTTCTTCTTTAACTGGAAATTTAAAAAATGTCAAAGACGAAGTTTTTCTCGAATTTTTACAGTCTCTGTAGACACAACAGTGACATGCAGTTGAAGAACTCATTGCAGTGTATGAAAATGTCTAGTATAATATACAAGAGTAATTAAGAAATGCAGAAATGCCGCCTGAAATTATCTAAGTTTTATACCAGAATTTTGCAGAACTAATGCTTTAGTTCATGTTCTCGACTACAGAGTATGGCATGCAGCGATCCTACCGGCCAGAACTTTTTAGTGGTATGTTTAAAGTCGTCCAGTTATGTATCTTACAGTAAATACTTCAATCAACGTTGTAACGCTTAAATTCCTCTTGAATAATTTTGAAATGCATAGTTGGTTGTCTACCATCGGTCTTATTTATAATAAACTTTTTCGTATAAATCTTTTGTTTTTATCTTTCTCTTTTGCAAAACAAAAATTCAATAAAGAGTTGGCAACATTGTTGATGGAAAGTTTTGCGCTGCAATTACGGGGGGGCGTTCAAGTTTCACAACCGGTTGTTTTAGGAAAAGCGTCGGGTAACGTACCGGACGTAGTTGATTTGTGAACGCCCAAAACGCTTCAAAACAGCTGATAGCAGTATTCATTCGTGTTTACATTATAAGTTATGTGCAAAGGTCGGGTAATTAAAGTATATCACGGGTATAGCGTTGAATATCAGATCCACAATTATGGCAAAATATTCAAAGTATGTCCTTTGTATTAAGATAATTAATCTCTTTAAGTACCTGCAATGGCTTTATTATAATCATGGACAGATATAAGCACATTGTATGTCTGACCAGAGCTTGCATCAAATAGAGATAGCAATCTATTATTTTCCATTATATTCAATATTGCTATTTGTTTTGTGGTGTTGTTTTTTAACGGATACGTAGGTTAGCACGACAGAAAACAACACGTGCAATAACACAAAACATACTTTTGCGCATGCGGGACAATTTTTACCCATCTGTTAAAGATAGGTAAAAAGTTGCTCTGTCCGACGACGTCTGGCATTAAATATGAACGCTTGACAAAATAGTCGGCGTTGATTTGTGAACGACAAACACATCGTCCGGTAACGTCTGGCGTAAAACTTGAACGCCCCCCGGCTTAGGCAGTTTTCAGTTTAGGGTATGTCGCATGTTAGTTTTAGGTTTCAGACTGTTACTTTTTTAAAAATCGATTTTAGGTAGAAAATATTCAAATCTATCACAATTTCAAAGCGCCACTTATTACGCTTATAAGTATTCTGCTGGCAAGTTGCAAGTCATCATCCGACTTGCCACTGGCAACACGAATGATGACTTGAAGTTGAATTTTGTCAGCAGCGTGCGTGTGGTCTGTGGTGTATTGTTTACATTTTGATTTCCTTATTTTATTATTATTGAGTTAGTATTAAATTATTTCCACTTTTGCTGTCAGACATTTTTCATTGGTAAGTACAGTACCGTATAACAGGAAATAAAAGTACACACAAACGTCTTTAGGTTAGCGATGGTTTTCACGGACCTGCACAATAAATTTATTGTTGAGGCGGATTTTTGGTCGGAGATACGCAATGAACAAGACGTGTGGAAATATTCTTATCAAAGTTGAAGTGGTATTCACATATGATTGTTTTATGTAATAAGTCCGCTGTATGATTCAGAGATTTCGTGAAATAGGCAGTGTTTCTAAAGGAAAATCTATAGGCCGGCTCACTATTCTCACTGAAGAAGTTATCGCAAACAAATTTATCACTTGGTACATGCCAAAAGGCTTGCAAGAAGGTTCTACATTTACATCCATACAAGATAACTGTAACTCATGAGTTGCTGTCTCTTGCTTTGCATCGTCGAGTGCAATATTGCCAATGGTTTAATGAGTTTTTAAATACCTAATGACGATATGTTAGACGTAACTCTCTTCAGTGATGAAGCATGACTTCATCTCAGCGGTTATGTAAATTCGCAAAACCGTAGAATATGGTCTGCAGAAAACCCTCATATTTTTGAAGAGACTTCATTACATCCTCAGAAGATCGGTGTGTGGTTGGCAATGTCAAAAAGGAGGATCATTGGACCTATTTTTTTTTAACACAATATTAATGCACTCGCATATCAAGAGGCAATTTTAAATCCTTTCATTGAAGAACTTCATGACGATGAATACAACGGGGTTACTTTCAACAGGATGGAGCTACAGCCCATACTGCACTAACAACGTTGAATCATTTGCAACAGTTCTTTGGGGATAGGTTTGGATTCAAATGGGGGACATTTTGAACAGATGTTATAATTTTATTTTATATCTGCTTTACTTTCTATATTCTCCATATCAATGTATGTAATTAACAAACGTAAAATAATTTCTAATCACTAATAAATTGTTTTAATAATATATAATTATACAGGCTGTCCCAGCGAGAACTTTCATTAGAAGTTTATGGGGTCTGGCCAAAATAGAAACTTGAACATTTAGAATTACTTAGATACAAGTGATTGCGTTCTCTTCAGCTAAAATATTTTCAGATGTCTAGCACTTTCGGTTATACCGGAAGTCGCCATCTACTTTGTTATTTTAAATGGAACACCCTATTTATTTTTGCACTTTTAGATGGGAATCATAATTTTGAATCACAAAATCTTTTAATCTAAGATTTTGTGATACAAATTTCATCGGACAAGAACCAACTAAATATAATTTTGAATCTTTTTATTGAAACCATACCATGTCCTATCTATTACAGTTTTTGAGATAGAAATTATTTTCCGAAATCATGGCAGGTGGTTGACGTTTTCAAAATGGGCTGTAACTCTTATTTGAAACGAGATAGAAAATTGAAATCTAATTAAGTTTGTAGTTTAAAGATCCCTTTATCGTAGGTAGGCAAAATAACTGTAAGGATTAGATGCAGAAAACCTATAACAAAATTGAAGAGGAACATGAACACTATCTATTCGTGAAAAGAGATAGGGGGTGTTGCATTTAAAAAAATTGAATAACGGCAGTTTGAAATTCTGACAATTACAGGCTTGAACATTTGAAAAAACAAGTAAGACTAAAAGAATTTATATCTAGGTTATTCCTTACATTTTCATTTATAACAATACTGATTTTTATTGCCGTACGATAAACAATACGTTTACAGTTAGTATTTCAAGAGAAGTTGAAAATCAGACCGTTTTCAATAAAATATAAATTTACTCTTAGTTGGTTAATTAAATATAAATATTTTATGCGTTACTGTTTAGAGGATCTAGTGTTATGTCTTTCTATAAGAAAATACACAAAGTGTTCCATTTAAAAAAAATCCTGCTACATGCTGCCATTACTTTACGTAACACTCTGTATGTACCAAAATAATTTTAGGTTATAGTGCTCAATAGGTAGAATGTCCCCGTGAAAGAAAAAATTCTATCTCGTTCTGTAAATGGAAGAAAGGGCAATTAACAACTCATCCTGTATAAACCAATTCTTGTTTTGTTAACGGGGATTAACGGCTAATTATAAATAATAATAGTTTATGTACGCAAAATAAGATTTTAAAACCATTTTGCGTATGTGGTACATACAATATTTTTTGGTACACGCTCGCCAAATCACCAACATTAATGTTAAATTGCTCGAATTTCGAATTAGCAAGTCTAAATTGTCCCTCTCATCAGACGTGGCAATGATCGGTAATCATAGCAACGAGTTGAATTTTATACTTAATTACTTGATTTATTTCATTGAAAAAATCCGCTAGTGTTGCCATGGCAGCTTTAAGTACTAGGCCGCTAAAAATTTTTAACGGATTCTAAGTGTTGCTATGACCATTGATGTTGCTAAAGATAGGTACGTAGAAGGTACGTTTTTCGTTAGGAAAATAGTCCCCTAAGCGACCATTTCGCGGAGCGTGTACCAAAAATTGAATTGATGTAAGTGTACTTACTTTAAGAAATCCAACTACGTGACTGGGACATTGTCCAAGTGCAAGTGTATTTGAGGACGTTGGTGGCCAGCACAGTAAGCCATCAAAATATGGGGGGCAGAAATGTTTATCTGTAAAGAAAAATTACAGTATTAAGCATTATTTTGTAAGTAAGTGGTGCGAAAAATATTCTAGTACTTATAATACTAGAGCTTTGTTGGCGGAGACGATCCGGGATCCGGGACTAGTCCTTGACGAATGCGCATGCGCTCTGCGTTTATTATTTCACGCGTTCGCGGAGTGAGAAATCTTGGATTTTGACAACAAATTTGCCGTTCGCGGTGACACTAGGACGAGTACATGACTAGTTTATAACGCGTCAGAGGGTCAGAGCGATCCGAGGATTTTAGCAAGGATTATTTGTAACATTATTTGTTACATGCATGCGCAGTGCAAACTTTTCTTGACAACTGGTTTTTAAACTTGTTGCTGCTGGCATTCGCTATTGCAAATGTAACATTTCTATTATACTTTGATAACAAAATTACTCTATTACCCACTGCTTTCTACAAAAGTTGTTAAATCTATTACTTTGCTTGCATATGTTTTAATAAATAATAATAGAAGGTCGATTAATATTTTTAATATTAGTAATATTCAGTTATACACTGTGGAACAAAAGTATGGAGACCCTCTAAAAAATTGTTATAAGTAAGAACTTTCACACTAACTTAAAATTGACGTTTACATAATTCTTAGCAAACGCCAACTTTGCTTTAAAGAAAAAAACGTGCGCGTTTTAATGTTACGAACTTACAAATGTTGAAATATTTCGAAAACAGTGAACATTAGGTATAGGATATGTTACATATTTTATGTTAATAATTATTTAAGTAACTTAAACAAATAAAAAAATACTGGGTGTCTCATTTACAATTACAAAGTTGGCAGCACTGGCGAAAAATCTGAAATATTGACAACACCGCGGACATCATCTTTTTATCCGTGCTATCACCTAAATTAACTGTTCCAAATTTCGCTTCGATAGCCAATGATGAGATATTTACAGGTTTCCATACTTTTGTTCCACAGTGTATAATAACGCTTGATATATTTACAAATTTCACATGCATTTGTTATGTTATAATAAAAATATGCAAATTGCATAAATACTTATGCATTAAAAATAAGCAAATTTGAAACAAACAAACTCCAAGAACTTCATCTTTAAGAAGGTAGGCGCTCTTAAAATAGTCCTGCTTAGATTCTTGTGTTTAAGATATTCTTCAGATATTGTAACAGAAGCCAAAAACATGTAAAATCTAGTTCATCCGCATCTGCATGGATTGCATCATCGTGGCAGCCGGCAGCAGAGAAAAATGAGTCATCAGAATTTCCAAGAACAACCAACACCTGCACAGACTACGTCAGTGGAAAGTAGGTTAAATCAATTCATATAAATAGATCGCTTTTCCGATTAGAAGTTAGTTCGACGAGATCCTTATCGAAGTGAGCGAACTCCTATCATCTATGTAAAGTGCCGCTACAGTTGGTCATGTAAGAACATTTGTAATCCCAATAAATGTACCTTATGTATTTTATGCTACCTTAATTCTGACTACGCCCTGCAACCCCTTAAATGTACGTTACTTCTTGGTATCAACTTGATTACCAAAAAGGCAACGTTACATTTGGTGGAGGCGCCAAAAATTTGTGACAGTTATATTTTGATATTTTTTATTCATACAATTGAAAGCTTCTTGATGTATTGTGGTTGGATGTAAAATAAAAAAAGCGATGAATTTTGGGAAATCACAAATTTATTCAACATTACGGTAGAAACCGGTTTTGGCAAAAGCCATCATCAGGCTAACAACAACTATGAAGAAGAAAGCAATTACTATTACTAAAGGATGGTCGTTGTAACCTAACTCACTAGCACACGTCCGTGTCCGGCGAACTGTCCCACACTGAAGAAGGAAAGCATGCGCAGGAGAGATTAAAGTGATGTCGGTGAAGTAGGTTACAACATTGTCAACCAAATAAATAATTAAATAAATAAATCGCAACGAAATAGTGCCAACAATTGTTTATTACATAAAATCAATGAGAAAAGTGAAATGGAAGACAAGTTACAGTCGACAATAAAAGAATTATACAAACTTGTGTCTATTGACGGTAATTAAAATCAGTTTGATCGTTGAGAACATAAAATTTATTTTTTGTTGGATTACACAAAATTTTTATTGGAAAATATAATAAGTCGACACGGCTGTCCTAAAGAGATTTTAAGTGACCGCGGTAAAGTTTTTCAGTCACAATTTATAGCTGAACTTTTGAAAATTATGGGCGTAAATAGTCAATTTACAACAAGCTATCGACCTCAATGTAACGGACTGACAGAAAGATTTAATAAAACCCTAGCTGATATGCTCAGTTTGTATACTAATTCTCAACAAACTGATTGGGATTTTTATCTGCCACATGTAACTTTTGCTTACAATACTGCAGTCCAAGAAACTACGCGAATGTCGCCTTTCAGTTTTTTTTTTTTTGTTTTTAATGTCGACGTGAGACCTAGATAATTGTCTCATGAATGCGTACTGAAAATTTGACCTTATAATTTACAATGGTTAAAGGTTCCACAAACCGAAGCGGCCGCGGTGGCGTTCAAACGCGGCACATGTATATTTAACAGCGCTTCCACATCGACGCGGTTTAGCGCTCGCAAACGCAGTCTATGCAGCGTTCTAATGTGCGGCCGCGGCCAAACGCAGATTGCTCAGTTTGGCCGTTGATCGCGGTAAAAATGACGTCAATAACGGAGCGAATTATTGAAGAAGTAAAATTACATCCTATCTTGTTTGATTTGTCTCATCGAGAGTATAAGAATACGCGGAAGAAAAATTAAGTATGTGATGATATAGGCAAATCATTAGGTGTAGAAGGTATACTGGTGCTTAAAAGTATCCGAATGAAAAGCAATAAAATAGTTTGAATTTGACCCTTGTAGTAAACTTCCACAGTGCCAGGCGGTCACGCCGCACACACGGAAAATTCCAACATTTAGCACGACAAAAATCAAAATTTGCATGTTAAGAATTTTACAACAAATCATGCAGAAACCTGACCTACCTTATCTACGCTACCCTGAATGTGCATTATGAATCAAGTAAGTGATCGTCACGTGTCTCGAAATGACAAATATATTTTATTTGACTTTTCTGCAATTACCGTGCGTCGATATAACCCGCAAGTAATGAAGTGTTATTCTGTAATAAGTGTTACCGATTTTTAAAAGTTTGGTCATGGAAACTGCAGCTGGAGGTAAGTTCTTTTACAGTGTTGTATAAATATTCTGTTGTTTTTAGTTACAAATAAATATTTGTATATATTTGACTTGTGACCTATAAGGTTGTTTTTAAACAGTTTTCATATAGACGTCACTAACAGAGTTCCGCAGAGTTCCCTTGTCTTTTATTGTTTGTATGTTAGAAGGAACGTTAAATATTATTATACTAAAAAATTAGCTAGCTATAAAGATCAATTTTTTATACGGAGTCTTTTTTCTTTCAGGTAATCGCGCTGAACAAATTGCTGAAACCCATGAACATTATTGTAGTGTCAGTAAAAATGAACTTTTCCTAGTGTTAAAAAACGAAGAATTTTATAGTTTATCGCTTAGTAAGTGCATAGAACGGTTAATTACATACATTTTGGACAAGTTTGACTCCAAGAACTGGAGTACAGACGATAAAAAACGTTTGAAAATACTAATTAAACCTTTTGTTTTTAAATTAATATTAAGGTGGAAAAAGTATAGGCAAATAAATGATCAATTTGTACGTTATAATTCACAGTGGCTGCAAGGAAATATAAACCTTTCGTTTCCTAACTCTAATCAAATTAAAAAATCAAAGTCTGAAATTTCTCAGAGAAAAGGACGCGGACGACCGAAAAAATTATTTTCCGAGAGTTCCAAACGAACAAAATTAAGAAAAGTTAAATCACTTGTTACAAATAATAGCCCAGAAGAATTAACTCAGGCTACTGAAATAAGTTTAGTGAAAAGTGGAAAAAGAACTGTAGCTGAATTAATTCAGTTTGCAGTTACTACAACACCGCGAAAACTAAAGAAAATTAAAGAGGCTTATTCGTCACTGCCCACATTCACATCGTATACAGCAGAGGAAGCTCTAGCTCTTATTATAGATTGTGACTTAGGCAAAGAGCAGTACCAGAATATACAAATGGGAGCAAAGAAAAAAGGGGCAAATATTTATCCTCCTTATAATGTTGTGTCTCAGACAAAGTCACATTGCTATCCACCTTGTATCATGGTTACAGAGACTGAAGCTAACATTCCGTTACAGGATCTACTCGATCACACTATTACACGTTTGGTTCAAGTCCAGAGTGAAGTCCTACATACTATTCCTGAGCAAATAACCGAAATTGATGTCATCTACAAGTGGGGACTAGATGGTAGTGGGGGACATAGTATATACAAACAAAATTTTTCACAACAATATGGCGATTCTCATATAATATTATGTACAATTGTACCATTGGAGATATCAACTAATATTAACAATAAAAAATGTATTTATTGGAAAAATGTACAGACGTCTTCATCAAGATATTGCCGCCCGATTTGTTTTAAAGTTAAGAAGGAAACTCCTGAAACTATGAAAACCGAATATTGTGACATTAACTCTCAGATTCTACGACTTTTACCGACTAAAATCTCAATAACAGGTGCAAGGGAATTATGGTTTAAACATGTTCCTATTTGCACAATGCTTGACGGAAAAACTTGTAACGTTCTAACCGACACTTTGTCCACTCAAGCATGTAATGTTTGCCATATAACTTCAAAGGATATAAATGATTTAACTAAAGTTCTTAACAAACAGTGTAACAGGGAAACATACAAATTTGGAATATCTGTTCTCCATGCCTACCTCAGATTCTATGAATTCCTTTTACATATATCATAAAAAGTGAGCAAATAAAAATCAGATTAGGGTAGGCGGTGCAAAGAAAATGTATGTCTGTGATTAACTGAATTAAGTAATGTAATACATTCATGGGCTGTCAAATTTATTGACATAATGTTTATTGACGTTTTATTTAAGCACAGACATACCTTTTCTTTGCACCGCCTACCCTAATCTGATTTTTATTTGCTCACAGGTTATAAGCTGGACATAAAAACGTGGCAAGCGCGAGGAGAACATGCAAAACAAAGTGTTCATGACAGAAAAGCAATGGTAACTAGAAAATTTTATCAAGAGATGGGATTAGTTGTTGATCAACCTAAACAAGGAGGAGGTAACAGTAACGACGGCAATACAGCCAGAAAATTTTTTGATAATCCGAAGAAGGTAGCAGACATCACGGGATTGGACTCCAATTTAATTGACAGATTTGCAATTATTTTATCTGCGTTATCTAGTGGACATTATATAAAGACAGAATATTTCCGAACTTATTGCCTAGATACAGCTAGACTATGTTTAGAACTTTATGGCTGGTATAAAATGAGTCCCTCAGTTCACAAAGTGCTTATCCATGGATATGATATTATAGATTCCCTACCACTACCTGTAGGACAGCTAACAGAAGACGTTTTAGAGGCCAGCCATAAACAATATAAACATCTTAGATTATTTCACGCTAGAAAAACCAGTAGAGTTAACACCAATACAGATATTTTACACATGATGTTAGTGTCGTCCGATCCCGTAATATCATCGCATAGGGTTAAAGTATTTAAAAGACGAAAACCTTTTTCTCAAGAAGTAATTAGGTTATTAGATATCCCTAGTTTCTTAACCCTTCATTGCTCGCGTGGATTACAATTGTAATCCAGGGTTTATATTTCGCGCATAAGTCAAATTCACTTTTATATAAAGAGGTAGCGCTTTAAGTAGCTGTCTATTATATGTTCAATAAAGTTATGAATAAGGTTTTGTGATTATTAGATTAATAGTTTTTCTATAAAACACTGTCAAGTTTGAGTGTGTGCCACGCGAGTATTCACATAAATCATTTTATCATATCTTCACGAGTTATTGTAGTTGTTTCTTGCTATTTATTTATATTATTTTCTACACATTTATAATTTTCCTACCTTATAATAACAAAAAAAGAAAAATAATTACTTAGTTTATATTCAATGAAATAAATTGCCATATGATCTCTAGTAATGGTTTATTTCTCACAAATCATTATTATTTAACTTTGTTTACACAAAAAATTACCAATAATTTTTTCTAATCATTTTCTTAGAAGATAGTTAATAATCACATCTGTTTGATTCACTGAATAAATTGAAAATGCAATGATACTAATAATAATTAATCTGGACTACAGTTGTAATCCATGCGAGTAACGGCGTTAGATTTTGTTACGCGAGTGCTGAAGGGTTAAAATCAATAACAATGGATAGAGCAGATGATATTAGCGAAGATGTGGGAGAAGAAGCAGAAGAGCAATAACAAGAAGAAGAGGAAGAAGACGACGACTAAACACATAATATCGTTACAATTTATCATGTAATCTTTTCCTTAAGTTCTTTTTTTAATTTTTTTACTAATTCATTTCTATTTTTAAACCTAAAAAACAATTTGTAAATACCCATGAAAAATGTGTATGTTATGTTATGTTATGTTATGTTTCTTAACTGTCCCCGGATTGACTTTGCGATACGTGTAATCGTGTAATGGATCAAAAATTTTTGAATTCAGGTTTCGTATTTTGCAGTTCAGGTCTGCTTGGTGTGAAATAAATTTGTGCCAAATTTTACGTCGAAGATCTTCAAGATCGGATTTAACACAAGGAGAAACAAAATCTGTGTAGGTAAATTGGTCTTCCTTTTCAAGTTAGTAGAACATTTTAGTAGGATAAAATGTTTCCCATTTAAAAGTACGGGGATATACCAAATTCCAACATCCTAGAAAGAAAAATTGAATTACGGAAAATTAATATTTCAGTACTGTTGTTGTAAGACGTTAATGCCATCAGGTGCTAATATAAGCGGAGTATTTGAATAATCATAATTTATTTGTATTTATTAACATTTTACAACTTTACTGAAATATTATTTATTAATTAAGTAATTCAATTTTTCTTTTGAAGATGTTGGAATTTGGTACATTTCCCTAATTTCAAATGGGAAACATTTTATCTTAGTAAAATTATCTCCTAAATTCAAAAAGAAGACCTCTTTACCTCGACAGATTTTATTTCTTCTTGTTTTTATTCCGCCACCTTGAAGATCTTCGGTGTCAAATTAGGCACATTTTCATTTTGTAGCAAGCAAACTACAAAATATGAAATCTGAATTCTGAATTCAAAAATTCTTGGTCTGTTATACGTATCGCAAAGTCAGTCCGGGAACACACTGTATACAGTACTACAATACATATTTTGCATTAGAAGTCATTATTAAAATCCTTGTTATTATATTTGAGCAGAAATCATTGTAAAAAATTTCAATTAAGGATAATATATTTTTGTCGCGCTAAGTGCGTTAAATTTCCGTGTGTGCGCCGGTCGTCCGAAAACTTTCAAACACCAGTATACCTAAGTTTAGTATTAAGTAGGAAATAAGTAAAATAAAATCTCTGTAACCACACCAAATTTATCACGTAGATGAAATAAATAACCAGGTTATGAATTATTAACCTGTGAGCAACTAAAAATCAGATTAGAGTCGGCGGTGCAAAGAAAATGTATGTTTGTGATTAACTGAATGAGATAATTAATCGGGTAATTAAACGGGCATCGTTTGTGGAACCCTTTTTACTCAGAAAAACCTTTTTAAAAATTAGGGCTTTGTAAAAGGCCTCTTAATGACAATTCTACACCACTAATCTGACTATGTTGCCAAATATTATAGGAAGGAGCACCGATTATGGCACCGTGAAATATGCACTACAGTCGAGCTGGCAACAAAGTCAGTGGACTCAAATTATAACCATGAAATTAAAAATAAACAAAACCGTCTCATCTGACGTCTTATGTTTCATTGTGATACCAACAAAAATGTCACCCTAACTCGCCTACTAGGACGAGGAAAAAGAGTGAATAGATTATAGGTACCCTAGATAGATGACGAAGTCCCTAAGTCGGTTTTGGCATCAACTTTCAGCGCCATCTGTAGTTACCACCCAGAACTTTCGCATTTCAGAGGAAGCAAAAATTCAGAAAACTGTAATTCATTACGCGGGAGATTTAAATAAAACTTCTTGAATTGGTTCCGGTCTTTCCATTTCCTGATAAATTTATCTGCTAAATAATATCTTAGGAAACCATTACCAACATAATGGTTTCCAAGAATATACCTAACAGATAAATTTATCAGAAAATGGAAAGATCTAATCGTCTTCTCATTGTTTTCCTCACATTTGTTAAAATCCATTTAAAATAAACTGATATCCATTATCTCGAAAAAAAAATTTTCATGTTGATGTTTTCACATCGACTCACAAAAATATCGTAAAATAAAATATATTACTAATTACTTTGATACAAAATAAAGTACACAAGTAAGATTAAAATTTATTTAGGACGTAAACATATTTAACAAAATAAGACTTACGAATAGAGGTAATCATGAACAAAATCAAAATAAATATTTTAATTTTATTTTACTCATAAAACCAAAAGTAATTAAATGTAAGGAACATGAAATGTGGGCGCAGAGACGTGGAGTAGCTGCTACTTGTCTAAAAAATCGAATTACTATTTACACCACCTATCGTAATAATCAAACAACAGAGAAACTACACCTATCCGACATATGTATAAAGTGACAATAAGAAAAAATACACACATACTGAACACAAGATTGACTAATTTTATTCAGCTTTAATTTCTAAAAATTTCTATAACATTTGGATCACTTTAAAAACACATCTCCTTTGTGAAAGAGTCTTCACACCTTTTACTATCTTCTCTTTTCTTTTAGGTTTATAAACCTTGAGTGCACTTGAATATGGCCAATTTCCTGGAGAATATGCGTATGTTGATGGCAAAGCAGAAAGAGCATCTTGAATTAAATATTATTAGTCATTACATAGACATACTCGGTGGATTAGGTCTACATATCATTACTCTGTCTGTTATTCTGAGAATATCACAGAAATTAACGTCAACATAGATTTTTCAGACTTCAGTAAAGTTGAATATTTGGAAAAAAATGCATCAAATTAATACACTATAAGCAATACCATCTAGCAGCTATCATTCAAAAGAAGACTCCTAATCAAAATTTGTCAAATTTCTTAAGATCTTTTTATTTTTTTGACAATTCTATGAACGAATTGCGTCTGCATCTGCAAACATTTTTCTGATAAGATCTCCTCCTCAGAATAAAATATAGAGTAATGCACATTAACAAATTTCGTACACCAGCTGTTTCAAATTCAGTTGATTCAGCTGATTCTGTTAATTGGAAGAAAAATTGCACCAATTAAAATGTTTGTGTTTTATATATTTTTAATTATAAAATATTTTGTGCATTGAAGAAATCCACTAGATTTACAATAAAATGTTTCATCTCTTCAAAACTATCTCTAAAATTAGATTTCTTTAATACAACAGTTATGAATATATTTTTGCAAGAGAGTGCATTTTTTATTTTCATTATGATATTATACACTTCATGTTTCAATATTAAGATGGACCAGTGATTGATACAATTTTTCTTTCAGTTAACCAAAAATTTCTCTTACTGTTCAGATTCCATCAGTGACACGCAACTTCAAACTGTCTGTTTATCATCAGAAAAGTAACATACCTTTTATTCTCTGAGGTGTGGTATCATCAGAAAAGTTACATACCTTTTATTCTCTGAGGTGTAGTTATTCTTGGTTTTATAACATTTGGATAAGAAAAACATGTTTCCTGAGTGGAAGGACCTTTAAACTCTGAAATTTTTATTTTTAGTGGCACATTACATCTGTGGTACACACATAAGTGTAACCGGATTGATTTTGCATTATGTATAATGCAGCAAACATTTTTGAATTTAATATCAAGCTTTGTAGTCCAGGTTTGCTTGGCACTAAATAAATTTGTGCCAAATTGATGTTGAAAGTCTACAAAACGTGAAATCTGAATTCAAAAATGTTTGCTCTATTATGCATAATACTAAATCAATCTTGGGGACACGTAATAGAAATCATACATCATACCTTGCAAATGTAATGTAGGTAATGAAAATCTTTTTAATCACCCTGCTTGATCCCTACAAATTGGATCGAAATGTATTTTGCACACTGGAGAGCCTTTTTTAAAATTGGCTTCAGTTTGTTGAAAGAGATCTTGCCTACCGATTCTTTCTAGCCAAATCTTTCGGATGCGCTCATCAAACACAAAAAATCTGCAAGCATAGCACTTACAGTACCATATATGGTACACACACCTATTATCAATTTATTTAAAAGACACAATTATCAATTGAAGAGCTCGGGGCAAAAAGGGACTATGCCACATTTCGTTACTTTAGAGATAAACCACTTTGTAAATTTTGATCAAATCTTGAAATTACAATAATCATTTGCAGGTATTATTTCTACAATAATACTTTTTCATATAGTTCTTGCTTCTATAGCTGCTGATGAGAAGTCTGAAAGAAACTTTTTTTTATAGAGAAACAAGCGTTTTTAAGATAAAAATGTGGCTTAAGTCTTTTTTGTCCAAATATTATTTCTCTTAGACTTGGATTCAAAAAAAGTAAGTAGTAAGTATAAAAACAATTTATTTTTGAAGAAGAAAAGAAAATATTGGACAACATCCGTTTTTAGTAAAAAAATCAAATTTAAGCATCTAGGTCATCTCCAATTTCTTTCACATCAACTTCTGCACTGTCACTGTCAACGTTTTCGATTTCCTCTTCTTGTATTTCACTGGTAGGTTCTTCTATAGGTAATGATCTTTCTCCTATTATTTTGATAAAAAAGTCTTGTCTAACTGGAGGGATATATTTCAAAAGTTTCATTAAGTCATTTATTTTCTTTTCGTTAAGTTGTACCGGTTCAGTGTATTTAACTTTAAGCTTTTCAGTTACAAGTTGTTCAGTCAAACGAATTCCCCTTCTTCCAACATTAACTCCTTGAAACTCGCCATTCAAAGTGTGTTTTATGAACATTGTATTAGGGTGTTTACTTTCAAATCTGAAACAACGTATCTCGTTAAATTTTACTGATTGTTGATCAGTGGTGACGGCTTTTTTAGGAAGCGAGATTTTCCGGCACAGTTATCTGTGAACACCAGAAGATTTTCCGAAACTGATGGTTTATTTTGGATGTATCTGAAAATAACATTTGCAATTTCTGCACTGCCTCTTTTGGCAACTGTCTCCGGCCACATAAACATGCTTCCCTTTCCACTTACACAATCATGTACCCCAAGATTATAGGTCTATGCTTTCCTAAGGTAAAATGCTGCCCCGACGGTTAGTGAAGGAGTTGGAAGAGTCTGCTGTAAGTCGAAAGTTATTATATCTTTCGCTTTATTTGTTTTCGCCTTTTCCGTCTCTTCTTTTAAAGTTGCCTGCATAGCCTCTGCTTGCCTCTGATGAAGTTTAAGTTTAATTTGTAGATTTTTAAACTCATTTGCATTTTCTTTATTAGCTTCCATTTGATTTGTCAGTAAATCACAGGTCTGACACGTGTCACTTTTAGGTAACTTAAAACCTATATTGTATTCCAAGCAAAATATTCTGCCGTAGCGATCTTCAGTGGCAGGTGCTATATTTCGCTCTTTACACCAATCAATATAATAATCGTTATACAGACTTGAAATATTTAGGTCGTGATTTAAGTAGACTTTTTTTGGATTTGAGGCCCTACTATAATGGCTACTTAGGTATGCTTCGATTATGTACTGACTATATTGTATTTGGATCTACTCTGTTAGGTCTATTGTGATGTTTTCCTCTACCATCTTGTTTTGGCGTTGTTCTGCCTTCTGAAATCTGTCGAGCTCTTTTACTTGAATGCTGAAGTCCATGAATAGATAAAAATTCAGTTTTGCATATTTGTACATCTATTCCGTTAACCTTGACGTAGTATAAGTAGGTAACTTTTCTCGCTGACTCGTGTCTCTTCATTTTTTTCTTATAGGTTCTCTTTTTAGGAATTGCTTTAATCGTCGCAAATAAATAAGTATGTTTCTCATAAGTCTCCAAATCCCAAAATGAATTGAAAATAGTCTTTTCAGTTCCCTACATTTCTTCTTACACGTGCATGGTTCACCCATAGATTTACATTCTTTCTTTTTACCTTTAACATTTTCGTAAGCATAGCCCAAATTGCGCCTTACTTTAGCTTTAACTTTTTTTCTCATTTCTGTGTTTTGCCTTCTCCATCTTGATGGGCCTGGTTTTTCAGGTGTTTTAATGCCGCCCCTAGTTGATCCAGTCTCAGGAGGTTCTCGTTCCGGCTGTATATCTTGATCCTAAAATAACATAAAAAACAATTTTGCATTAAAGTCACACTAATCATAAACGCAGTATAACTCTTACATTTCAGAAAAAATAACCTAATATCGTACATTTACAATACACACAAGAGATATACGTATACAATGACCATAAAATTAATAGTAAATGGAAAGTTACTTTTTATAAAAAGATTTTTTGAAATTTAATAGACTAATAATCCAAGCCACATTTACTGCACTAGAAAGGTCTTAAGCCACCAAATTAAATACATACCGAATTATCTGTAATCTCACTGTTTTCAGAGGAACTATCACTTGGTATAAACATCTGAGTCAAAATCCAAATCATCAAAATCTAACCTTTTATGCTTTGAAGACCCCGGAACGTCCGGAACACATGACGCCATTTTGACAAATGCGTGGCTTATGTACATTCTTGCTGTACAAATCATGCCGAAATGTTAGTTGGATTAAGAAGGTCACTTAACTGTTGTGGCGCAATCTCTTGTCCGAAAGCCACAATATATTGTTCAGTGGGTCACTACCATATTGAAGAAACCGTTTTTATGATATTCTTATGTTCTGTGAAAATGTGGCTTAGGTCCCTTTTTGCCCCGACCCCTTCAATTACGTACCTCCGCCCTTCTTTCACTCCACAATTGGGGACACAACAACGTTTAACCCACATTTTTTCACGGAAACTGTACTAAAAAGTTAAACCGCTACTAGTCAAATATCGGTCCTATCGATTAAAAAATCAAATACAGCACAAATGTAACTAACACCACACTAACACAAAATACGATAAACAACAGATTACAGCAAATACAAAAAAATAAATAATCTTAAACAAACCAAATACAAAACACATGTCAAACACGCCCATTGAACACGCCTTCGTCCACTAATACAATCTTAAATAATAAAAATCCCTTGTGTACCGAAAACCACTAGTTTTACTTGTACCAACATTAAAACATTTCTATTTCAGCGACATCTGTGATTGCCGTGCACAACTAAATTTGTTGCCCGCTAATGTAATACCACTTACCACCCCCTGGATGCATCTTTGCAGGAACCCGACATTACATACGGATTCCCCGTAGAGTACGAAACTCCCCTCCATGCCCTCCTGTAGAATTTCCGTGAAGTGTTTAGCGAGACACAACCGGATGCCATATTTCAACCTGCGTCCCCGCGAGAGAAGCGAATAAGGCGAGTACACCGGAACCATCACTACTGTGCTCGATACACAGTCAATCACCTAGCCCCACCTCCATGCTATTTTATAAAGGTGCGAGTCCACGGAGCATCCGCAGGACAGATACCGAATCTATGGCAGGATCTACTGGATTACCCAGGCAGTCGGGCCAATTGTAGTTTGGACAATCAACAGGTCAAATTCCTTCAAGACGACCTCCGGTAAAGTATATTTGGTCAATTGCATTATTATCGTAAACGCGCCGCGCGCCGTCGACGTCGTTACGAAAGATAGTTCAGTTGTTTTTCAGTTAATAACAAAGTCTAAAAAATCGTGTGACACCTCAATTTAATTTATTATGTTAATTTCCTTTGTACATATTAATGAAATAAAGTAAGGAAATTTGGTAATGGTTTATTTGCTGCTCCGCTCCATATCAAGCATTCGGACATAACAGGGCTGCGCTAATTGTGGTTGTGCACAAGTCAAATGGCACAGTTCGTATTTGTGGCGACTTTAAAGTCACCATCAATTATCAGCTTAATATTGAGCAATTTCCAATTCCTCGGGCTGAGGACTTGTTTCAGAAACTTCAAAACGGTAAACATTTCACGAAAATTGATTTGGCTGATGCTTACTTGCAACTAGAACTTGACGACGATGCAAAGAAATTAGCAGTAATCAACACACCCTACGGACTTTATCAATACCAGCGCCTTGTCTTTGGAATAGCTAGTGCACCTGCTATTTTTCAGCGTCTCATCGAACAAGTCATTAACGGTTTACCAAACTGTGCCAGCTACTTGGATGACATCATCATTACTGGATCTAGTAACGAGGAATATTTGCGGAATTTAGATGAACTTTTTTGTCGTCTCGAAGCTAGTGGCCTGAAATGCAATTTGTCGAAGAGTGAATTTTTCAAGCCGGAGGTCGAATATCTTGGCTACATAATTTCACAGAGTGGACTTCGTCCTTCTGATTCTGGTATCGCCGCGATCCAGAAACTACCTCGTCCGAAGAATTTGTTCGAAATTCAATCGTTTCTTGGCAAAGTTGGTTACTATGGGAAATTCATTCCGAATGTTGCAGAAATCGCTGGTCCCTTGAATGAGCTTCGAAAGAAAAATGCAATTTTTAGCTGGGGTCCTCAGCAAGAGAAAGCTTTTCAAGACCTAAAATGGCACATCATTAAGGCAACTACACTTTCACATTATAAATCTAATTCGCCTTTAATTCTTGCCACGGATGCCTCGTCGTATGGAATTGGTGCCGTGCTTTCGCATCGCGACTCCAATGGATTGGAGAGGCCAATTACATTCACATCGAAGACCATGAATGAGCATGAAAAACGGTACAGCCAAATCGGAAAAGAAGATCTGTCTATAGTTTATGGCGTCAAGAAATTCCATCAGTACTTATATGGTCGACTATTCGAGCTTCAAACAGATCACAAGCCCTTGGTTACAATCTTTAATCCGAACAAGAAATTGCCTGCAACCTCTATTCAGCGTCTACAGCGCTGGGCAATTTTCTTGATGGGTTACAACTAATCGATTCAATATAGGGCAACAGCAGCGCATTCAAATGCCGATGCACTATCACGACTCCCATCGTGACCTGATTTAGAGTTCGAAAAAAGCGAAGAAAGTTGTTTATGCCTGAATCAAGAGCTCAATGAAATTGTCGAAAGTTTTCAAATCAATTCACAGAAAATAGCAGAAGCAACAAAGAAGGATCCGATTTCATTCCAAGTCTTAGGCAATATCAAGGATGGATGGCCTATTCAGCGTCTACAGCGCTGGGCAATTTTCTTGATGGGCTACAACTAATCGATTCAATATAGGGCAACAGCAGCGCATTCAAATGCCGATGCACTATCACGACTCCCATCAGGACCTGATTTAGAGTTCGAAAAAAGCGAAGAAAGTTGTTTATGCCTGAATCAAGAGCTCAATGAAATTGTCGAAAGTTTTCAAATCAATTCACAGAAAATAGCAGAAGCAACAAAGAAGGATCCGATTTCATTCCAAGTCTTAGGCAATATCAAGGATGGATGGCCGAATCAGGTCTACAACATGAAGTTCAAAGCCTACTTTAATCGCAAATACAACCTGTCTGTTGAAAAAGAGGTCATCCTCTATCACACCGATGAACACTCACGTGTTGTTATTCCGACAAGCTTACGGCAACGTGTGTTGGCGATGCTTCATGAAGGCCATTGGGGAATTGTTCGAATGAAACAGCTCGCTCGTCGTTATTGTTGGTGCCTAAAATTGATGAAGAAATAGACCAACTCACAAAGAAATGCGAAGCTTGCCAACACCATCAACCTAATCCAACAAGAAAATTTGAAGCTTGGCTGAAAGCAGAACACCCGTGGGACAGGATTCACATCGACTCGCTGGTCCTTTTTTGAATAGCATGTGGATGATTGTTATTGATGCTTTTTCGAAATATCCCTACTTTGTACGAGTTAAGGATACCACCACGGAGTCCACTATTGAAATGCTTGAAAAAATTTTCCTCACCGAAGGCTTACCGATTACAATTGTTTCCGATAATGGAACGCAGTTTACATCGAACATCTTCAAACAATTTTGTGAAGAAAATGGAATCACCCACCTGACTACGGCCCCTTTCCTTCCGGCATCGAATGGTCAAGCGGAACGCTTTGTAAGGACTTTCAAGAATGCGATGGTGAAAACTCTATGGTGAGGAGGAAACAAAAATAAAGCAGTCGAGAAAATTCTGTTTTCCTACCGAACAAGTCCTCACCCGAACTTCGACAAATCTCCTGCCCCGTACCTTGTTGTCTCTGTTCAAACCTATGGAAAACCGAATGTCTAACCAAACAAAGCCTCATGTTTTCAGTCCTAAAGATCCAGTTTACTTTAAACTGTTTCGGCCTCGAGAGCATTGGGTTAAGGGCAACATTGTAAAGAAAATCGGGCAAGTCATGTTTTTAGTGAAAGCTGAAAATGGTTTTCATCGATACATTTAAGGGGGCACCTTTGTACACACAGGGGTAGATTCATACATAAATATTTTTTTCATTATAAGTCTTTATTGCACGTACAAATTTTAAGAAAAATCAACAAAATAAACTTTCCCATTAGTACTTATTTAAACTTAAATTTAATTTTTATTTGGTAAATATGAGATAAATAATAATTTAATTTTTGATGAACATTTTAAAGTCAAAAAACAATATTAACTACTGTACATTATACGCACTTAAATCTACAGGAAAAGTAAACATAGCAGACGTTCTAGCCGTAGTAGAAGATACAGAATGAGGTGATATCAAAATGATATCTGTAAAGAAAACTATCGCTTCATCCAGTACATTTGGAAAAACAAAAGTCCAAGAACCCCGTTTCTTCCTTAAGAATGATACTTTGTATTCTGTAAGACTGTAATGACTTATTATTTGGCCTACAAAATGCACTACAGACTTTTTCTTTTCAAATTTTACCAATATGAAATTGTCAGGTTTTATATTCTACGGAATTAGTTCGATAGGGACTTCATCTGAAAGTTGGTCATTCTCTTCATAAATGTCCGGACTTGAAGTAGAGATTTCCCTAAAACTAATATCAGAGTTTGAATTCAGAGAATTCATTAACGGCTGTTTTGTTAAAAACAAAAGACCTGGCTGCACTTGTGTTTTCAGGTTTTCTTAAACTCAAATTGCTACTACGTTTTCGAAATCCGTGCATCCAATCAATTCCAGCTAACTGATTTTCATCCCATTGTGGTGGATATCTGCAATTTATTCCTTTGGCATATTCAAAAGCCAGTTTTCTAATTTGTAAAATTGTCAGGCCATAATGCATTTTACTGCATTCCGAAATATAATTATTTAACTGAGTCTCTTCTTCGTTGGAAAATACTTGACGTGACGTATATTTTGAATTATAGGAACGATCAGTTTCGTACTCGCCAACATTTGCATTTCGAATTTTCTTAATGCGGCTCTCCAACGTTGACGACTTTATATTATATTTATCAGCAGCTTTCCTATATGATAATTTGCCATCCAGAACCTCATTTATAGCCAGAGACATTGTTTCTTCGTTTATTTCAGTGTTTCTGGATTCCTTCTTTTTATAATTCCTCACCATGATTCTGAAAACAGAAGATATAAAAAGGGGCGCATTCGTACGCGTATGAATGTTCCCCTTTGTTTATGTACGAATCTACCCCATGAAAAAAAAATGTTTCGTTGATTACAAAAAAATCAAATTAAGTCCAGTAATTTCTGATGTTTAAATCTTGATTTTAATAATTTGTACTTACCCCAAGAACGATTTTCGGTATTACTGAATTACAGAATACGTCTTACAAGAGTCGCAAACTTTGTACCAAAATTTACTTGGGGACAGCTCAAACACACTTCACCCTATTCTGCCACTCGTTGCAACTGAACTGCTTTCAAATTTCATTGGTGCACGACAATTAAGTTATTCTTTGCGTACGCATAGTTTCATTTTAAAATTTTTCGCGGTTATTTAAAAATAGTTTATGTATGAATGTGCCCCATGTACGAAGGGTCCCAATCTTCCCCTACTTTAAAAATATCCTCATGCTTCTCAACTATTATTTTAAATATGTATACAAAGCAATGACACACAAATAGCCGGAAAATCGACCGTTGGATATTTTAATTTTCCGCGAGAAAGTATATCAATATAGATATAGATTTCATTTTGTTTAGGTAAAATAAGTTCTTTATCGGTGGATATTAAATTGATGCATTCTTGACAAGACAGTTTTGGCAAAATTTTAAATATTATATATTGTATGTATAGCCCGATATACGAGTCATTAAATTAATTTCTTCTTGTGTTGTAGTAATTTCAAAACATCTATTGCTAATTTAAAAATAGTGAAAAAACTATCCTACAAAACAGAAATGAAATACAACGGCAAGAGCAATATTCGCGACCCGTCCTCTCACGCGGCTAGAAAGCGACTGTGAAGACTTCGAGTTTAGAATATGCGACTTAGAGATTTGCTGCGGATTTTAGGATGTACACGGCCTATTACCTCTAGTCGGCAATGGTACAGCATATCGCGGGAAAGGTATGAAATTAAATGAAGGCGGTCCGTCCAAAGTTGCTGATCCGGTTAACGTTGTGAAATGCGATGTGTGTGAAATATACTCTGTGTTTTTTTAAAAATGCCATAAGGGGTGGCTGTGGAAAAGAAAATTCATGTCTTAGCTACATTCATTTACTTTAAATTCTCAGTTTTGGCATGTGTTACATGCCTAGCTACGACATGAGTTTTAATTTTCATGACCAACCTTTATGGCATTTTTAAAAAAATACACCGTACATTAGCAGAAAGTGTTTGTTGGCACACCTACGTAGTAATTCATATAAATGCAATGCTTTTGTAATTGTTGATAATGGTGTACAAAAGATAGCGAGTGCATTCGGTGATAAAATTGTTACGTATCGTATCACGCAATGTGGACGTTGACGATTTTACGTATAATATTCAAGAAAAAGTATTAACTTTGGTTCAAAGTATATTGGATATTCATAAGGCTTTAAAATGGCATCTGAAAATTTTTGGAGTATATTTCTTAAAATCTAAACAAAGTACCGAAATAAAATCTTTCATTACCAAAAATAGAATAACTTGTTTTGGAACAGATATATTCAGGGCTTCAATAAATGATTCTAACATCAAAGTAGGCATTGAATATTGCGTTGGATATTCCATCTCCTTTTGAATGTGTATTCTACTATCTGAGAAATGTCAGTGTCAACACACTCATAAACTTGAAACTTTTAGGTTATGAAGTGAATTAGTAAAACTTCGTTTACACAAAATTATAAAGCTAAAAATTTACTTATATTATTTAATATTATGAAATTTACGATACCTGCTTTTTATGTCAGTAATAAATAATTTTGAACAGACATCGCAATGAAAGTGTTTTGCTCCAAGTAATAAACCATTATTCCTAAAACACACTAGTATAAAATGTTTCAATTTTTGTTTACAATTTTTTCCTTAACACGTTGGCTGCCGTGAGGTACACGCATTGTGCCTCAAAAAAATAATCTCTTTTTGCGCCGAGGTACATATATAGTGCCACATGCACTACTGTGCTTTCTTATGTTGAGGCAAAGCAGCGGTACCACCGATGTTGTGTTTCTATACGGCATCGAAATCCTCGCGGCACATTGAGCCGGAGAGTGTCAAAACCCCCCGAAATATGTTTCTGTTTTCTTTTTCTTAGCAAAAAGGCTAGCAAAATTGTAATTGTTGCAAGAAATGTATAAAAAATATAAATAATGGTTTCTAAATAAAAGTTTACTTATAAGGAACATATAATAATTATAAAAATAAAACTGAAACCAAATTTAATTCATGGAAGCCTTATGGATGCAAAAAAAGCAATTTATGCAATAAGGCTTTTTGCAGCTAGCACAAGACCACGTTGTTCTTGGGGTTCTGTTCTGTGCAACTTTTCGACCGAACTCGCCGCTGCAGTTTTCGTAGCAAACTGTACATCTCAGTCGTTGAGGCACAATATTTGTGCCACGTGGCATAGAACACAACAAGATTTCCATAGATGCTCTGAGGTACACATGTTGTGCCACAAATTAAAAAACAAAAAAGACACAAAAAGAAAAATTGTTTATGCATAATAATAATATTTGTGTGATCTACTAAACAAATTAAAGTAAAATTTAAGTAAAATTAAATTTGGCACTCCATGCTCATTTTTAGTCTCCTAACTATGGCAGCCAACGTGTTAAATTGATGATGTCGCACTAAATATGCTTCTGAAAAAGAAGTTTGATTATTTAAGACCGATGAAAACCGATAAAAGTAGATATAAAAAACAGACCACACCCTTTTTTCCCCATTTGAAGTGCATTGACTTCCGCTCCAGTTTTCTGCCTCATCTGAGCCCGTGGTAAAGAGTGAGATGGAGCTCGAGAGAGAGAAAGAGACGGAGTAGTTCGTGCGTCCGTCCACCAGATGCCTGCGGCGCTGCTGCTATTTTCGTCGTCGTTGGAACGTTAGTTCGGAAATTGTCCACCAGATGGCCGTGGCGCTGCGTCGTCGGGACGTTAGTTCGCGCTTTGCTACGGAATTTTTTCCTCCGTCCGGAGAGAGATTCGAACCCGTTCCTGAGCCGTCAACCTAAGCCGCTCGACCGTTGAGTCAGTTGTTCGTATCCGTTCGAGATGTGTAATATTAACGACGCGCGGCGAATGATGTCCTTATTTTTTCGTCGAACACGGATGCGATGTTGGTTGCTCTCAGTCCGGAGAGAGATTCGAACTCGTTTCTCGGCGTTCGTGAGCCGTCCACCTAAGCCGCTCGACCGTTGGGTCAGTTGCTCGTATCAGTTCGAGATGTGTAATAAGAACGACGCGTGGCGAAGGGTGTCGGTTTTTTTTTCGTCGAACACGGATGCGATGTTGGTTGCGTCTGGCGGTGTCCATCTGATGACGAATTGCGAAAGGACGATCGCCGGCTTCCATCTCGGAGACGTCGCGTCGGTGGGTTTCTGTAAAAAGAATGACGCGCTCGGGAGGGGACTTGCATAGATCGCTGCACGCAGAGCGGCGGCGGCGTCGCGGGAATTTCGAAAAAAATGTAGCGATGGTGCGCGTGATCGTGCGCATTTCCGCGAGCTGAAGCGGACGAAAACGATGTCGACGTGCGTGTTAAAAAATAAAAGATGCGTTTTACTTACGTATGTAGTTTATTACTATGAGAAAACTTATATTCATAACTTGATAATAAATATTTATAAATTACATTTGCGTTAGTCATGGAACAAATACTGTAATTGTTTGTGTGATGCAGACAAAATGAATTTCTTTTGTTTAAATTCGGACAGTCGGGTTCGGATTCCAGGGGCCTATTCCTGGAAAGTATGGAGTAGTAGATGGAAATTAATTAATTAAAACACTTATACTTTGTTATTCCACTAATTTTATTGAGTCGTGACTAGTTTCGACATAACATTGTCATTTTCAAACTAACTATAATTTACGTTTACTTTTGCTTAAATATTAAGGGTAAGTCATAAATAGCGGTTTATTCTAAGTAGCACAGATGGCGAGGAGTCAAGTTGTTCGTTCAGTACGGAGAATTCGGGGTTTTGATTTGCTTTTTGAATTTCTAAAGATTCTAGTAGATTAAGTTTATATCCTTTGTTACATTTATGTAATACATCAATTTTATCTGAGGAGGTGTGATTATTGTCAAGAAGATGCTTTGCAAAGGTGGAATCTGTTTTATTATTTAGGAATGATTTAATATGTTCGTTTATACGCGATTCAATACTTCGTCCGGTTTGATCGATATATACGCCTTTACAATTTTTACAATAAATTCTGTATACGCCTGAATTTTTTAGCGGATTAAGTTTATCTTTTGCGTTGAAGACTAATTTTGATATATTTGGAACTGATTTGTAACTTACAGTTAAGTTACTATCACAGCTGACCAGAGTTCTTTTTATTTTTTTACTGACTGGACCAAAATACGTGATTGAACTGAATTATTGATCTTGTTTGGTGTTGACTGCTGGGTATATTGTTTTTATTGCTTCTTTACTTGTAATCTTATTTAGTAATTTATCTACTAGTTCTGGTGGGTATTTATTGTTTACGTCTATTTATTTTATTGTGGAAATTTCTTTGTGGTAGTTTATGTTTGACATATCTTTGCTAGTCTATGTAGCATCGAATTGAAGGCGGCTAATTTATGTGTTATCGTGCCAGCTACCTGAACGAATGGGCAGAAGTTTTAACACCGGAGCGGAATATTCCGGTGTTGCCAGCCAACTGCAGTGGGACGGGGGGGTTCAATTCCAAAACGCGAAGGCCATAACCAAAAATAGGCGCCACTTAATTTTTTTTGAAAGGGGAAAGAAAACTAACGAGAGAGACACATTCGATTTTACCATTGGCGGAATTTTCTTAATAACAGTGAGAACCAATCGGCGAAAAGGGCAAAGATCACGAATAATACGCGTCCAGAAGTAGAACTTCGTTAAAAGTTTATCTAACTACTCACATGCGCGCGATTTTGCCCCTAAATAAGGATGGATTGCTTATATAAAATGAATTTGTTGAATTAAATGAAGGTCCTGTTAATGGAAATATGCTAGAACGAAATTTTAAGAAAATTACGCCGGCGAAATACGGGTATTCCTACACTGACTGCAATGTGTACAACGACGCGGTCCAAGAAATAATCCGGCGCGTCGAATTACGCATATACAGGGCGTGTTCAGAACAGAAATGAAAACTGGACGGTGGCGATGCATATACAAGGTGTATTCAGAACAGAAATGAAAAATGAACTGTAACAATCCCACCCTTACTAAAATGGAAATTTTGCCCACAGGTAAAATTTCTGAGGTCCACACTATAAATTGGCCGAAACGAAATGGCACGGAGACGAACGACAGGTCTCGAAGTTAAGTGTTCATCTTAACTAACATAAACGAAACACCGACGAATTGACACTACGCGAAATCATTTGGTCGGAGACCACGAAAGGAAATTTTAGTCAGGAGAACCAATAATTCACCCCCCCTGGGGAATGTTGCGTCCTGACGTAGAGACGACTTATAAGGGGAAGAGAGTCGATGTTCTCCAGACTAAAGCTTCTATAGTGACGAATGTCATATCCAACAACGTAAGACTAAAAAAAATTTAGGTCGAATCTGCGTAACAAATCTTCCAAACGGAACAGAGTTTCAACCCAAAATCCGAAAGTAGAGACTAAAGAAATACAGAAGAAAAGTCGAGAGAGACAGATGATAGGATAGAAAAAGATTTCTTCCCGGAACACACCATACTACAGACATGACTTCTACGAGCGTATCCCATAGCGGTACATCAGAGAGAGAGGGCAAGCCATACCTTCACGAGATCCAGTACGCTTGGCATTCCCACACGCTTTGACGGATGCCGGAGAATATCTCAAAGCCGTCACGGCCGAGCTGATCAATCCGAAAAGAAAACAGAGTTAGAGTAGAAGAAAAGGTGAAGCAAGAAGAGAAGAAAATTCATGGGCAGGTGGTTGTGATCCAAGTCACAATCCACAGGCCGATAATAGTAACTTTCCAAAGATGTTAAACTAAAAGAACTGTATCTTTTAGGAGCCTTTTACTCCACGCAGAATTTTACGTCGGGAGCATTCTAAGAGACCCGTCCCGCAGGCCGAAAAAGAATAAAACAAGCTCTACTCATCAGGGGGATCAGGTTTAAGATGTTCACTATTCCAGGTGCCAGGAAGTATGTTACCATCAAAATCCTTAAGTTCGTAAGTGTCCGCAGACGTACGTCGACTAATGAGGAAAGGCCCAACAAATTTATTGGCCAACTTGGCCGCGAAATGCTTTGATGCATCGGACAACACGAAATTCTTACGCCACACCCGCTGATCGGGTTGGTAAACAACCTTTCGCCTACGAAGATCATATCGGCCTTTAGCCTTTTCGTAAGCCTTTTGCAACCTTTCCTGTACGTTTTTGTAGAGGACTGCGAACTTTCCGGTACGAGATTGTAGATCCTTAGGATCCTGAGGAACAACTTCCAAGGACTCATCTTTCACAGGGTCGTTGTCAGGGGTTAGACTACCTTTCAAGCACATTTCACGACCAAAGTTGAGGAAATATGGAGTCACACCAGTAACTTCGTGACGAGCAGTTCGTAAAGCACAAGCGACTTTGGGCAGGAATAAATCCCATTTGCGGTGGTCTTCCGCCACATAAGCGTCAACATGGACTTAATTACGCGATTAACGCGCTCGACAGGGTTCGCTTTTGGATGATAGAACGAAGTGTACGCAGGGCGCACATGGTATGCCGTCAGAAGTTTTTGATATTCCTTAGATTTAAATTGGACTCCATTGTCCGAAATGACCGTACGGGGCACTCCAAAGACCAAAAAGATATTTTCCTCAATGTGCTGAATGATCTTAGGGGCGGTAGCCTTTCGAAGAGGGAAACACAAAGTGAACTTACTGAAGCAATCAGTTGCCACAAGGATGTATTGATATCCACGAGAAGATCTAGGTAGTGGTCCAACAAGATCGATACTAATGACCTCCCAAGGTCGCGAAATTCGAGAATGACCTCCCATTAGCCCTGCCGGAGCTTTCTGTTCGGGTTTGGTGCGAAGACACGTTTGACACCTATGAACATATTTCGCAACATCGGCGTGCATTTTGGGCCAATAATAACTTTGGGCGATCCTATTGTAAGTCTTATAGACACCCAAGTGACCACTAGTCGGGGAATCATGATATTCGTGAAGAATTTGTGATCGAGATTCCTTAGGGACAACCGGCTTCCAGTGAGGTTCCTCCTCAGCTAGTCGATAATAGGTGTTTCGAACGAGTTTATAAATGATGTTTCCTTCAACAAGAAAACTCGGAAACTTTTCCGGGGCCAAACGAATTTTCTTTAAGAAATTTAGGTACCAACTATCTTTAACATTATCGAAGTCGATGGAGTCGATAACAGGGACAGTTCGAGAAAGCATATCAGGTACGACATGTTCCTTTCCTTTGCGATGTATTACACTGAAATCGTATTGTTGCAGGCGTACAGCCCAACGACATAAACGACCAGAAGGGTTCTGCAACTTGTTCAACCAAAGAAGTGAATGGTGATCGGTAATAACCTTGAAGTGAGAACCTTCCACGTAGGGCCTAAGTTTTTCAATCGCCCATAACATCGCAAGGAGTTCTTTCTCAGTCGTCGAGTAATTGCGCTCAGGTCGAGATAGTGAGCGACTTAGATAGCATATGACTTTCTCGCCATCATCAAGTTGTTGAGTAAGGACGGCTCCAACACCATAATCAGAAGCATGGGTTTGAATCGTGAATTCTTTGGTGAAGTCAGGACACGAAAGGACTGGAGCAGAAACCAAATGCTCACGGATCTTTTCCCACGCTTCATCGCAAGTTTCGTCCCACCGATGCTTAGAATTTTTCTTAAGCAACTTGGTCAAAGGGGCGATAATAGTGGAAAACCCAGGGATGAACCTACGATACCACGAAGCGGTTCCGATTAGTCTGCGTACTTCCTTAACCGTTGTGGGTTTAGGCATTCTCAAAATCGACTGAACCTTTTCGGGATCTACATGAAGACCGTGGCGATCCACCACGTAACTTAGGTACTTCAATTCGCTAAGGCAGAAACTGCACTTGTCCTGATTCAAGGTCAAACCAGCCTCAGTCAGGCGTTTATGGACTTCAGATAATACTTCGAGATGTTTGTCGAAGGTTTGCGTGACAATAATGATGTCGTCCAGATAGACGAACACGTGAGGATCAAGGTCAGCACCAATTACACGATCAATAAAACGTTGCCAAGTCGCTGGAGAGTTGTGCAGGCCAAAAGGCATTCGTCGGAATTGATACAATCCACGGTTAGGTACAGTGAATGCTGTATATTGGCGGGATTCTTCGGCGACTGGGATCTGCCAATAAGCTGACTTGATGTCCAAAGATGACAGGTACTTACCATCTTTCAATTTGTCAAGGGTGTTCGAGACATAAGGTAGTGGGTACGCGTCTTTAGTCGTGACCTGGTTTAACTTACGGTAATCCACACAAAAGAATGGGAGATGACCAAGCACTTTTGGATTTCTCCACGATGCCACGCTTCAACATGTCATCTAGTTCTTTATTGACAACAGCTTGCCTTGCTGGCGTGATGGGGTAATAGCGTTGCTTTATCTGGGCGCTATCTGTGTGAATAGAGTGTTCGACGAGTTTAGTACAACCCATTTCACCATGTGGCGAGTTTACGAACAGCTGATTAGTTAGATTTTCCAGCTGAGTTTGCTGCGAATCCGTTAAGTGTTGCCAAGAAGTGAGATGTTCAACCAAGTCAATCGATTCTTTACTGAATGCCCAATCACCGGAGCGCAAGTCAGGGACGATGCCCATCAACTTCCAAAAATCTGCTGCTAAGATTAGTGAATGAGGTAACTCAGGGACAACTAAAACATCGATGACTTTTACGCGATCTCGCAGTCGTATAGGGGTGGCCACATTACCAGGACTAGAACAGGGTTGTCCATTCGCTACGGTACACGACGTTACATGTTTGCAAAATAGAAAGTCAGCTACCCCCCCTCCCAGCGAAAATTTTCGAAGTTTTCTTGTCGCACCTTGCTGCACCTCTAATGCACCCTTATGCACCACCTTTTTTAACTTTTGTACTGCTCAAATAGCTGAGAAAAAAAATTAAATAGAAAGTTAAGTTGACACCCCCCCAGTGAATATTTTCGAACTTTTTTTTATCACATCTTATTGCACCCCTTATGCACCACCTTTTTTAACATTTGCACCGCTCAAATAGCTGAAAAAAAAAACAAAATAGAAAGTTAGCTAGACCCCCCCCAAAGGGAAAAAAAAAATGTCGTTTGGTGCACCTTGTTGCACCCCTAATGCACCCTTATGCACCACCTTTTTTAACTTTTGCACCGCTCAAATAGCTGAGAAAAAAATGAATAGAAAGTCAGCTACCCACCCCCCCAGTGAAAATTTTCGAACTTTTTTTGGTGCATCTTGTTGTACCTCTTATGCACCACTTTTTTTAAACTTTTGCACCGCTCAAATAGCTGAGAAAGCAAAAATAGAAAGTTAGCTAGTACACCCCAGCAAAAATTTTCAGTTTTTTTGTTGCGTCTTATTGCATCCATTACCTGCTGGGTATCATCACTGTTTTTAACTTGGCTTATCTCAATCTCAAAATTAATTATATGATACTAAAATATGTTAATGATACTTTAAATGTGTACTCATCAAGAAAATGAAACAGAGAAGTACGTCTTTCTCGCTTAACAGGGCAGTACCTTTCCTACATTTTGATATTTATAAATGATTATTGTATTCTATTTTGTAGTTCATTTTGAATTTAATCATTTTCTTAACAACATTCTCTTCTCAAAAAACTTTCTAAATTTAGTAGACTAATTTTATTATAGTTAAATTTATCATTACTCACTTTTGATAAATGAAAAACTTCAAGTACTTAAATATAGTTTTGTTTGATATAAATTTATTTCCTTTTCCATATAATAAAGAACTTAATATAACTAAGCGATAGGGAAGAGGGTGCTAGCTAAGTTTTTCAATTGTCTGAGCGGTGCAAAAGTCAATCAAATATAGTGGTACATATGGGTACATAAAGGATGCAACAACACAAAATCAAAAACTTTTGAAAGAACTTGTACGGGAAGGTTAACCAAGTCTCTATTTTATTTCCTCTTCATAAAAAAATTCACTGGGGAGTAGTTAAGTTTCTATTTCTATTATTTTATTTTTCTCAGCTATTTGACCGGTGCAAAAGTTAATAATGGTGGTGCATAAGGTGCAACAAAAACACTTTGAAAATTTTGACTGGGATCGTCTAGCTAACTTTCTATTTTATTTTTTTCTTGGCTATTTGAGCGGTGCAAAAGTTAAAAAAAATGGTGGATAAGGGGTGCAATAAGTGCACCAAAAGAAATTCCAAAATGTTCACGTGGGGGGGGGGGGGGCTTAACTTTCTACTTTATTTTTTTCTCAGCTATTTGAGCGGCGCAAAAGTTAAAACAAGTGGTGCATAAGAGTGCATTAGGGGTGCAACAAGGTGCACCAAAGACACTTCGAAAATTTTCACTGGGAGGGGTTAGCTGACTTTGTATTTTTTTTCTTCAGCTTTTTGAGCGGTGCAAAAGTTAAAAAAAAAGGTGACGCATAAGGGTGCATAAGGGGTGCAACAAGGTGCACCAAAAAAACTTCGAAAATGTTCACTGAGGGGGCTAGTTGACTTTCTATTCCCCTCCCAGTGAAATTTGCCTGCACTTTCTCTCCTGAAGGGGTGCAAAAATTTATTTTGGTGGTGCATAAGGGTGCAATAATTTGGTGTAAGAAAACTTTGAAAAACGTTACGGGGGGGGGGGGGGGGCAAGTCAACTGACCCGTGCTCTCAATCAATCCTAATAAAAAGAAAAATAAGCTACTTACGGTTCTAAATATGATAGAAAAAGATAGATCAAAGATGAATAGTATTGAGTATAATTTCTCTATTTTGCAACGTAATTGGCTAATAATTTAAACGGGACTCTCGTTTCAATTTCCTTTTCTATTACACGCGAGAAGGTACAAATTAGTCAACGAGAAAATACCGCTATACTTTCTATACTGGAATTTAACCCTCATACTACCATGCGTGATTATGAATATAATAATTTTTATTGAAATTTACTTTTCAAAAACTTTACCAAATTTGACTTTTCCTAACTTTATCTGTTCTAACTCTAGCTAAAAGCCTAATTTTTGTAGTTTGCATGGTTTTACAAAAAAATAAATAAGTCACACGCAATACCATTGGGGTTACCAGTGACCCCACTTATTAAATATGCCATTCTATTATCTTTCTTTATTTCTTAACGCACGCATTTTTAAACAAAATCCATTTTACATTTTACTTTACGCACTAGTGCGTAAAAAGTGACACTTTACAAACTAAAATTAACCTTTAAAGTATCTACTTTACGCACGGTTCTAAAAAAAATATTTTTTTGAAACTGCAGGTTGAAAAATAAGCTTGAAAATTAGCACTTAGATCCACAAACACATTAGAACGGGACGACGACAACTATGAAATGTAAATGTATCAAGAAGGAGGGCCTACTAGATACGCCAAACGAAACGTGGACACAATTTGCAGTACTTTTAGATAATCTTGTAAACCACGTCGTTCAGTGGACTAATGCCGAAGGTAGACTCAAGCATGGAGATTGGAGATTTATGGAAAATTCTGGATTCCGAAGAGTTTCTACATTTTTCTGGATTGTTGATATTGGCAGGAGTTTACAAATCTCATATCATAACGAAGGAATTATAAATTAGTGGAATGTAGAATATGGGCGCCCTATATTCAACAAAACTATAAGCAGACACAGGTTTACTACAATTTCTCAATGTCTGCGTTTTGATAATGCCGAAACCCGAAGAAAAAAATCGAGATTTAGATAAATTATCGCCATCTAGAGTTTTTTTTTACTATGGCTACCTACACTAAATGATGCATATATACCTCACGAAAATATAACCGTCGACGAGCAGCTGCTTACTTTCCGTGGTCGGTGTCCATTCAAACAGTACATACCTTCTAAGCCAGGAAAATATGACATAAAAATCTGGGCAGCATGCGACAGTAAAACTTTATATGGTTACAATTGCCAAATATATACTGGTAAAACATCAGCTAGAAATGTTATCACTGATAATTTTTTCACAAGCCTAGATCTTGCAAAGGAACTGGAAAAGAAAACTTTAACTTTGCTAGGTACAATTCGAAAAATAAACCAGAACTTCCTCAGAAATTAGTGACTACGTGTGGGAGGGAAGTATATTCAACAAAATTTGTTTATTAAGACAAAGCCATGTTAGCCTCTCACTGTCCAGAAAGGGGAAAAATTGTTACTTTGCTATTCACCATGCATGACAGTGGTGAAGTTCTTGAAGATGAAAGGAAAAAGCCGCAAATAATTGTTGATTACAATAGAACAAAATCAGGAGTATACACCATGGATGGCCGGTGACAGTTTTTTATAACTAGTAGATATTAGTGCATTGAACACTTACATTATATGGGTTCACCTAAACGATGAATGGAAAACAAGAACTGGTTACAAACGACGCGAATTTTTGAAGCAACTAAGAAAATAATTAGTTACTACTGGAACAAACACAAAACACGCTTCGACATCAGAAAACGCTTCGACATCACAGACTCATCCACACAAAAATCAAGAAATAAAACGTGGCGAATGTTCTAAATGCCCCAGAAATTTGGACAGAAAATATTCTAAAAAATGTCAGAGTTGTAAATAGATTCGTTTGTAACAATCATGAATATGTAACTCCTTATAACCCGTGATCAATATCTTTTCTAATCAAGTAACCTATGGATAAAAATGTCTTTGTTTGGTGGATTATTTCAAATGCCATTTGAATTATTTTTATTGCATTTCTATCGTTTTGTATAGGAATGCAATATAAATATGTAATTCAAGTGGCATTTGAAATGATAAACTAATCAAAGACACATGATTTCATTTCCATAGGTCACTTGATTAGAAAAGATATTGATCACCTGTTATTAAATGATTAAATTCTTATAATAAATTTCGAAAAAATTGAACTACTACTTTGGTACATTTTCCATACGTACATTATTTTTTCTATGAATAGGGAATGTTGAAAGAATTAGTATTTACAACTATAAAACTAATTTTCTGATCGAAGATTTGCTCTGTGCTTAAAAAGTTCGAAAGCACGTCAAAATATCTACAGCGTGTCCACCGAGTGCCGCGGTCTTCTCTACCGTCTACAGTATATAAGATAAAAAAAAAATTCAAACGAGCTAAGATGTAACTCAGTCAGCTCTACTTCATAAATTATTTTTGGCTATACAGAGTGTTAAGTAACTGAGAGCCACACCAAAGTTATATTTTTTTTTTAATGGAACACCCAGTATATTTTTAGATATTTCGAAAGTACGCATAACGAATAGGTAATAACCAAAAATTTAGGAAGTTTTACTTAAGAGTTTGTAAGATATTGAAGTTTAAGTGTGAAAAATTGCCATAATATGAATGCTTATATCTTTGTTATTTATTTACATTTCGTCTTGATATTGCAGATATTCAATACAATATCTTTGCTACAGAAATTTCAAAACCTATTCGACCTATCAGTTATTATGTGTACAGGGTGTTGAGTTTTGCAAAAGATAATTTTTCTCAAAATTTTCAAATGGAACACCCAGTTTAACTAGACTCTCGTGAAACACTGATTTAATAAGCTTTCATAAAACGCCAAATGTATTTGCCTAAACTGAAGAAATCGTAAGACAAAATTAATAATCTTTCTTTCTTTCAATATTGACGTTATTTAACCTTTCTGTCCGGTTCTTCTGTTTTGATTTGCTGATATATCAATGAGTATGTTTTATTTTTTATTCAAAGTAATTGAATTATGAATTAGTTATGTTCCTGTTAAAATAATTCCTATTTTTCTTTACTTTGAAAATATCTAAATAACGTTATAATAATAATTTTAAAAAATAAACTTTTAAATCACGTTGCCGTTTGCTTGAAAATAGGAAAACAGTTGCTATAAATTTTTAATTGACAGTAGATAACACTACTTTTACAGTTTTGTATTTTTTATCATATCAAAATGCATTCTAATAATAATTCTAATAATGAAGAGTTACGTGACATGACATACCTACTAGGAAAAGGCAACTAAAACTGTCTTTTGACAGTGACAAGATTATGTTCGCAGCATTATCCTATGAGAAGACACCTGGGTTATAGAGTTTTCCAAAGATTTAAAGAAAGATTCTAAACGCCAGGAGACATTAAATACATTAAAAATATTATTAAAATAACGACGTAAATATTTTCAAAATAAAGAAAAATAGTAATTAGTTTAAGAGGAACATATTCAATTATGTGCTTTGAACAAAAAATAAAACATATTCATTGATTTATCAGCAAATCAAAACAGAAGAACCGGTCGGAAAGGCTAAATAACGTCAATATTGAAAGAAAGAAAAATTATTAATTTTTGTCTCACGACTTCTTCAATTTAGACAAATACATTTGGCGTTTTATGAAAGCTTATGAAAACGTGTTTCACGAGAGTCTAGATATACTGGGTGTTCCATTTGAAAATTTTGAGAAAAATGATCTTTCGCAAAACTCAACACCCTGTACATATAATAACTGATAGGTCGAAGTTGTTTTGAAAATTCTGTAGAAAAGATATTGTATTGAATATCTACAAAAATTCAAGACGAAATGTAAATAAATAACGATATAAGCACTCATATTGTGGCAATTTTTTACACTTAAACTTCAATATCTTACAAACTCTTAAGTAAAACTTCCTAAATTTTTGGTTGTTACCTATTCGTTATGCGTATTTTCGAAATATGTAAAAATATAATGGGTGTTCCATTTAAAAAAATATAACTTTGGTATGGCTCTCAGTTAGTGAACACTCTGTATAGCTAAAAATAATTTTCTGAAGTAGCGCTGACTGAGCGACATCCTGGCTCGTTTGAATTTTTTTCTATCTTATATACTATAGACGGTAGAGAAGATCGCGGCACTCGGTGGACACCCTGTATATGATGGACTTTCTCTTCAGTTATTTTCTGGACGTGTCTTAATAGTCGATACCGATCCTTGAAAAGATACCAATGCACTGTTGCCAAATATATGGTCCTCACTTGATGCGGGGCACATCGTACAATGCAAGAGTGAGATAAACACGGTTAGAAAATATACGCGCGTCAGCAGCGCCCTCAAGCGGAGAACCGCCGAACTAAAATATACAATTTTGAGCATGACACGTACCAAGTGAGGACCACATTTTTTTGCAGAATTTCAACTTATAGGGTTAGAGCATCACCTAGGAAAAATTTTGTTGATTTTGTAAAGTGAGGTCCGTATATTGGTCCTCACTTTGACATGGACCTCACTTCAACCGTGAATTTATTTCATGTGGGGCTCACTTTATACGGTGGAAGAAAAAAAAAATATATATATAATATATTATTATTACAAGAATTATTCGCACCTACCTTACTAGTGCTGCACTTGATGAACTCAAGCCGAATGGAACCACTCTGTACGAGTATACTCGTCCAATTTATTATAAATCCTGTGTATTTTTTCGAATCTGGATGTAATGGTAGAAGTCAAAATGATGTTTTTAAATCGATCTTTCTAAAAATTCTTGAATTACCACACTTGCTTAATAATGTTTCCATGGTTTGCGGAGCCTCTCTTCTGCCTGTTTTGTCGTCTACTTCTAATTTATGCATGTATCTTTTTGCAATCGTTGACTTGTCATTTAGGATTGGGAAATTCTAAGCAAGTATTTTCATCAGAACATCCTTCTATTCTTCTTCACATTTAAAATTTATTTTCTCTAAATCTTCAATCTCTTGGTTTTTCTTCAAATCTTGGTCTAAATGATCCTCAGTCTTGTCTTGGAATTTCGTTTGTATTCGAACTTCTATTATTTTTGCTTTGACAGTTATTATTGTTTCTATTAAAGTTTTGTTGATTTTGGTTATGATTATTATTGTAATTATTTTGATTGTTACTATATCGGTTGTTATTATTATGGTTGTTATTATTATTGTTGTTTCTTTGGTTTGGTCTTGCTTGTATTGCATTTACTGTCCTGTTTTGCGTATTCGTTTTCTCTTGTGCTGCATCAACTCTTTTTAATAAATTATTAAAATTTGTCATGGTTGTTATGTTATGTAACGCTACTGCTTGTATTTCTTGGTCAAAGTGTCGGACTAATTGTATAATTATATGCTCTTCAAACAATTTCGGTGTTAAATATTTTGCAATATTGTATTTTTTTTATCATATACTTTTTTCTTGCCATTGTTGCTCCTGTTCTATATTTTCCAAATGTTAAGTTTTCTCTTACTTTCCTCTGTTCATTACTATTCCAGTATTGCCCTAGGAATAGTTCTTCGAAATAATCGAAATTTTCTATTTCCTCGTATCTCATATCAAACCACGTTTCTGTATCTTTTTTAAACAATTTCTTACTATTAATATTCTTTTCCTTTCGTCTCCTACCTTATTTTACATTCCTTTATATTTTGTAATATTGCTATTGGGTTTATTCTGTCATTTCCATAAAATTTAGGTAAAGTTTCTTTGTTCCACATAAATGTTGAACAGTCTGTTGTAATAAATGTTTCTTTTTCCCACTTCTTTGATTTTACTTTCATATTCTTGTTTAAGTTTTCCCGTTCCCAAACTTTGTTTTTTTCACATTCTTCTATATATTTTCTTATTTCTTGACCGCCTTGTCGTTGTTCATACTGACAATTTTCTACTCTCTTTTTCAATAGAAGATGTCTATCTACGCAATCTTCAACTATTTTGTTGTCTACCGCAGTTAATTTTTGTTCCAGTCTAATCGTTTGTTCTATTGCATGTTTTCGTACTATTTTTCCAAATTTACAGTTTTTTCATGTAATTTTTCCTCCATTATTTCTGTTTCATATTTTATTTTTCCTTCTATATAATATTGTCACGGTAAGGACGGCTGCCTCCACCATGTCACGAGCTTGCGGTGCTCGGGGGTTGCGTAGCTCAGGGATGCGCCTCCACCATGTCACGGGTCCGGGGTTTTCCGTATCCGTTTAGGGCGTAGGTAGCAGAGGTAATAGATGGTCGAGCTTGAAACACAGTTGTTTTAAAAAAGAAATTAATACCTCTTTATTAAAGGAATTTAAATAAATTTAGTTGCTGGGGTTCGTCTCGAAGTGTTGGGAATGCGGTCCGGGTGTTCACGGCGACGATCAGCTCACGTCGTTCCTTTTCTGGACAGAGTGGAACAAGATTCTTTCCTGACAGGTTGGTGGACTCGGGAATCGTTTCCCTTGGCTGGCGGGGGAAGATGGTCCTCGTTCCCGGGGGTCGGTACTGTAGTTGGCCAGCAGGGTTGCAGCAGCTCGATGCAGTGGCGTCCCGATGTGTGGCGTTCAGTTGTAGGACAGCGTCTCGGTGCGTGGCATCCCGGTGCGTCGGTACTAGTCGCCACGGAGTCGGTTGGGTAGAACGACTACATGACTGCATCACTCTTCACTCCCCCCGACTGGCTTCCCAATTTTGGCCCGCACTTTTATACACCGTTTTTGGCTAGTTTGCATGTTGCATCTCTTTGTTCTTGCCTCGTATTTCGCTCATCGATTTCATATGTGCGCGGCCTCGTTTAGCGTAATTTTCGCTGAGCTCTATCGTTGTGTAATTTGAACTGATTACCTGTTTATTTCGACACGGTTGCGGTGCCCTCGATTACACAAGTTCGCGTTTAAATTATTTGTTTGCGGAATACAACCCGAAAGCTCTTCGTGGTTTTTTAGAAAATCCCTTTCGTAACAATATTTTGTATTCCTTCTATTTTTTCAAATAATTTTAAAATTTCTGTTTTATTCCCATCTATTTTTCTATTCATTCTTTCCATCCTACTATTTGTTTCTTCCATTTTTTCTTTTATTTTTGCATTTATTTCTCTTTTGGCTTCCTTTAAATTTTCTTCTAATTTTTTATTGTTTTGTTCTAATTTTCCTTCTATTTTAATATTGACTTTATCTATTTTTTCTCTATTTTTGTATTGGTCCTTTTCATTTCTTGCATCATTCTAACTAACTTCATTTTTATGTACTCTTCCTCCTCTTTTGTTTCTTATTTCCTGTTTCTTTGTGTTCTTCTGTTTGTATCTCTTCCTCTGTTTTTTCTGTTATATTGTGACGATTCCGGTGCCAGCCCGTCTGATGCGTCACCGCCGACGCGTCTTAGACGAGAAGCTTCGGGCGCTTCGACATCACGTCAGCGGTGGTATCAATCTGAGACTCTCTGTCGCATACTCGAATATTCGCGAAAAATAACCCCGGCTTATAAAGCCCGCGACCGGGGATGAGATGGAATTCAGCGTTAGACAGTTCGGAATTAAAGTCGCGTAGATATTTCACTCGGCTGTTAAAATAAATTATATTTAAGCTTGTAAATAAATGTTAGTGTTGTAGTGTAAATTTATAAATAAATTAGTTTATTAACTATTTCGTGTTTTGATTTTAAAATAAAAATTAATAGAAGCCATTAAACTCGTTACATTGGTGCCAGGTTTGGGGTTCGTGAAAATAAGTAAACATTTAAATTGAATTAATTTAAACAAATTAATAAACAAAGTGAACGGTGTTCATGGGTCCGTCCACACTAGACGCTGTTCGGTTCGCAACGGCGTTCGTGACGCGGTAATGTTACAAGTCTGTACGAAGCTTAGATACTAAGGGCCAGTTTCATAATCAAATTTAAAGTCATTTTCTGATGTCAAAACAAATATGAAAACATTTGTTTACACACCTGAATGTGACTTTAGTTTTAAAGTCTCTGAAAAGAAAATTAACTTATTAATTTAATTAACTTAATTAATTAAAATAAACAGTATAATAAAAGAAATGTGTACTTTAAGATTAAGTATAAATATTACTTAAATAAGCAAAAACTAATTATGTCCTTTCTCTATTAATTATATTCTAACATAATTTTAATATGATAAAATTATTAAATGCAGTTTTTTTACTGTTTAATTACACATTCTATTTTACTAGATATTTACAATTAGTTATGCACAGTAAAAATAATTCTTTTGACCTCTAATTATGAAATTAATTAATCCAATCGATAGATTGCGAATGCTTTGATTTAGAATTGTAGTTGCTTAATAAAAAATGTTTGCTTTTAAGAGATCTATCGAAATGTGAAATAAAAATGTGTACATTCCATTTGAAAAAGTATAAGTTTGGTGGATAACTCACTTGTGGAACATGCTGTGTATGTGAAAATAATTTACTAATATGTATAGAACCCATTATAGTCGATAGCTTTTATACAAGATACTTTCCTTTATAATAAATAGTTAAGGAGCTATTAAAGATATCCTATTGACGAAATGATACACGCTGTATAATTTCATTATCTATTTACTGAACACTGACGTCAAAATCAATGAGAAACCGCTCGAAGTCACGTGATTTATATTTGAATAATTTTTGATTTTTATTATTAATTTAAGAGAATAATAAGTAACAACTACGTCAATATTTGGTGTTGTTTAATGAGTTATTAATTAAATTATAGTTTCTATTACATAGCTTTCATTTGTGTTTCGTATTAATATCATGTACCGTATTGGAAGATTACTAAAACATTAAAAAATACCATTTAATAATTTTGATTTATAAAAAACAAAATGAAATTAATTTTGAAGAATTGATAAAACAAAGAAATTTACTGAATTGCAAATATCTCGTCATAAAAAATTAAAATCGAGAAAGTATCTAAATACATATGTACTTAACATTTGCGATTGGATGCTTTTATCTAAGACACCGGTACATATATATAAAAGTCCTACCTGATGTACTATTATAAATGGGTTCAGTAGAATTTTCCAAAACTGTTAGGCCGTACTTATTCACACATTCGATTTTGGCTTCTTCAATTTTCTGTTCTTGCAATTTTTCTAAGCCTCTTGATGCCATCTGAAACAAAACATTTTGAGCTGTGAGTGTTTTTCAGTTTATAGATTTACTGATTTTTAATAAATATAAATTGTATACTTAAAAGCAAAGTACGATGATCCTTTTAGATCTATATTGTGCGAATGCCAGTAAAATGTTATTATTCAGTTCTACATACAAGGTGAATCACAATTATTATTCCACCAAAGAAAAACCACGATAAGAAGTGATGTCCGAGAGTATGGGAAAAAATGTTAAAAACATTCTACCTATGTACAGGGTGGGTCAAATTTTTAATACACTTTTAATAGGAAACACCTGTTTTTAGAAGAGTTAGACAAAAACTGACCTGGGTGCCTGGAGCTCGATTTTTAAGACAAAATTAATGGTGAAAACCGCATTTTGATATCTTGTACCGTTTCGGAGCTACAAGGTGTTTTTCGAAATTGTGCAGTTACTAAAAACCATTGTAGCTCTTTTGTTTATGAAAATTTCTGATTTCTGTAAAAACTTTCTTAAGGCACTTTTTGGCGTAAAACTCATTGCTCTTAATTACAATTTTCTAGCGCGCATATTTTTCGAGATATAAGCAAAACTCTATCCAATAGCAAAGTTTCGACAAAATCAAAGACATGGTTTAATTTTTTGAATAATTTTTTAATTGTGTACAAGTTGGCTGTGAATTGTTTAAAACTGTCAAAAATGCTCTTACATTGGTACAATAAATAAAATTATGTCAATAAAATGCTTTACTAAGGAATTATTGCATCTTAAAACATAAAAAAAATATAATTCATAAAAGATACTTTTTAATGGAAACATGTGAGTTTCGCAAATTTGACAAGTGCATAAAATTAGCTTTCCAACGGTATAAGACACTTGGTTATTTAAATTATTAAATATCAATTAAAAAAATATTGAAAAAATTAAACCATGTCTTTGATTTTGTCGCAACTTTGCTATTGGATAGAGTTTTTAGAGTAGATTCCAAATATCACAAAATATACTGGGTGTTCTATTTGGAAAAACAAAGTTATGTATAATAACTCAATCACAGTAGGCCTAGGAAAAGAGCAAGGCATATTGCCAAATAGGCTACCTTCTGTCAAACAAAACAAAAAAAAAGTTTACTAAAATATCTCTATTATTAACGGAGTTATTGACTGGCTACCGTTCTACAAACACGCTGTATACTGGGTGGACAAAAAATATATTTTCTAAATGCAACACCCTATATACTTTTACAAATTTTGAGTCCTTGAATCACTCTGATAACAAATACAGTTGGGTTGGGTTGGGTTGGGACGGATTTCTTCAATAGCTCCTTAACTATTAATTATAAAGGAAATTATCTTGTATAAAAGTTATAGACTGTAATGAGTTCTACATTAGGAAATTATTTTTGCATATACAGCATGTTCCGTAAGTGAGTTATTCACCAAACTCATACTTTTTTTAAACGGAACGCATATATTTTTATTTCATATCTCGATAGACCCCTTAGAACTAAACATTTTTTACTGAACAACTGTAGCTCTAAATCAAAGCATTCGCAATCTACAGCTATTTAATTTGATGAAAGGGCTGAAATGTAGAAGTATTTTATTCATAATTAGTGGTCAAAAAATTATTTCTACTGTGCATACCTAATTACAAATATCTAGTAGAATAATCTCTATGAGTAATAGTAGCACTTTTCATGTGCATTTACACAGAAACAATTGAAACGTAAAAGTTAATTTTTTTCAAAAAATTTAAATTGAACGCCCTGTACATTTTGACACATTTGAATAGCTCGTCAAATTCTATTTGTAACATATATAAAATGTATTGGTCTAAAGCTCATGGTTTTCGAGTTACCTGTACTCAGAGTTAAAACTTCTAATAGGAACCACATTTCAAGAAAATAAACAAAGAGAAAAGGGTACCACTACATTTATCTAATAAATCTAAACGAAATATTCACATTTTAATTGGGGTCTTGGAGACTGTTGAATATTTGCTAAAGTTTTCTGGCTGATTTTTGTAAATGCTTTTCTCATTTTATTTTTTAAAATGAAATCGTGTTTGGTTGAATTTTAAATAAAAAAATAAGTAATACTAAAGGTTAGTGACAACAAAAAGTGCATTAATTCATTATCATCGATATGCGAGTCAATATCTGAATGAAATGTTTGTTTACTGGGCCACTTCTATGGGCCATATGTCTATTAAGTTACACGTCTTTTGAATTTTAAATTATTTACTGTAATAATATGTAATATATAGACTCCAATTAACGACTAAAGACTAATGGTGGATTTCACAAACGTTACTTAAATTTAATCATCCGTTAAAAGGCAACGTTGCCATAGTTACATGTGTTGAAGGTATACTCGTAGGAATGATTATTCTTAATCGATGATTAAAGTTAAGTGACGTTTGTGAAATCCAGCGTCAATTAATAAGATTGAAATATGAGAAGTATCTTCGTAGTGTTAAAATTACAATTTGAAGGATTTTGTTTGTATTTTAGCAATTACTATGTTTTATGTACTCAGATTACTTATAAAAGCTATTATTTCTTTTAGATTTAATAGATAATTATTTAAAAAATAGTAAAGGAGACTGTGGTTTAAGAAATAATTAAAATATATCTCCGCTCACAATAATTTTATATCCGTAGATACGTATTTCGGCAGCTAAGCTGCCATCTTCAGTACAATTTAAAAAATTTTAAAAACACTACATGAAATCTAAGAGCTACCTACCTATCTACCTGATCATACTATCTATACTACTAATAGTATCTAAAAATAAAAATTAACACTAAAAAATAGTGAAGGAGACTGTGGTTTAAGAAATAATTGAAAATTATCTCCGCTCACAATAATATTAACAAACAATTTAAGTAGCGACATCTTGCAATCGCTTTTTGACCTAACATCGCAGTAGGATTGACAAATTGAAGCTAGTTCGCCACATAATAAGTCATCCCATGCGAGGCGGCCATGCTTCTTGCTGTCAAAAGTATATGAGAATTTTAGAAAAATTTTGTGCAAATCGGCTTTGATTACAGCTAAGGTTCTGCTGGCGAAGGCCCAACTAGGCCTGAAACAGCTGTACAGAGCATGCTCGGGGAATCTGCTGTAATCAAAAGCGATTTACACTAAATTTTTCTAATAATATTAACAGTGAAAACCTACCAAAAAAAAAAGAAATCAAATAAACGGAAATAAGTATTGGTCTAATATCCGAAAAAAGTTCTTATTCTCCCGAATAAAGAACTTTTGTAAGCATTTAATTCCCTGTTATTTGATACCGTTTGAATTTATTCCTGGAAAAAAAAAATTATATATACAGGTGTCCCAGCGAGACCTTTCATTAGAAGTTTATGGGGTTCTGGCCAAAATAGAAACTTGAACATTTAGAATTAGATACAAGTGATTGCGTTCTCTTCAGATAAAATATTTTCAGATATCTAGCACTTCCGGTTATACCGGAAGTCGCCATCTACTTTGTTATTTTAAATGGAATAGCCTATTCATTTTTGCACTTTTAGATGGGAATCATAATTTTGAATCTTTTTTATTCAAACCATACCATGTCTATCTATTACAGTTTTTGAGATAAAAATTATTTTCGAAATCATGGCAGGTGGTTGACGATTTCAAAATGGGCTGTAACTCTTATTTGAAACGAGATAGAAAATTGAAATCTAATTAAGTTTGTAGTTTAAAGATCCCTTTATCGTAGGTATTCTTTAAAATAAACATCTTTGCCTGAGAATGATTCTTAAATTTATACTTTTCATCAAGAGTTAAAAATGTAAAAAGATCGATTTTTTCAAATGGAATGCCAGATTTTTCGTTACGTAATCAAATTGGTGATCAAATTTGGCACAAAGTGGTATGAGATGTTCCTATACCTAAATCAAACCGTTTTAGAGTTATTTCGAGAAAATGGAAAATTTTACCATTATAAAAAATAATTTTTCAAATGTCAAGTTATTGAAACTCATTAACTAATAGAGTGCCTTTACGAAGTTTCATTTCAAGTTGCAAAATGAATAAAAGCAACGAAAATAATGTTTATACAAATCAAGAAATTCTTAATTTATTTTTTATACACGGAAAATGCGACAAAATTGTTAGCAGAACTTGCAGAATATTTAAGTTTCAGAATATTTAACGAAAACTATCCACACTTACTTCAGATGGTAAAAAATGGATATAAAAAACTAGAAACAAATTATAATAAATGTTCGAAATGGTGGCCGTTCGCAATCAAGCACTGTGTTAAGCGTGAAGAAACACCCTCAAGTGTCGTTGTTCGTACTTCTTGAGGAGAGAGCCTGTTGAATGCTGCTCGTACGCGTACTTCCAATTCCTCCCTCGTGTTCACCGGTGTCTGGTAGACCTGATTTTTGATATGTCCCCAAAGGTAGAAATCCAAAGGTGTCAAATCTGGAGACCTTGCAGGCCAGGTCCATGGTTCTAACCGCCTTATCCACCTGTCTTCGAACATTAAGGTGAGTTCTTGGGATACTTCCTGGGCCGGAGCTCCATTCAGTTGAAACCAAGAGCTTCTTCGCAAGTTCAAAGGCAGGCTGTCAAGAAAATCTTCTACTCCAGTTCGTAATAAATGTAAGTAATGCTCCGACATTAACACGCTATCGTAAATGATGTAAGAGAACCGATCATCCATCATAAGGCAAAAAATATTGAAACTAAACCTGCTCTGATAGTTTCTTTGTCGGATCTTATGCGGATTGGCTGACGCCCAGACATGGTTGTTATGCCTGTTGAAAATCCCTTCACGTGAAAATTTAGATTCATCCGTCCAGATAATTTTTCTCAAAAAGTTCTCTTCCTCTTGACTTCGAAGATATAGCATCTCACAGTCTCAGAGTTAACTCTGTCGTCGGGATCTTGAGGATGAAGGTTTTGCATTAACGAGAACTTGTAATCGTGGAAGTGATGCTTCTTCAAAATCCTCTGTACTGAATTCCTACTGATTCCCAGATCTTCTTCGGCAGCTCGAAGTGAGGCGTTGGAATTGGCCTCGAAATAAGCCAAGGTATTCAACTCAGCCTCTTCATTATCAACTGTAGTTTTTGGTCGATTTAACAGTTGACCAATTCGTCCAAAACGCACAAAATTTGCTTCTATTCTTCTAAATTTATCTTTTGTCATCTGAGGTAAGTGTAGATAGTTTTCGTTAAATATTCTGCAAGTTCTGCTAACAATTTTGTCGCATTTTCCGTGTATAAAAAATAAATTAAGAATTTCTTGATTTGTATAAACATTATTTTCGTTGCTTTTATTCATTTTGCAACTTGAAATGAAACTTCGTAAAGACACTCTATTAGTAAATGAGTTTCAATAACTTGACTTTGAAAAATTATTTTTATAATGGTAAAATTTTCCGTTTTTTGGAAATAACTCTAAAACGGTTTGATTTAGGTATAGGAACATGTAATACCACTTTGTGCCAAATTTGATCACCAATTTGATTACGCAACGAAAAATCAGGCATTCCATTTGAAAAAATCGATCTTTTTACATTTTTATCTCTTGATGAAAAGTATAAATTTAAGAATTATTCTCAGGCAAAGATGTTTATTTTAAAGAATACCTACGATAAAGGGATCTTTAAACTACAAACTTAATTAGATTTCAATTTTCTATCTCGTTTCAAATAAGAATTACAGCCCATTTTGAAAACGTCAACCACCTACCATGATTTCGGAAAATAATTTTTATCTCAAAAACTGTAATAGATAGACATGTTATGGTTTCAATAAAAAAGATTCAAAATTATGATTCCCATCTAATAGTGCAAAAATAAATAGGGTGTTCTATTTAAAATAACAAAGTAGATGGCGACTTCCGATATAACCGGAATTGCTAGACATCTGAAAATATTTTAGCTGAAGAGAACGCAATCACTTGTATCTAATTCTAAATGTTCAAGTTTCTATTTTGGCCAGAACCCCATAAACTTTCTAATGAAAGGTCTCGCTGGGACACCTATATATGTATATGTTTACACCTATACATATGCACAAATCGCCAAAAAGCAACCTACAGATTAGAGCAGATCACACCCATACACCACAAGTTAAGAGCACTTCACGATATTTGTCTCGGAGAATCCTCTCCTTATCACATATCCAGTGCAAAATGTGCAATTATTTCTTAAATTATTTCTTTATTATTTTGTAGTATTAATTTTGTTAATTTTAGATACTATTAGTAGTATAGATAGCATGATCAGGTAGGTAGGTAGGCAGTTGTTAGATTTCATGTAGTGTTTTTTAAACTTTTTAAATTGTACTGAAGATGGCAGCTTAGCTGCCGAAATACGTATCTACGGATATAAAATTATTATGGGCGGAGATATATTTCAATTAGATAATTATGATTTTTCTCTTTTCGTTTTGTTTATTTTCTTGAAATATGGGTCTTATTAGAAATTCTAACTTTGACTTTTACGTTTCAATGGTTTCTGAGTAAACGCACATGGAAAGCGTTACTATTACTTATAGAGATTATTCTACGAGATATTTGTAATTAGTTATGCACAGTAGAGATAATTTTTTGGCCGCTAATTATGAATAAAATACTGCTATATTTTAGCCCTTTCGTCCAATTGAATAGCTGTAGATTGTGATTGCTTTGATTTAGAGCTGTAGTTGTTTAATAAAAAATGTTTAGTTTTAATAGATCTATCGAGATGTGAAATAAAAATATATACATTCCACTTAAAAAAGTATAAGTTTGGTGGATAACTCACTTATGGAAAATGCTGTGTATGTGAAAATAATTTACAAATTTAGAACTCATTATAGTCGATAATTTTATACAAGATACAATACCGTATGATTTTTAAAATTTTAGGTCAAGGGAGGCCGTGAAAGCAAAACGTATGGCGTAAATTAGCAAACACAACAGTTTATTCAAAATGATATTTACAAAACTTCAAAATGCATTCATAATTGAACGATATTTTCCCAGTGGTGTTAACCAAAACGTACGTATGAGTTAATTTAAGCTGTATGCTTTCCCCTTCACGGCCTCCCTTGATCTAAAATTTTAAAAATCATACGGTATAATCAATAACTAAGGAGCTATTGAAGAAATTCATACCAATGATGCACCCTGTATACATATCGTATAATTGGTTTACTAGTTTTTGTATTATTCCTAGATTATTGAAAACTTGATTGCTTTTTTTTTGTAATAATTTGCACCCTATCTAAAGGTTTTATTTTAAGGGATAGAGAAAAACTTTAAATACAAAAGCTGTAGGATATTCTTTGTATTATCTTTTAAACCTCTCACAAAAAACAAAAGTGCATCGCAAAGTGGAGAAAAAAATACAATTTTTGTTTTTTAAATGGAACGACCTGTATATTGTTCGCTGAAATGAAATATAATTTTTTCCTAATTTCAAAAATGTACAGGGTGTCCACCGAGTGCCGCAGTCTTCTCTACCGTCTACAGTATATAAGATAGAAAAAAAATTCAAACATGCTAAGATGTAACTCAGTCAGCTTTAGTTCATAAAATAATCTTTGGCTATACAGAGTGTTCAGTAACTGCTGGCCATACCAAAGTTATACTTTTTTAATGGGACACCCAGTATACTTTTATATATTTCCAAAGTACGAATAACGAATATGTAATAACCAAAAATTTAGGAAGTTTTACTTAAGAGTTTGTAAGATATTGATGTTTAAGTGTAAAAAATTGCTATATTATGAGTGCTTATATTTTGGTTATTTATTAACATTTCGTCGTTAATTTTTGTAGGTAGTTAATGCAATACCTTATCTACAGAAATATCAGACCAGCTTCGGTTTATCAGTTATTATGTGTACAGGGTGTTGAGTTTTGCAAAAGATAATTTTTCTCAAAATTTTCAAATGGAACACCCAGTATATCTAAACTCTCATGAAACACTGTTTTAATAAGCTTTCATAAAATGCCAAATGTATCTGCCTAAACTGAAGTAATTGCAAGATAAAAATTAATTATTATTATTTTTTTTAATATTGACGTTATTTAACCTTTCCGACCAGTTCTACTGTTTTGATTTGTTGATAAATCAACGAATATGTTTTATTTTTTGTTCAATGTAATTGAATATGTTCCTGTTAAAGTAACTGCTATTTTTCTTTACGTTGAAAATACTTAATAACGTTATTATAATATCACAAAATCTTTTAACCGGACACTAAATCTCGCACTATGCACTTAACGTTTCACCGTCGTTCGACAGCTTCGTCAGAAGTGAAAAATATAACACGTTGTCAAAATTAACAAGGTTGTCAACGGAAACTGAAAAGGTAAATTGATTTTTTTTCTCTTTCTTTTTTTTTTAAACATAATAAATATTTTATTTTAATAAATGTTAAAAATTGACAGATCTATCTTCTATTTAAAGAATCGAGAAAACTAGAAAATGTATCGTTTAAACTCGCAAAATCTGTACGTTTGTTAATAGAATTCGACATTTTTATTTTACGCATTTCTATAAAACGTCTTTTAAAAATATTAGACTCATAATATAAAATATTAGTGTTTTCAAAATCAAAATTATGGTTATTTTCTAACGAATGTTCAACAAGCATTGAATGATTTTGATTATTTTATTCAAAATTAAAAAAAAACGTCTAGATCAACATAAATATCATATCCGAAAAGATAATCAAAATCATTCAATGCTTGTTGAACATTCGTTAGAAAATAACCATAATTTTGATTTTGAAAACACAAATATTTTATATTATGAGTCTAATATTTTTAAAAGACGTTTTATAGAAATGTGTAAAATAAAAATGTCGTCGAATTCTATTAACAAACATACAGATTTTGCGAGTTTAAACGATACATTTTCTAGTTTCCTCGATTCTTTAAATAGAATATAGATCTGTCAATTTTTTACATTTATTAAAATAAAATATTTATTATGTTTAAAAAAAAAGAAAGAGAAAAAAAATCAATTTACCTTTTCAGTTTCCGTTGACAACCTTGTTTATTTTGACAACGTGTTATATTTTTCACTTCTGACGAAGCTGTCGAACGACGGTGAAACGTTAAGTGTATAGTGCGAGATTTAGTGTCCGGTTAAAAGATTTTGTGATACAAATTTCATCGGACAAGAACCAACTTTAAATTTAGTTATTATAATAATTTTAAAAAATAAAACTTAGATTCACCTTTCCGTTTACTAGAAAAGAAGAAAACAGTTGCTATGAATTTTGAATTGACAGAACAATTATTCAGATTAGTAGATAACACTACTTTTACGGTTTTGTATTTTTTTATGATAACAAAATGCATTTTAATAATGAAGAGTTATGTGACATGACATACCTACTAGGAAGAAGCAACCAAAACTGTCTTTTGGCATTAAAATTATATTCGCAATTATATCCTTTGAGAAGACATCCGGATTATAGAGTTTTCCAAAGAGTGAAAGAAAGATTAGAAACGCCGTGAAACATTAAATACAGTAAAAATGTTATTAAATAACGTTACCTAAATATTTCCAAAATAAAGAAAAATAGGAATTAGTTTAACAGGAACATATTCAATTACATACTTTGAACAAAAAATAAAACATATTAATTGATTTATGAGCAAATAAAAAAAAAGAAATGCTAAATAGTCAATATTGAAAAAAAAAAAAAATTTTTGTCTCGCTATTTTTAGACAAATACATTTGGCATTTTATGAAAGCTTATTAAAACAGTGTTTCATGAGAGTTTAGATATACTGGGTGTACTGACAAGTACAAAAAATAAAAAAAGTTATAGTTGGCGATAAAATGACGCATGTTTTCCGGCATTCCGTCATTAGATTTCTGTATTGATTACATTATGAAACCCTGTTGATTGGAGTAAGAACTAAAAATGCGGTTGAAGGTCAGCCATATGGTAGTCATATGACTTCTATGGACCTGCTTGATCAGTAAACGCTAAATTCACATTTAACCTTGACATAACGTCAACAGAAAATCATAACCCATAATTACGATTTATTACTTTATTACTATTATTTATTGTATTTGAAACCAAACAAAATAAAACACTGACAATAACGTTGAACGTGAATTCATAACAGATGTTGAAAATGGCCTCCGTCTTCTTAAAGGAATTTTCTAACTCTTCTGCGACATCCATTAATAACATTTTGCAAAATGTGGGAAGAAATGTTTATTTCATCACACTTTTCGATGATTCTTTGAGTAAGTTCCTGTAAATCATTAACGGGCGTTTTAAAAATGGAATTTTTCAAGTAGGGCCAAACAAAGAAATTCAAAGGAGTTAGATCGCAAGATCGCGAAGGCCATATGTTTGCCATATTTCTGCTAATTATCCGATCTCCAAAAAACTCTTGAGGAAATTTAAAGTATCTCCAGCAGCACAGGACGTTGCACCATCCTGCTGGAAATATTCAAATTGCAACTCGTCATCATGCAGTTGAGTAATAAATGGATGCAAAATTTCTTCCCGATATCTAAGTGCTGTTAGTGTGCTATTAAAAAATATTGAACCTATCAATCTTCTCAGACTTAAACCTATCCAAACACCAATTTTTGTGGATGGAGTGGGGCTTCAATCAAAATATGAAGATTTTCTGTATTCCATATCCTCATATTTTGAGAATTAATGTATCCTGTTAATTGGAACCAGGCCTCACCGGAAAAGAAAGTTTTGTCCAACAAATCGTCATTGTCAATATTGTTTAAAAACTAATGACAGTATCTTCGCCTTGGTTCAAAATCTACTGGAAGCAATTCATGCACGGCAGTCAAACGATAAGGAACATTTGCAAGTCCTTTCTTAGAATAGTTCTGCAGTTCCCGACAGAAAGATCAGCTTGTTGTGGCAGGTGAAGGATGGAAGTGCGAGGAGCATCAGTTATAATTTGTCTCACATTGTCAATTACCTCATCAGTTCTTATTTTAGGCCTACCTGATACCTGTTTTCTAGCCAGTTTCTCTGAATAGTCCTACAGAGTACTGAAGTTGATTAACAAATTTATGGTATAGAAATACCGTTTCTGGAAATTTTTCCTGAAATTCTGCAATACAATCAGGAATGGAATAGGTCCATTCGCCATTGATTTTTTGGGCGTTTCGAAAGTAGGATTGAACCATAAAAGATTTTTCATCCAATGTGAAAACCATTGTAAAATCAAATCAATAAAACATTTTTTTTTAATTTATGTTTGTTTACTTGTCTGTTTAGGGTACGGATCAAGTAATCCAATTGAAAGTATTTGTTTATTATTTTAACAACACCGAAATAATTACTTAAAGTTTCAAAAAAATAATAAGATTCAATAGAAAACTTATCTGCTACCGACCATTTCCTCCCGAATGCAGCGGTTAATCCTGATGTCCTCGATGTGTGTTGATATCCAAGAAAACTTGGGCCAAAATAGCAAATTCGGTAATTTACAAAGAACAACAACAAAAGGAAGATGAACTTCAAACTCTCAAGAAAAAGAACCTAGAAAACCCCGCAGCAATAAGTAACGGCATTGCAAAAAAAAAGGAAAACTTACAATTGAGTACAAAAAAAATTAAACGTACAATCAAATATGTGTTGAAACGTTAACAATAGTAAAAGAGAGAAAAAATTATGATATACCGGCTTCTCTTCGCCGGAACTATTTGATGAAGCAAAATTTCACGATCCTTCCGAAGATGTTATACGTACTCGGAATTTACGTGCGTCGATAAATTATCTGGCTTAAAAACCAAAATTTGTATCGATTAAATGATCACCAAAACAACTCATCCAAATTCATCCAAATACCATAGAATCGAAAATAAAATCAAAACCAGAAATTTGATATTCTGCTACCAACAATTTCAGACGGAAACACGTTTTAAAGTGAATAAAATCATACCGAATTAACTTCGGCCGGACCAGGACACGTTGGAAAAACGAGACAAACAACCCCAGAAAAACGATGCGACACAATAGCCTTGAACGAACGAACGATTTTAAATTGAAATTAGAATAAAGAGCGTTTTAAACAAATTAAAACTGAACGTAATTGTTTTTAATTTCAGAACTTGCTAAAAAATATTAGAGCATGGAATTTGAACGCAATAAATATGAATTCGAATATTCGATGCAGTACAAAATGAATTAACAATTAAAAAAATGTTCCAGGCCTAATTTTTTAAATATTAATTTATTACTACTGTAAAATAAGATCTTTTAAATTTCTTCAATAGCTTTGGCATGTCACCTAATACCTCTGATTACACAAGATGTCACGGCCAAAGTAAAAGTTACATAGATAATACATATCTTCACAGATACTCATATTAACCAGGTTCGCATATTCAATCCTTGTTTATATGATCATGATGCACAGGAAAATTCTGGTTTCACAAGAAGAACAACAAAATGAAAGATTCGCAAGAAAATTTTCTCGAAGGGCAAAAAATGACTCTCTTTAAACTTTATGCCGTGGATTGGAGCGACATATATTTAACTTCAGATCCAAACGAGAAATTAAAATCTTTTTAGATAGATTTTTACAGATATTTGATGAAACCGATCCCTTCAAGCTATATAAACCTACAAAACATATTCATAAAACAAAAGAAACAGTACAAAACTACAAATTAAAGAAACTCTGGAATCAATTCACGATGCATTTATGCCACAATGAGTGGTGATAATAGTATCTACACAATTTATTAGGTTGTTCGGAAAAAAATGTCATATTATGTCTAGAATTTTTTGATTCCAGAAATGTTGGGTAATATCTTCGTGGAATACAACTGCTAGCAGAAAGATGGCAAAAGGTCATTGATGCAAATGGTGATTATATAATTTAAATAAAATTTATATACTTATGTATACAGGCTGTTTCAGTGAAGATGCACCAATCTCGGTATGTTGGTAGATATCGTGGAAAGAAATAAAAGTTTCCTATAATGTTTTTTTTTTTATTGAATAAGTTTTGAGATAATCGAAGGAAAAGGAGAATGGTATATTTTTAAAACGTACAATAGATGAGAGCAGCCCGAATTCTTAACCTGCCTTAACATTCGGTTTTTTACTTTATTACCCCATAAACTGTCGGGCCTCAGATGATATGATGAAACACATTTAGTTCGTTCACTCCATTCTGGTTAACGTTGTATTGACGAGTAATTAGTTGGTGTAGTTTATACTTTTCATTTTTAAGTTTATTATGTAAGTGTGTGTGTGTATGTGTTGGTGTGTGCGATGGGCGATTACACGTTTCGAGAATACGCAGATTATTCGAACACATGTTGTAAGGTAATTGCCGTTTTCGTAATTTGCCCGCTTCCGAATTTTTTTCTACCTCATGTGACCAAGTTCAGTCTGATAGGCAAATAATTTAGCAGATCGGCGCGGCGGAAGCAATAATTCTAGTTACTAATTTTCCCAATTTATTAATTGTACAGTTGCGGACAAAAAATTTCGGATGTCACTGTCATTCCACTGACGTAAAAGTTAAGAAATTCCTATATTTATACGTCAGATGAGTGACAGTGACATCCGAAATTTTTTGTCCGGAACCGTACCGATTTTAGTCAACTGTTCAATTACTTAGTTGTGTAGTACATCTTATTATGTACACGTTGGATACAGGAATAAGTAAAAACCCGTTACAAGCGTTAATTATCGTACATTATTAAGACTCGGCAAATTTGATGTAATTACGGTTTGCATAAATGTTAGTGCGACGAAAACGCACGCTTCTTTCAAAGTGTTCGCCTTTAAAGCGGGCCCTAGACTGTCAATATTATTGCGCAATATTTTATATTGTGCAATATTATTGATAGTCTGTGGATGATATTGAAACATTGTACAATATATTGAGGATGTCAACAATAGTTTGATTTTTATTGTGCAATCTGAAAAAGAATTGCAGTCTGTGCTTAATATTGCACAATAATTAATCAGTTTTGTCTCGATCATCGTAGAGTAAACTGTGGTAATTGTGTTTGAAATTCGTGAAATGGCTACCAAGGAAGAGGAAAGGAAGTTTATTTTGGATGTCAGAACGTCCATTCGCAGAAAGTTGTTAAAATCTTTTGGTTCGCTTATTTTCAGGTCACTTAACAAATGTTCATGAGTGTACCTATCACTTTTTTTATACCACTCTTTCATCCATCTGCGCTTTTTCCTGTTGTTTTTCCGCAAGCAGAAAGACAGTGCGCTGGCAACACAACTTGCTTCTACATCACTTAGCATGTTCGCTGATCAGAAGTAAACAGAGAACTAAAGATTGCACAATTTAATTCTGCTGTCTAGGGCAAGTCGCAATTTTTTGCGGAATATTATTGCACAATAATATTGACAGTCTAGGGGCCGCTTAACACGTCTTGCGGTCAAGGGCAAACTTAAAAGCCTCTCATAAATTGTTTCGTTTACGATAGATATTTATTGTCTTCTTGCAGCCGCGTGCCATTCATAAAACAATTTAAATCGTTCGACTTGTTTCACGGCGGCAGAAATTTAAATCGCTACGCTATTTATAAAAACATCGGCTCCAAATTATGCAAATTTCAAGTTGCCCCGATTAAAAAATTTTATTAAGATATTTTGTTTGAAATAATGTCAGAAACGTGTCCCTCAAGTTTGGTGCATCTTCAATGAAACACCCTGTATAAACATTCTGAATTAAAAAGAAAACGACATTTTTTCCGAACAATCTAATATTTAAAATATAAAACATTTTTTTTGCAATATGTTGAAAAAGAAAAAAAGAACTAAATGTTGACCGAATTAATAAATCTGATAACAAATCTAAGATAATTAATGATGAAATTGGAAGAAAACAAAAATTAAACAATAATCGCACCAACTGCTAGTGAATTTGAAAGCTTTTTGAGTAAAGTAGCCGATGAATTAGCAAAAACTATACCGGATTCATTTTATCAAATGTCAATGAATCCTTATTACAAGAAAACTTAAATAATGCAGAAATATGGTTTAAATGTAGCCAATTAAGGCTACATTTAAACAAGACAAAAAATTCAACAGTACGCTTCACAACAAACAGGAAAAAGAACCTAAACGATCAAGTTAAATTTCTAGGCTTGCACTTAGATTCCAAACTCACTTGGAATAATCATATATCTGCGTTACTTAAAGAACTATCTAAGGCCATTTACGCGATTAGGAGGATTAAACAAATAATTCATACAGAAGCCGCTAGGATTGCTTACTTCGCAATGTTCCATTCTAACGTATGTACAGTTGAAAAGAAACTCTATCATGCTTTGAAATGACAATGAAGGTATGAAGGTATACCTTAGTACTCTTATTTTATTTACAAATGTCACTTGACACAGAAAATAACCTCAATTTTATATCATTGAGAAAACACAATGTTACTAATTAAAATTTTATTTTTAATTTATAAAAAGGGTAGAAAATGCCCTCCATCCTGTTCAATACATTTTAAAACTCTACGTTTTAAACCATTCATGACGTTCTGTAACATGACTGGGTTTGGCATTTATTTCATTACAATCAAGTCAAGACATACGTTAATTTTCCATGGATTGCTGCTAGTTTTTTTTTCAACTGTACGTACGTTAGAATGATGTATGGTGTTTTATTGTGGGGGCATGTGCCAAACATGATATTTGTACTTAAACTTCAGAAAAAAGTAGTACGTGCTGTTGAAGGCATACCAGATAATGAAAGCTGCAAGATTTTTTTCAAAAAGTTAAATATTTTAACGCTACCTTCAATTTACATATTACAACAAATTTTGCGTACGAGTATTAAGAAATATAGTCACAAATACAACATTCGAGCAGATTCACACAATTACTCCATTACATCCGGTGTGGATCTAACATTCCCATTCCACAGGCTCAGCACATCTGATTCCTTCTCCATTGGTGTATAATAAAAATCCTGTATAATAAAATTCCTTTACATTGGAGAAAAATAAATATCGAAGTCCTGTAAAAGAAGTTAAAATCGCACCTGATGGAAAAAGCATATTACACTATAGATGAGTTTCTTCAAGCACAAATTAGTATATAGTACCGAGTGATTTTTTAAATTTTTTGTCAACTCTTGCTATGAAATTTGGACAGTTTGTCTTAGCTTCAGTGAAAAGTACGTTATTGCACTCCTTGATGCTGCTTTACAGTAAAGCTAAAACGTGCCTTTCAAATTCCATGGCAAGAGTTGATAAAAAAATTTAAAAATCGGCCGTTATTATTGTATTGTATTTTATTGACGTAAGTGTTGTATGGTTTAATAATAGTGCAACAATGTGAGGGTCAATTTTTCTGACTGGCCTCATTCCAAAAAAATGAATAATTCGGAAGTATAACAAAATACATTTCGCGGGATTTAGTGAGTTTGGCTCATTTAAGCCTTTTTTAAAGATAGAAGTTAGCCATTTTTCCTTGGGATTGAACACTTAACGGTAGAATTTTTTGTTTTCGAAAAAGTATTTGTAAAGTCTTCTTGGTACGACAAATTCATTTCTCACATTATTTTGTCAAAAAGAATATTTCTGAGAAGTAAACGTTCATTTTTTTTTTATTTTTTATCAAAAATACTACAGTGAACCTCTAAAGTATGGAATAAAAATCGTTTTTCTTTATCTTTGACATTTCGAAAAAACGCTCTGACAGGTAAATCTTGCTTTTAAAAAGCACACATTTTCCAGTAAAAATCAATTTTTGACAGTCATTTGTTTTCGAATAATGACGTCATCGACATATTTTAAATAGCAACCCCCAATTTTTTTTCTTGATTCTGATAGCTGATATGTTTTATGAGAAAAATTTTGAGAAAAAAATTATTGAAAATGAAATGAAATAATAATAATTTAATTTTCGGTTAAATGACGAACCATGATTACTCGACTTGAAAAGACTTTGTTTAAATGACAAGAATGACAAGTTTTCTTTTATTGTAGGTGTCATTTTGGATTTGTTGAAAATGTCACGCCTACTTCATTTGTAGGTAGTAGATGATTCATTCATTTTCAATAATTTTTTTCTCAAATTTTTTCCCATAAAACAATAAATTTTTGATGTGGTTGGATAGAGAATTCAATGAGCTAACAGAATCAAGAAAAAAAATTGTGAGTTTAAAAAAAGTCGATGACGTCATTACTCGAAAACAAATGACAATCAAAAATTGATTTTTAAAAGCAAAATTTACTTGTCCGAGCGTTTTTTCGAAATGTCTAAAATAAAGAAATTGCGAATTTTATTCCATACTTTAGAGGCTCACTGTATAAAAACAGGTAATTAAAAGAATTAGAGAAAATCGTAAATAAATTTTTCCGACGGCTCTCTAAAGCGACTTTTACACTATTTGATTTTCCATTTAATTTTTAATTTCACTAAAAATTTGTACCTAATTACTATTACATGTCTGAAGTCAAATTAAAAATCAAATAGTGTAAAGCGGCTTTAAGAAAATGCCCAATGTGCCCATATACATTTAATCTAGCAGTTAACAATTTTGAACGCATGGTTCAATTCCTAACACACACGAATATTAGGAATATAAAAGACATTGTAGAGGTGTCTGGCATATTGGATGCGATAGTCCTGTAAAGATGCAAAGAAAACGTATGTCGTGATTAACACACAACTTTAAATTAGCATCCGCTGTATGATTGTAAATTTATCTTGAAATGCTGCTAAGCTGTTTGACATATTATGCAATAATACGACTTAACAATAAAAGCTTCTTGATTTGCAGTGTATGCTATTTTTAGGGCCGATCTTTCCATCTGCTAATAAAGTTCTCAATAACGTTATTTGCCGAATAATTCGATTTTTATGAATTGTTTCTATGTATTCCATTGTTAAAAAACTGCTAGTTTTCACTTTAATATCAATTAGTGATGTCAATATTGTAACTACCGGGTAAAAAGTACCCGTTACTCGGCGAGATCCGAAGTAACGGGTAGTCGATAGAAAAAGTACCCGGTACTGAGATGGAGCGGCGGTTCTGCGATAAGATTTGATATCGCGTTACAGCCGTTACAGGTATTTGGTAACTACTGTCGTGTCTAGGACGCCTCGGTACTCGGTATATGAATATCGGGCGTAAATTCGGCGCCGCGCATAGAAGTAACAATGTGCGTGTTTATTTCTGTACCTCAGAGCCAGACTATGTTAAGTCCAAATATTACTGTTAGGCTAATATGATAAGTAACATACATTTTATTACATACTTTTCGGTTTGTATTTATCTTAAAATATAACATATACAAAGGTTTAAAAAATTATGATAAATATTGTCCGCCCAATAGTCAAATTTGCATTACTTGAAACTTTAAACCGCTCTACCGTAAAATCGTGTTTTGGACTAAACCTAGTCTGGCTCTGAGGTATAGATTTATACAGATTTTTTAATAGCGGCGGCTAGTAGGGAACAGCAATATTTATACGTCGTGACTGCATTATGTGTAATGTATGAAATATATGTACACGTTTTGTCGTTATGAGTTTGAATAGGTTTTTATGCTATAAATTAATAAGACAGAATATAATAATGAATAAATGATAATTAGTGTATTCGTCCATATCCGTGAAGCATGACTCGCTTCTATATGCATCTGAACTTCGGTAGATGGGTAGTAGTAGGTACTAGGTAGATGTATTGGTTATTACCGGATCGGTACTTTGCATCGGGTACAAAGTAACGGGTACTTATTTAAAAAGTACCAGGTTTTTGATAAATATACATAAAAAATAATTTAAATGAACTTTTATTCCTTAAAAAGTATTATTTTTGCCAAAATAATGCGAAAAATTGAATTTCTAGTACCAAAAAATCTTTCTTTTCTAATGTTTTTATGAAGGTATTTTTGATAAATAAAAACAACAAATGAATGTAAATGAATGTAAATGAATGGATATTCTTTAAAAAAGTATTCTTTTCGCCAAAATAAAGCGAAAAAAAAAAAGAATTTCTCGTAGGCATTTACCTTCTGAAATTTTAAAATATTCCACCGTAGTGTTCAATTTCAAGGAAAAATGGCTAACTTCTATCTTAAAAAAAAACGCTTAAATGAGCCAAACTCTCCAAATCCCGCGAAATGTATTTTGTTTTACTTCCGAATTACTCATTTTTTTCGGAATAAGGCCAGTCAGAAAAATTGACTCTCACATTGTTGCACTGTGTACAGGGTATTATTATTATGAAAATTTTTGTGCAAATCGGTTTTGATTGCAGCGGATTCCCCAAGCAGGCTCTGTACAGCTGTTTCAGGCCTAGTTGGGCCTTCGTCAGCAGAACCGTAGCCCGAGAACAGTGCTGCCAGATGCGACGTGTTCCTTTTCCCTAGAATTCTCACGAGAAATTCCCTAGATTTCCCTAGACTTTCTTCTCTCTCCTCTCTACTAAATTTGTTGAAAACTACCTTCTTAGGTAAATAAAAACATTCGAATTTTGCAATTTAGTATTAACAAAACCATTGAACAATAATCTAAACTAATAAATCTGAACTAGTGAAAAAAAAACAAAAATACTTTATAAGTTTAAGTTTCCAATTATTACGAAAATGGAAAAATTTAGTAAAACTGCACGTTAGGTTCCAAATTTGCGCGTACTCAGAACTGCAATTTTTGTATAATAATAAACTTTTTATCAGAAAGGAATAAATAAAACACAAATTAATAAATCTAACCTTATATGTATTTAACCACATATTAAACTGCAAAAAGGCACGAGCATCTGACATTTCTGAGTACTTTCTGAGTAGGAATATCTTGACTCTAAACTCTAAACGTGAAATTGTTTATGTACTTACCAGAATTGTTACACAAATATTTCAATGGTTTGCAGCTAGAAGTGTAATTATCCTAGTCACTGCCAGAGGGCAGCAAAATCAATCATCAATATCAACTGTACAAAAAATTTTCGCGCGCATCAAATAGGAATACATAATTACACGAAAATTTATAAACAAAATTTATCTGATAAGTTATATTAAACTTTTATTTTTAAAGACAAAAATACTGGAAAGTTGGATAATAATATTAATTAATAAATTGAATTTCCCTAGATTTGAAACAAATTAATAAATTTCTCCCTTTTTCCCTGCTGTGGTACAAATATCCCTAGATCTAGGGAAATTTCCCTAGACCTGGCAGCACTGCCCGAGAACTCCACTGCAAACCAAACCGATATGTCCTACGTCCGATATGTCATCGCCAATGCGATGTGAAAGTAATGGACATTAAAGTAGCGACATCTTTCGATCGCTTGTTGACCTGATATTGCAGTAGGATTGACAAATTGAAGCCAGTTCGCCACATAATAAGTCATCCTAATGCAAGGCGGCCATGTGCTGTCAAAGCATATGAGAATTTTGAAAATTTTTGTGCAAATCGGTTTTGATTGCAGCGGATTCACCGAGCAGGCTCTGTATAGTTGTTTCATGCCTAGTTGGGCCTTCGTCAGCAGAACCGTAGCCCGAGAACTCCACTGAAACAGCTGTACAGAGCCTGCTCGGGGAATCCGCTGCAATCAAAACCGATTTTGCAAAAAAATTTTCAAATCGAAAGATGTCGCTACTTTAATGTACGGTATTATTATTATTATTATTGTTGTTGTTATTGTTGTTGTTATTGTTGTTGTTATTGTTGTTGTTATTGTTGTTGTTATTGTTGTTGTTATTGTTGTTGTTATTGTTGTTGTTATTGTTGTTGTTATTGTTGTTGTTATTGTTGTTGTTATTGTTGTTGTTATTGTTGTTGTTATTGTTGTTGTTATTGTTGTTGTTATTGTTGTTGTTATTGTTGTTGTTATTGTTGTTGTTATTGTTGTTGTTATTGTTGTTGTTATTGTTGTTGTTATTGTTGTTGTTATTGTTGTTGTTATTGTTGTTGTTATTGTTGTTGTTATTGTTGTTGTTATTGTTGTTGTTATTGTTGTTGTTATTGTTGTTGTTATTGTTGTTGTTATTGTTGTTGTTATTGTTGTTGTTATTGTTGTTGTTATTGTTGTTGTTATTGTTGTTGTTATTGTTGTTGTTATTGTTGTTGTTATTGTTGTTGTTATTGTTGTTGTTATTGTTGTTGTTATTGTTGTTGTTATTGTTGTTGTTATTGTTGTTGTTATTGTTGTTGTTATTGTTGTTGTTATTGTTGTTGTTATTGTTGTTGTTATTGTTGTTGTTATTGTTGTTGTTATTGTTGTTGTTATTGTTGTTGTTATTGTTGTTGTTATTGTTGTTGTTATTGTTGTTGTTATTGTTGTTGTTATTGTTGTTGTTATTGTTGTTGTTATTGTTGTTGTTATTGTTGTTGTTATTGTTGTTGTTATTGTTGTTGTTATTGTTGTTGTTATTGTTGTTGTTATTGTTGTTGTTATTGTTGTTGTTATTGTTGTTGTTGTTGTTGTTCTTGTTGTTCTTGTTGTTCGTGTTGTTCGTGTTGTTCTTGTTGTTGTTCTTGTTGTTGTTCTTGTTGTTATTGTTATTGTTATTATTGTTATTGTTATTGTTATTGTTATTATTATTATTATTATTATTATTATTATTATTATTATTATTATTATTATTATTATTATTATTATTTTATTATTGGGCTTCCACTGCAGGGGTCATTAGCCATATCTTCAGGATACCAGCAAAAGGCCATGTCATTAATAGAACCATGGGTCACAGACAAGGGTACGTATCAGAATGGCAAGTTTGGACATACAGGGGACATCACAAATAAAAATATCACAGATGAATTCACAGCAGGGAGTTAACAGTCAGATACAACACATATCACAGATGGTAAGTATAAAATGGCGTGTAAACATGCTGTAAAATGCAGGTGTGCATGTAACTAGACACGGTCAAAGAAACCCGCTGCCTTGGCAAAACTAAGGAGCGAGTTCATCCGGGAAATGGTATTACCAAGATTGTCCGGTAGGGTGCCTATTGTTATTGTTATTGTTATTGTTATTGTTATTGTTATTGTTATTGTTATTGTTATTGTTATTGTTATTGTTATTGTTATTGTTATTGTTATTGTTATTGTTATTGTTATTGTTATTGTTATTGTTATTGTTATTGTTATTGTTATTGTTATTGTTATTGTTATTGTTATTGTTATTGTTATTGTTATTGTTATTGTTATTGTTATTGTTATTGTTATTGTTATTGTTATTGTTATTGTTATTGTTATTGTTATTGTTATTGTTATTGTTATTGTTATTGTTATTGTTATTGTTATTGTTATTGTTATTGTTATTGTTATTGTTATTGTTATTGTTATTGTTATTGTTATTGTTATTGTTATTGTTATATATTTTTGAAATCAGAAAAATTTAAAAAAACAAAAACTGTATTTTTTTCTCTCCACATTTCGTTGCACTTTTGTTTTTTGTGAGAGCTTTAAATGATAATACATACTTTACCCTACAGCTCTTGTATTTAAAGTTTTTCGCTATCTCTTAAAATACCTCTAGGCAGGATACAAAGTATTTAAGAATTTTAAAGTTTTAAAATTTTGTTACATTTGTCAATTGAGATTAAGAAGTCATGCTTATCCCACCCAATGAAGCCCACTCGGGCGTCATTACCAGATAACGGACGGAAAGATGGCATTCAATGTCGTTCATATGAGCGGCACGCCCTGCGCGGCAATAGAATTATAGCTGGTCGTCTTAATATCCCGAGCGTAAATTTTGTTCGCATCATTACAGTTTAAATTCTAAATAAATATAGTAATCCTTTCAAAGTACGAAATTATAGTTTACGGATTATAACTTTATGTTTATTATAGCATATTAATCACTTTTTTGAAAGTAATATATTAATATATTGACCCGGTTCCTGCTCGGCGCTCATGGACTTGCTACTTTACATGCGCGTTGAGTCCTCGAGGCGAAGTGACCGTGAACAGCCATACAAATGTCCGTTCTTTGGTCATTATCTAGAAACTGCTCGCATTATTCTTTATTTTTTGTAATAACAAACCTATTGAATGTAAAATAAATAACCAACTGTCAGATGTGATTACGAATATTGTTAAGAAAAACACGGATAGTTGTGGATATATTGCCTGTATTTGTCACACTATTTTACATTCGGCCATTACATTCGCCGCGCACTGATCAACTACAAGCTACTTGCTACTACATCACTACATGAATCCTAACTAGTTCTTCCGCCCTATGATAGGTGGAGTAGTGATTCACTTCGATCTAGGGTACCTATATAAAGAGGGTAAAGATATAAGCGCCATTAACAGGCCAAAGTCAAATAAAAAGTGTAAAAATAATGGGCTTTTTCCATCCTCCATTATTTTTTTCGATACTTAGAAATTAGGATACCTATATTAAGACGAAAGAAAATAAGAAAGGACGGAAAAAGTCCCTTATTTTTACACTTTTTTATTTGAATTTGGCCTGTTAATGGCGATTGATCCGCATATGTCTTTACCCTCTTTAATATAGGTACCCTACTTGGATCAGCTTCTAACAACAACTCCACATTGTTAACGTGAACATCATTTTTAAAGCAAAGGACGACAGATAGAGAAGAAAATAGGCAACATTAATATTTTTTTAAAGTTTGAAAATTTGAAAGCATATGAATATACGATAATTTAGATAAATTAATTTTTTTATAAGTGCACATTAAAGTTGTAATAATAAAAGAAATTTGATTTTATTAAATTCCTGCCAAAACACACATTTGAATCGTGTGACATCACTGTTCATTAGTCGTCAAATCGTAAGTTGATTACAAGTATGCACACATAAAATGTAATACAATTAATAGTAAAGCATTTTATCATTATTGTGCTGTGCCACAGTGTAAAAGTACCTTTATTAAAGCGTCAAATAAATTATATAAACGTACCAAAAAATGTAGAGAAAACTGCGGTTATAAATGTGACATTTTAAATGTCAACGTAAAGAAGACACATCATGGAAAAGTGTTGTTATATTCTTATGAAAATCATTTTTATGTAAATATCTAAAATGTATTCGAAGAATTTCCGTATAAAAAATAAAAAAAGAGCAAACATTCAAACATTGACAATAAACTATGTAAACTTGCGGACAAAAAGGTGACCTGTCACATTGAAATTTAATAACCACAAAACACTAAATTACTATAGACGTTTAAGTTAAATGAATGACTGATGGACTAAGAAATTGCTACGCTCCCAAACACGAGGTGTCAGTGTGATAGTTTTTGTGACAATTCACAATTGATGTAAAGTTGGTAGTACTGCAACCGATCTTGTTTTATTCGGATTCCATGGAAAATTTAAAATAAAATGTGTGAATCATGTGTCAAAGTTAGTATACACTAGAGACCTGCACGAGTAAGTTGTTACGGTTCGTTTTGCTTTATTGATTTTATTTTAGGATATTTTTAAATTTCGTCTTCATTTAATGGTCTATTTGATAATAAACTCTAAAGTCCTGTTTTGGCTTCACTGATCGCTCTATTCTGAATTCAAACTCTAAGGGCTACCTTTTTGTTTCCTTTCTCGTTGGTTAATTTCGGACTTGGAAACGTGTGGGCGTTTGTTTAGTTGTTGATTCGAAAATAAAAATTAAAAATCGCCATCTTAGTGTACGTGACATTCCTGAGTGCAGGTCATTTTCGTTTGCTGTTGAAGCTGATTTGAGTGTTTCATACTGAATTCGACCACCTAGTCGTCAATAGGGATTTAAGGCACTAAAGAAAGACGTTTGGAATTTCGCCAATGCTTGTGTAGCAGATTGTTTCACGTCACGAACTCCAACATCAAATGGATGTACTAAAAGTTTCATTTGGTCCTTACTTCTAAAGAAGGGCAAGTCGTATGGGGTAATTTTAAGTCGTACGGAGTGGTTTCAAGTCGTACAAGTTGTAAGGGGTAGATTCATCAGATTACAGTTGGTGTTAGGCAGAAAACAGAAAAGTCGTATGGGAGACGCCTGGTTCTTCTAATCACAAACATCACGAAGGTGCAGGTCTCCATGTAGGATCAAAACCCTCCCTCAGAGATTTCGATGCCGGACATCGTGATTTGCGTCTTCAGATGACTCGGCTTAACGTCAAACACGGTATCGTACATTGTCCCTACATTACTTATTTAAACATCTTTTGTACTATATAAAGAAATGTCATCGATTTGAAAGTTACGTATCCGTTTATTTGAAGTCATAGATCTTTAAAATTAATAACCGCCTCCTACTGTTAAATGACAGATATCTATAATTTACCTTGTATAACTTCACTGTAAACTAAATAGGATATCCTTGCCGGTGACTACGCGTTACACGCGTGTTGTGAATTTTTAATTATTTATTTTAAATATTTATTGTGCGATTGCGTGAACTTAAACCTTTTTCGAGTCAATCAATAAATATCATATCGAATTGTCAAACCTTTATTCTAGAATTGACATATACAGGGTGGTTGTTACATGTAATATATATACAGGCTGGTTGTTAACTATAATATATATACGTAATTTCATAATTGAGGGATAACCATATGCTACATTCACGTGTGTATTCCTAGCGGTTACACGTAATACCAATACCTGAAATAACTTTTACGCTAGGTGGCGCCTTCTTTCTTAATTAACAACTTTCGTGACAAAAATTTTGACTTTTGACTTTTAATTTATAACTTTCACTCTATTTTGACATTAAGTTTCGATTAGCAATATCCCTGTAGACTACCGCTGTGTTTGATGAGAACGGTTCGTGTCCTTGGACTTTTATTAATCGTGACCCTTAAATTAATTTTTTTTATTACTTCTTCAATTAATTCTGAAACAATGGAGAGTAAATTTGAGATCAATCGTCTCAAACGAGATGAATTATTGTATGAAAATTCGAGGAGTGACGTCAGAATTTCCGGTGGTTACGATGCCTGCTACTCTTAGAAACTTAATGCGATTAGAGAGAAGTTCCGGTCTTGTTTTTCCTGCGTATCCTTTCACGGTCACTGAAGATCTCGCGGCCCTTGAACTTAAAGCCAACGAAATTGCGGACTTGGTCGATAATTTTAATGACGTTTCACATTCAATTTCGTATAAAAAGTTAGTTTCGAAAATCGCACATTCCATGGGTAGTGCAAATCGTTGTATAACCATCGATAGTGAAGATGTGCAGAAGCGTTCCACACTTGTTGTTAAACTCGTATCGGCCCTTTCTGAACTTTAGACTAAAGCAAAGGCTAGTCGTAACATAACTGCAAAACAATACAGTTCTAGATTTAACTGCCATAGCTAACTCCACTCAACTTTTAGCTCTGTCAACTGATGACGAGACTTCTGATGAGGAACGTAAATATTCTAAATATTCTCCTAAGAGAACCCCTCTCAATACTCATAGTAGTCAGTTACCCTGAAGTGGAACCTTACTTATTCTGGCAATAACCTTGAACTGTCATTGAATGCTTTCTTAGAAAGAGTCGAGGAATTACGAATTTCAACGAATGTTACTAAAGAACAACTTTTTGTTTTGGCTTCCGATATATTCGTGGGTTCGGCTTTAATTTGGTTTAGGGCGAATCGTAAAAGTATTACCGATTGGGACGACCTCGTAGAAAAACTTCGTGAGCAATTCTTAGTTTGCGATTACGATGACAGACTCTTTGATGAAATAAAGAAACGGACTCAGGGACCTCATGAGAGAATTGGTGTTTATGTTTCGGTAATGATGAATCTTTTCTCGCGTCTCTCTGTAAAGGTCGAATTTTCTCTATTCTGTCCACATAAATATTATATTGCGGATTCCAAACTGTGGTACAAAAGTTGAGTATACTGTTGACATAGGCATAGAAAAGCATGGTAACAGCATTTGTATTAGAAAAATTCCTGGATGTCCTCATTAGGAAACCAAGCAGTTTGTTAGCTTTCAGAGTAATTTTGTCAATATGCTTATCAAAAAGAACTTTGTTATCAAATATGACCCCAAGGTCCCTAACGGAAGTAACTCTTTGTATACATCCGTTAGCAATAGAAAAATGACGAGAGACAAGTGTTTTCTTAAATGAAACTGATATGTTGACATTTGTTAATATACAACATATTTAATTTACAATAATCAACAGTAATTACATAAGTGGTGATAATTTTTTGATAATTTTAACTAGATTCACGAATCTTTGTTGTTATAGAAATCTCACGAGTGGACGAAGTCCATGAGTGGGATTTCTTAATAGCAACAAAGATGAGTGCAAATCTAGTTAAAATTATTAAAAAAATTATCACCGCGAATGTAATTCGGCGTGATTATTTTTGAAACTATGTCGGAAAAGTGAAATTTCAAAAGTGAAATCCACAATGACGACGGTGCTGAAATTTTAATGTTTATAGCTAGACAAATAAAAATGTGAAAAAATAGTCGCTGTAATTAGCTACTAGCATATTGTCAGTGTAATTTTGATGTTATTGGTCGATTTGAAATTTTTTGTCATTACGATTGGCTGACAGGACTGTTTAAAAAATAATATTTTAGATGAGTCAGATCTTCTTGCATTAATGTGCAATCTCTTAAGTCAGAAACAATACTATATAATTTTTAAATCATCGGCGTATAATAGAAATTTACAGTGCTTAAAATATGAAGAAATATAATTTATATAAATGTTGAATAAGAGGGGACCTAGATGAGATACTTGAGAAACTCCGGATGTTGCAACGACACATGGGAGATATAATTACCAATTTTAATAAATTGAGATCGATCGCTTACGTATGAAGTCAGCCATTGAAGCTTTAATTCGTGTTTCGTATTATTGTCATATACCCTATTAAACATGGAAGAACAGAAGAAGGACTGATACGTTTGATAATAGTAGCCTGGTATTTCAGGTAACAGGTGGTCAATATCTTTTCTAATCAAGTGACCTATGGAAATAAAATCATGTGTCTTTGATTAATTAGTTCATTATTTCAAATGCCACTTGAATTACATATTTATATTGCATTCCTATAAAAAACGATAAAATAAACAATAAAAATAATTCAAATGGCATTTGAAATAATGAACCAAACAAAGACATAATGTTTTTCCATAGGTTACTTGATTAGAAAAGTTATAGATCATGCGTTAGAATATAGATGACTTTTGTTTAAATAAAAACATAGAGAGAAAGTGTTGCTTCTAATGACCATAAAACATTAAAGTTGGCGCAGTCTTGAGACGAAGTGTATTTTACCTATTCGTCAAAATGGCATCTGGAGAAGACCCAGCATCAAAATATTTAACTGAGATACTACTACTACAAATGTTAATTCAAGACCGTCAAGAGAGAAAAGCGAAAGAAACCCGAGTCAAAAAATTCTTGATAGAAATAAGTCTCTGTTTTATTATTTCTCATCTATCTAAGTGGTGTCAACGTTAAAACTTGAAGAGCATAAGGCTGGCCGCACATTTTGTAAAGTTGGACACCATCAGACGTTTTCAAACGCAAAATGTCATGCGTTCCTATAACCTTGCGAAAAAAATTTATTACTTCGCATGCACTTAGTGCGAGTTTGATTAAATTCTGCTCACGACTTCAACCGAACGCATCACATCTTGCATCCGGCGAACGTCTATCAGTGCTCTCCGTCACATTTGAGTCAACGCAACACCGCACGTTGCACGCAGGAACACGTCGCACATGGACAGTAGTGAATTTTTACTCTGTCTTGGCTGTCTCCTTTGTGGAACGAACACAGTTTAGGCTGGTCGCACATTGAACACAGCACAGGGTAGCCTAGCACAGCCGAGAATTTTGTAACACATTTGAGTAAATGCAAAACCACACATTGCACGCAGGAACACATCGCATATGGACAATAGTGAATTTTTACTCTGTCTCGGCTGTCTCCTTTGTGGAACGAACACAGTTTTCCTTGGCGTCTGCAGAGATAGTTTTCCTATGCTGGTGTGTGCTACCCTGTACTGCGTTCAATATGCGGCCAGCCTAAGGCTGAGTTCATATTAAGGAATAATGAGTGTAATATTTCAGTCTGCAAAATTTATATTTCATGAATATGTTGTAATTTTGTGACCGAGGTTAAAGTTAAACACGATTATTACTAATTAACTTTATTTTGTTAAAAGTAATGTAAATAGTGTGTACAGTATCTACAAGGTCTCAGATACTTCCGATAGACGATACGTGTTATTCGTCAGAACAACCCATTCCAACCCGACCTAACAAATAACAAACGTTCCTACACAAATAAATAATGTGAAATATTGACATTTAAACTGAAATGCGATAGTTTCTAAGAACATACTTCTAGGTTGATTGCGTCCTTCGCCTTGTAATTTATTCACAAATAGACTGAGTAATATATGAAAACATAAATTTAAACCGAAATGGGACATAACCTAAGCAATAAAAAAAAATTAATTTATATGGTCGAAATATCTGTTCAAACGAAAGTCTAAACATCTACGAATAAATAAATTGAATAAATTGAATGAATTGATAAATAAATTGACTTAATATTTACGACAGCTTAATAAAATTAATCATGCTCTACACTGGCGTCTTGTTGGTTTCACAACAAATAAAACTAGTATAATAATCTTTTAGAAAATCTCAAAGCCAAACTCAAAAATGTTATAAACTGATAAAATTCAATGACAATTTCATTAAACATCTAGAATACATTTACAACAAATAATTTAAAATAATGCAAAAATTTCTTAAATTCTTCACAAAAAGCTATGTAGATCATTATAAATAGAGCAAAAAATTAGAAACAGCTAAAGTTGTTAGCTGAAGCAAGTCGTGAATTCCAAAAGGGAGAAAATATTTTTCTCATAACTCTTAAAGCAAAATAATTTTTTCTGGATAATGTTAAAAAAATTAGAACAATGCCAGAAAATTCTGTAGTGTATCAGCAATATTAAATTGGTATATTCTGGAAAGGAGAATTCCGCTGCAAATAAAATTAACAACGACCAATAATAACAAAGTAATCAAACAGAACTTACGATTAGGAAAAGAGCAAAATATATTAAGCAGGCGAAATCTGACAGTATGCAAAAATTAAATCTGATTCTACAGCCAACATTCTTAAAACTATTTATAGGAATTAAGGAAGGAATAATTTAATCAATTAATACAACTAAAAAACATCGTTACCTGCATATAAATTCTGGAGAATAGCGAACATTTTCATTCTTAAAAAATGTTTAGAGTAATTTTTAATCTCGTAAAAAATACGTAAGTTGTTAATTTAACGATCTGCTGCTTCAAATATACAAGAAATTGGTATTTTCGTAAGTCAGTGGAAAATGTGAGTTATTTTTTTATTTATATTAATTTTTCTGTATTTTTGAGAAAACGCTAATCAATTTATAATTGGATCTCATGTCCTTTTAGATTATCAAATGCAAATATTGAATAATTAATTAGTTATTTTTATGTCAAAATGTCAAAATGTGCAATTTCCCGAGTTGAAGTTCTTGAATTTTCTTGAACATTAAGAAAGACATCTAACTCTATATTTTCACGAAATTGACGTTGCTGTTTCTTGGGTTTCTTAAAAGCTTCGTGATTTCTTAAATTTGTTCAAGTCTTCTAAATTTCTGACGATTAGGAACTTCTATATTAGGAGAGCGAGCTGCCTAAAGGCGCTCAGCTTGACCAGAATTTTTGTGGCACTCGAAAAACAGTTGCACCATATCAGTTAATTTATTGTTATCCATAATGAAATAATAACGGTATAATAAAATAATAACAAGACGGTAACAAATAATACAAACAAGAATAAATGAAAACAAGTTGATAGATAAATTCTTAAATCGTAAAAGATACATAGTTACTGTTTTGTGCAATTTGGTAGGAATCCAAAGCATACTTGAAAATTTTATTAAAAAAACAATTTCCATTTCTCAAAAACATTCTACAAAAAATATCAAGTTGAAATAAATCGTTGAATTCCGAAAATAAATCTCTATCAAATCTCTGAGTAAAAAATATATCTGCCGCCATTTGAAAAAAAAAAGTTGACTATCGCCTGACAAAAATGTCATATTTAAAAAAATTTAAAATGCTATCCTTTTGTAGTATTTTTAAACTAGTCTTGTTTGAAGCTTGTGCTTTTTGAATTGTTGAAATCGGATCATTAATAACGTTATAGAGTTATAATGTCGTTCGTTTTTCATAAGACAGACCAACCATACTGCCGAATTTCTGGCTGTACGATTTACAGTTTATAACAGCAAACTTTACACACAATGCGGCTTGGCAAGTTGTGAAATTAATGCATTAATTTTAAAATGCTCTTTTATGGAGGAGAAAAATTAATCAGCATGCAGTAATTATTATAATATTGTTATTAGTCAAGGGATACTAGAAAATATTTGCATTTATTTACCTTGAATTTTTAAAGCACACAGAAACTACGACCACGATTTAATTAATACTGCCGCCTTTCGCGAGAGCTTGTCATGTGATCGAAGTTTTCGTCAATCCGATTGCAAGGAGCTTGCGCTTTATAACGATCATCATCAAGAGCAATTTGAAGCTCCAAAAAATTAAATATGTGTATTTTTATGTTAAAATTATACAAACGAATCTAAAACTCATTTGGGTGAAAGAATTTTTTGAAACGCGTTTTAGTTTTTTCGAAATCGGTCCTCAACGTTCCGAATTATATTTGAATCGTAAAACGCGTTGTCACGCCACAAGCCCGTTAGCAACCAGATAGATTTAGGGGAGCTTTTGATCTCGTATGTAAAATACAATCAAGCACTTGTCAAAACTTGACAACTTGAACTTTCTTCTAGTCAGTGGATATTGTTAGGTATTTTTTTACTTGTACTTGTGCATTGGGGGACAAAGCATCATTATTAGACATATTAATGTGAAACATGCATTTAAAAGCTGATGTGCTGTACGTGAAAAATTAGCTATATCAATCTGAGTTAAGAATGCAAAGTGACCGATTGCGAGAGGAAAAACTGTTTCACGAAAGTTAAAAGGAGAAGCCATATAAAAGTTCTTAAAATTCTCAATCAATCTAACGTTAAGTACAGCCTGTTTCATTGAAGGTGCATCAAACTTGGTATGCGGGTAGATGTCGGTAAAAGAAAGAAAAGTTTCATATATGTATATCGCCAGATAAGTCGGGCCATATGGGAATTTATTTTATTATTGATTTCTCAGAAAAATGTATTCTTTATGAAAGTCCCTGCATCTTCCCAATCTCAACATACACTTATCAAAATTTGAATACCTGTTGTCATATACCGAGGAGATCAAAATATTTGAAATCGACATAAGAGTAAAGTACCTTTATTTTCAAAACACGCGGAAATATTATTTGAAAAAGTTATTAAGAATTGTTCTGGGATCTTAAATATAAATTTCGGCTATCTAGGATAAAAAAAGAATTTGGACAAAAAAGTTAAAGATTTATAATTGAAATTTATCTCCGCCCACAATAATTTTATATCCGTAGATACGTATTTCGGCAGCTAAGCTGCCATCTTCAGTACAATTTAATTTTTATATAAAACTACATGAAATCTAACAGCTACCTACCTATCTACCTGATCATACTATCTATAGTACTAATACTATCTAGAAATAACAAAATTAACATTAACAAAATAGTAAAGGAGACTGTGGTTTAAGAAATAATTGAAAATTATCTCCGCCCACAATAATATTAACAGTCAAAACCTACCAAAAATGCAAATCAAATAAAACGGAAATGAGTATTGGTCTAATATCCGAAAACGGTTCTTATTCTCCCGAATAAAGAACTTCTGTAAGCATTTAATTCATGCATTGAATTTATCCCTGAAAAGAAATTATATACCTATATACGTATATGTATGCACCTATATATATATGCACAAATCGCAAATTCCAGTTTCACGAGCATTATTTTACAGTATTACTTAGCATTTCTTTAAGCTTTCATTCCTTATTGTTGTTTAATTTCATAGCCTACTAATTTCATATTAGAAATTAATTTATATTTTTGTTAATATCTCTCCTATAAATAAAATTTTTTCGGGTATGTTATACATCGTTGAAAAGCTCTTTTTAAAGACTATCTAACTAAGCAAAAATCCAATATGGCTGCCATATGAAAAACAAAAGTTAGCACTAATAACTTGAAAACAAATGACAATCGGGGGTTTCTGTTTGTATCAACAGCTTTGTCTTAAAAAAGTGTCTGAACATTGTAAAGCTTTAGAAGAAATCACTTTAGGTGTTATCGAGTTATTGAGGAACATTGAAATCGGCAAATTTTGGTTTTTTCAAATTATCTTAAAATTTAAATAAGTTATGGTGAATTTGAAATGAGATCTGTCACGAGTATTGAATTCTGCAAAACATTCCCCATTTAACCGTTGCTCTAGGTCTTCTAATAAGCGAGATACCAATAGTGAGCATCGAAATGTGGACACAGTGTATAGGTGCATACATATACATATTGTAGTGTTGCTATTTATACAGATGTGGTAAGTATTGAACTTATATGTTTTCTCTTTTAATCTTATCTTTGTACCACATCCACCACACAATTATTTAGTCTAGTAGACTGATTTGAAATTTTAATTTAAAATGTCAAAGTGACATTTCAGGGTGGGAACTCTCAATGTCAATTGTAATCCAGTTATTTATAAATTTTGAAGAAAATTCCTTTGAAGATAAATTTGTAAGTAATTTAGATGTTTAATTTTGTAATGTGTGTTTAAAATCCTAAAGATGTACAAGAAATCCTTCGTTTGCCAAGTGTTGCTACCTGTTACGCCCAATCGCGAAACAAGCGATAAGGATCCTTTTACTCTTTAGAATCTTATGAAGTATAAATGTAGTGTGATGTTGATTTAGAAATTCTTATTATTGTTACAGATGAAGCCTCATTTACCAAGTGTTGCTACCTGTTACGCCCTATTGCGAAATAAATGATAACTTCTCTATAATAATAAGAATTCTTTGTAAAATGAGTGTTGAAAGTTTAAGTGATTGATGAATGACAAGACGTTTTATATGTGGTGTAATTTTTTTAAAATCAAAAGAATTTTTTTTACAAATCAAAAAAATTAAACTTACTTTATTGTTACATAATGAAACATCTCTGGATTAGCTTCCGATAATTAATAGTAGATGAATGAAATAGATTAAATTTTTTAAAGTTATATTCAATATATGAGCAAATTTATAAGAGCAAAAATTTTTTTTAATGTTGTTTTTATCGTTGCTATTGAAAGATTCACGTTTTGTGTACAAATCCTCTCCATTACACCTCGGTTTATTGATTCTCTTAGGTGATCAACCCCTCCATGTTATTTATAAATCCTTCACTCAATTCGACAGCTCTTGTCACACAAAACGTCAATCTGACAATTAATTTAAATATTTCAAAGTTAAATCTAAACTAAGTAAGTATTTCATTTTAATAACATTTCAATTCTATTTTTTTTTTTAACAATTAATAACAATTATAACAAAATTCTAAACGTTAACCCAACTAAACTAATTGTATAAATGTTTATTAATCTCTTGTTTCTCTTACATGTTTTTCCTATTTTCTGGACTGGCCAATGTCTCGCTGTGAGTGGATGTTGTAGACCTATACGGCTCTCGTGCATCCGCTCCATCCAGGTAGAAAAATCCATCCAATCAACAAGTTTCAAAAAATGGTAGGTTGTCTTCTTGGATTCTAATTTGGAATTTGTCGTTGTACGAAACAGAGACATTTGATTTGATGTAAGAAGACATATTTTGAAGAAGAACGTTGTAATTTGTAAGAAGTTATATGAAGAATTTTGGGTATTTTGTATATATGAGGAATATTAATTGAAGAATGTTTTTTTTATTTTGGATGTTTTTATAAGATGCGAAGTTTATCGGAAACAGCTTACCATGAAAAACTTCTGGACGTAGGTAAATATCACTGCAATATATAGGTATATAATTTCTTTTCAGGGATATTAAATGCTTACAGGAATTAAATGCTTACAGAAGTTCTTTATTCGGGAGAATAAGAACCGTTTTCGGATATTAGACCAATACTCATTTCCGTTTTATTTGATTTGCATTTTTGGTAAGTTTTGACTGTTAATATTATTGTGGGCGGAGATAATTTTCAATTATTTCTTAAACCACAGTCTCCTTTACTATTTTTTTAGTGTTAATTTTGTTATTTTTAGATAGTATCAGTAGTATAGATAGTACGATCAGGTAGGTAGGTAGGTAGCTGTTAGATTTCATGTAGTTTTATATAAAAATTAAATTGTACTGAAGATGGCAGCTTAGCTGCCGAAATACGTATCTACGGATATAAAATTATTGTGGGCGGAGATAAATTTCAATTATTCCTTAAACCACAGTCTCCTTTACTATTTTTAGTTTAAAGATTTATAGCGTGAAGAAACGTCCATCTTTACACTTTCAAAATTCTACGATACATACGTTAATACGAGAAAAATTGAAAAATATGGAAAATTTCTTTTTTTACCCTAGGCTGCCATGATTTCATATTTGAGATCTCATAACATTTCTGAATAACTTTTCCAAATAATATTTTCGCGTATTTTGAAAAATAAAGGTACTTTACTCTTATGTCGATTTCAAATATTTTTATCTCCTAAAAAAATTTCCCATATGGCCCGACTTATTTGGTGATCACTGTACACTGTATAATACGATGAGTAGTCAATATTATGCCGATTATTTTTGTTGTGGTGCTACGAATGTCAACGGCCGCGGCGCTGGGGTATGAATTTGGCGAGAGCTTGCAGCAGTCGAATTCGAAAGCGCCGTTCACATGAGTTTCACCACCGCAAAAATGATCTGCATAACATTGACTACGAATCGTATTCGGCGGACTATTTCATAAATCAAATCCCTCAAACCCGTTTCAATACAATATTCGTACAATATTCGATGTAATTTGTACTAGTCCGATAGCCGCTGTAATTTTTTTTTAACCATGGAAATGACTAAAATTAAGTTTTTCTATTCATTAATGAACATTCATTAATGAATTAAATGGATTAAAATGGATTAAAGTGACAGGTGAATTAAGTAGTTTTTGTAAATTTTTTTGTGAAATTAATAAATTTCAAGAAAATCGAAGGGAAAGCAAAGTCGCATATTTTTAGGATGGACTTTAAATGATAATGAATGGATTGTTACGCATTCTCATACGAATCGCTTTATTGGTTTATTTATAAAACATCGTGGTTGTTGAAAATCAATAAAAATAATAATTAGTCGTTTATTTTCGATTCTCCATTTAATACGAATTTTCTAATTGTTAGTTGAAGAATTTTAGGATCGTTCAAAAATTTAGTAGTTTGTGCTTATTTAAGAATAATTTATTATTCACATTCAATGATAAACCGTTTCATGCAATCGTTCATAGAAATTTAGCGCTCAAGGAAAAACTTCAAGAAAGAACCGAGTTACCGAGCATCAAATTTTGCTAGGAACCAGAGGAAAAGCATGAAATTTTGCATATTGCTTCTGTTGTAAGTGACTCATTCCTTTTATTACCACAATATACCCACATTCATTATTATTATTTAAACAAAGATTGTTTAATATCCATTTTTACTATATTTTAAAACAACATAAATCAAAATGCCTAGTGTAGCTGATATTACGAGAAATCATTTAGATGTAGTGCCAAAATATAGCGGAGACGCGACGACGTTACCTATTTTTATTTCCGCTTGTGAATATTTATTAAGTACATTTTGTAATCGTGAAAATCCTACCGACCTTATTAATGAATATTTGCTTCGTGTAATTATTGCTAAATTAGAGGTAATAGAGAACAAACACGCACCTGGGGAGAATTAAAAGAACTTCTACAATAATATTTTGGAGATCAAAGGACTAAAAATGTCTAGCCAGAGATTTACAAGATTTGAGACCTATGAAAGGTGAATCTCCGTATAATTTCGGAATGAGATGCCACGATGTTCGTAGCCTACGTCTTGTTAAATTAAGAATCTCTGAACCCAGCGTACAAATAAGAATAATTAAAACACAAATCTACGATAACGTTGTCTTGCAGACCTATCTACGGGGTCTGCCTGAAAATTTAAGAAACCTTGTGAGACAATCTAAAAAAAGCGGTGAGCCTCATCATCGAAGAGGAAAACTTTAACTACACATTAAATCGCAGCACAACACTCAACGAACAGCGAAATTATCACCCAGTGCCAAATTCATTCCGGCTTCGTCCAAACCTCAACCTAGTTTTTTCAATCCGTCAAACCAAAATTATTTTCCGTCACCTAATCAATCACAAGTTCCTGGACCAGCAAATAATCTATTTCCTAGACCAACAAATACCTTTCCTAGGCAAGTAAATAATATCATTCCTAGAACTGTAAATAATGCTTTCCCATCAAATTCAATAAGAAATAATCCGGCCCAAAACAATGTATTCAGACATCCCGCAAATTTTCCCATGCGATTTGAAAATCAAATAAACCAAGTCCATCAGTGAAATCAGAATAAAGGTATACCAATGGATACCAGCTCCAGAAATTCAAGAATAGTAAGAAACCTGCCGAAGATTATGTGCCACCGCAACAAAATAAAAATTGGGTAGCGGAAGAATAATTATTTTACTAAGAAGAACCGGAAGAAGAAGAAGAAATTAATAATTACAGTATCGCACAGGAAATGACGGATGGAATGAACGAATATGCAGATGCTTATTATGCCGAACATCCAGATTACGAAACGCAGGAAAATCAGGATTTTCCCGAGGTTTCGAGTACAGACAGCCCGAGTTAATTTAACTACACAACACATCGATTAGTAAATTGCCGTATATAATAATACCAGAACTAAACGCCAAATTTATGATAGATATTGGATCGAGTAAAACACTAATTTCACAAGAATTAGTAGATCAACATTATTCAAAATTTGTGTACGAAGAACCCTTTTTAATTCAATCAGCGCATTGTAACAGGTGATCAATATCTTTTCTAATCAAGTGACCTATGGAAATAAAATCATCTGTCTTTGATTAGTTCATTATTTCAAATGCCACTTGAATTACATATTTATATTGCATTCCTATACAAAACGATAGGAACGCAATAAAAATAATTCAAATGGCATTTGAAATAATGAACCAAACAAAGACATAATTTTTTTCCATAGGTCACTTGATTAGAAAAGATTGATCACGCGTTATTTCTCAACATAATTAACATGTAGCGAAGATTCCGTTGCCAAAATTATTTAAAACATTAGTAAAGCACAAATTTCAACATTAAATACGGAGGTTTAATTGGTACAGATTTATTAAAAAGATTAGAAGCCAAAATAAATTTTAAAAATAAGAACTTGCAAACTAAAAATGCAATTATTCCAATATATTACGACGACCCGAACGATGAACCACAGAGACTCTAGAAAACATATGAAACCGTCCCATGTTATCAGCTGACGTTACAATCACGGTCGAACACAGTAATAAAACTCCCAGTTGACTTAGGTAATGGTGCAGCTTTGATGAATCATATTAAGTTCCCGTCCGGTGTTGAAATTCTAGAAGCACTTATTTACGTAAAAGATAACTATGCAATTACGACTGCAATAAATTCAAATGAAAATAAAATCACAATTAAAATTCCGGAACCATTTAAAGTTGAACCGTTTGACATAAATGAATTAAATAATTATATACGAACTAATGGAAACCGACACCTTAGAAGAACAAGCATTGAATCAAGTACGGCGAGAAAATTTATCAAAATTACGTCTAGATCATGAATGACGAAGAGAGTAGTGCGATAAAGAAACTTTGCTTTGAATATAGGGATATATTTCATAACAACGTTCCCTTAACCTTCACTAATCAAATTAAGCATCGCCTGAATCGACGAAAAACCCGTTTATACCAGGGCATATCGATAAGCTCTAGTTCAGAAACAGGAAATAGCAAATCAGGTGCAGTCACTTTTACAACAGGGTATAGTTCAGCCAAGTGTTTCACCATTGTCGTGTCCGGTTCACATCGTTCCGAAGAAAATGGACGCATCAGGTAAAAGAAAGTGGTGCATGGTGATTGATTATCGGAAGTTAAACTAAAGAAACAGTTGACGATAAATATCCCTTGCCTAACATCACAGACATACTGGAAAAATTAGGAAGAAGCCAGATATTCACTACATTAGATTTAGCGTCAGGATACCACCAGATTGAAATGGAACCGGAAGACATCCTAAAGACAGCATTTTCAACCGAACAAGGACATTATGAATTCAGAAGAATGCCGTTCGGATTGAAAAATGCATCGGCGACGTTCCAGCGTGTTATGGACAACATTCTGAGAGGTATACAAAATGAATATTGTTTAGTGTATCTTGACGATGTCATTATTTATTCGACCTTGTTGCAAGAACACATTGATAAACTGCCAACCATTTTTGAGCGATTGCGAAGAGCCAATTTAAAAATACAAATAGATAAATCGGAATTTATAAGGAAGGAAGTAGCGTACTTGGGGCACGTTATTACACCTGAAGGAGTTAACCCAAACCCAGATAAAATTCGAGCGATCGTAAATTATCCCATTCCAAAAACTTCAACAGAAATTAAGGCATTTTTAGGACTTTTAGGATATTATAGAAGATTCATTCAAGATTTCGCTAAATTAATCAAGCCTATGACTAAATAGTTGAAAAAGGGAGCAAATAAATATTGAGTTAACGCCTGAATACATAAAATGTTTCGATCAATGTAAGAAAATATTAACAAATGATCCGATTTTAAAGTACCCGGATTTCAGTCAGCCATTTATTCTCACTACTAATGCATCGAATATAGCATTAGGAGCAGTATTATCGCAGGGAGAAATTGGAAGAGACAAACCTATTGCCTATTCATCTCGTACGTTATCGGACACTGAATCAAAATACAGCACAATCGAAAACGAACTCTTAGCCAACCAACTGTGGGCAACCAAATATTTTAGACCATATTTGTACGGACAAAAATTCAAAATTTATAGAGACCATAGATCTTTGACATAGTTATTTAATTTAAAGGAACCGAATTCAAAATTAACACGATGGAGACTACGTTTCCAAGAATTTGACTATGAAATCATTCACAAACCCGGAAAACAAAATGCTAACGCCGATGCTCTATCACGTATTCAAATAAACGCATTAAAAACGGAATCGGTAATAGTCAACCCAGACGAAAAATTAGATAAACTATTGCAAGAATTAGAACGGTCTTCCACATCAAGAGACATTAATACTCCAAATCTTGAAGAGGTAATTCAAAATTTCAAAAATCAACACCATCAATTGCAGAGACAAGGATTAGTGATGAAGAAAAATTATTAACAATATATTCTACGGACACTACAGACCAACACAAGTACATATTCAGGAAACTTTTACGAATAAATTGGTATGCGAAGTTAATAAGAACAAAAACCAAATAATATACAACGTCAAATTACCCAAAAATCAACGAGAGAAACAAATTTTAAAATTTATTAAGAAATTTATGACGAAAAGTAAAACTTATTATGTATACTGCAATGAGGAGATATATAAATTTCTCTGTGCGGTTTATACAAAACATTTATGGAATAATGGACCCAAGATGTTAAGGTGTACTGAAAAATTAATTGTAGTTAATGACCCTGAAGAACAGGATGATCTCATTAGGAATTATCATGAGGGTAAGACAAATCACAGAGGTATTGTGGAAACATTAAAGCAATTACAAGGAAAATATTATTGGACCGATTTAAAAGAAACCGTTACTAATTACATTAATCCATGTAGTATTTGTAAAATTAATAAATATGAAAGAAATCCTCCGAAATTACCACTAATGATTACTAGAGCTTGGAAAATATGCACGAAAAAATTTTAAATTATGCATGCAAACATGCAGTAAAAATATGCTTTCAAATATGCATTTATGCACTTAAAAATGCATTTATGCTTTTAAAAATATAAATATGCTCTTAAAAATGCATTTACGTATAAACATTTAGAAGTGTATGATTATAAAAATAAATAATATTACTTATCTCAAATGAATTTTATTGTTGGTACATGTATACATAATGATAAATTTTAAATAATCACAAATTTTATTTTTTTTAGGCAAGAAACGCAATTTTTGAAACGCGTTTCTTCTTTTACCGTTAAATTATAAGGTACTTTATCAAAACAAAAAATTGGCTGTCGGTAGCGCAACGAGTAGCGAGATAGTCAGCCTCGCTACTCGCATGGAAGAGTACACGGGTTCGAGTCTCTCTGGCTATGATTTTTTGAATTTTTTTTATTACTTTCAAAACATTATTTTATTCGAAAATTTATTCATTATTGATAAATAAACTAAAATTTGGTGCAATTTTTTCCCGTTTGGTCAAAATCCTCCATTATATGCTTTCATATTTTTGCATATGCATTTTAGTTAAAAGTCATAAACATGCGAATATGCACTTAACATGCATTTTGCATATTTTCCAAGCTCTAATGATTACTGAATCGTATATATGCGACCATTTATTTCAATGTTTACACGCCAACACACTTTTCGTAAGAGCTAGAAATTTTGTAACTATTGTGGATGCGTTTTCAAAATTAGGTCAGGCCATAGAAATTACTGGAAAAAAATGCTATAGACGTGACGTAAAATGCTTTTACAGAATATTTTCGAATGTATGGTACCCCAGAAAGTATAACTTTAGATATTGGAACTAAGTTTAATAACGAAACTGTAAAACAATTACTGAAATTACACAAAATTGAATGGAATCATAGAACGCTTTCACTCGACAATAATTGAACATTCGCGGATGCTGAAAGAACAATATAAAGAATCCATCGATCAGTTAATGAAGTATGCGATAATTGCCTATAATAACACGATTCATTCGGTGACAAATAAAACACTAAACGAATTAGTGTTCGAACACATTCGTAATAGAAATACATTTGACCTAGATTACACTCATCAGCATTATCAGGAATATATTTATTCCCATAAGGACAAAATGCAGAAAATTTACGAAAAAATTCATGAAGGGTTAGTTAATAAAACAAAAATAATGGAGAAGAGAAACGAAAATAAAAAGAGTCATGTATTAAGAGTATTAAGCAATAATCGCATAATCGCAATAAGATAACACCAAAATATAAAGGACCATTCAAATTAATAAAAGTAAATAATGACTATAGTGCCGAAATAAAGGATGGCAATAAAACAAGAAGGGTGGCTCTACGCAACTTAAGACATCCTACTGTTGCAGATGCCGTCCCTGGGTCGCGGAAGCGGACACCATTAAAGAAATAAAGAATAATCCAGGAATGTATCCAGTGCGTTTAGGATTAGCGCAAAATGTTGTAGATCATTGAAAATTAATTAGGACCATAGACTTAGAAAAAATAGAAGTAGAAATAGAAATAATATTAATAATTTAGAAATATGATTATAGGGTGAAAATGGGAAAAATTATCAAAGAGAAATGTATAACTATCGATATATCATAAACAATAAAATTAAAAAACAATTTAAGTAGCGACATCTTGTAATCGCTTTTTGACCTAACATCGCAGTAGGATTGACAAATTGAAGCTAGTTCGCCACGTAACAAGTCATCCCATGCGAGACGGCCGTGCTTGCTGTCAAAGCATATGAGAATTTTAGAAAAACAGCTGTTTGGTTTGCAGTGGATTTTTCGAGCTACGGTTCTGCTGACGAAGGCCCAACTAGGCCTGAAACAGCTTACAGAGCATGCTCGAGGAATCTACTGTAATCAAAACCGATTTGCACAAAATTATTTTAATAAAATTAAAAACATAGAGAAATGTATTACGGAAAATTTAGACCAAAAGGATGCGCAACGTTATGACCATGCCATACAGTCATTATCAAACTCTCAAGATAACATGAAAACATTAGTAAAGGAACAAATATCATTAACAACTCCACGTGCCTCGTGCAGGGAACATTTTAAAAGTTTGTCTATACTGACTATTGTTAATTTGTTCATTCTTGAAAGTTGTATACATGCTTTTGATTATCGATACAGGAGTAATAACTTAGTTGGTTCAATGATACATGATTATCCAACACGCAGCAAAGACGAAATAAGATTAAGAGTACCACAATCAGCACTATATGAGAAATGTTTTCTAAATTTTAGCTTTAAAATCTTTAGTAAATTGCCTTCCGACATTTCCAGTGAAAATATTCGTAAACGCTTTGCTAAGAACTTGAAAGTTTATCTCACTAATAATGTATTTTACTCAATAGATGAATTCCTCACAGGTTGACGTCAATCACTTCCTTTGTACATATTTTTAGGAACTTTTTCATTTTTATGCCCTATGTATTATTATTATCATTGTCATTTGTTTTCTTTTTTTTGTATTTTAATGTTTTCTTCATGTTCAAACTTATATTTTTTCTACATCACTGATATATTGAATAAACATACTAACTAACTAACTACCTAACTAACTTTACATGTAAACATGGTCAAAGAGTTATTATTGTTTGAATATTTTTTAGTGAACTTATTTATACTTTAAAAGTGACCAGAGTCATTAATGAAACCACTAAATTATTTTATGAGTTTTCTTTTTGTTATTTGAACATCCTCAACAAGGTGAACAAGGTGAAAAATAATAAGTGTAATATTTATTAACAAAGCAGGAGCAGTGTTCTTGGAATAAAAAAAAAATTAGCCGTTTAATATTTACACCTATCATTTATTATATCAAAATATTGTTCAGATATAAATGATATACATTACACAAAACTTATATTCAAATAATAATTTAATAAGCTAAAATAGTAAACAAATTTCTAGCAGTGTAGTGGAACAAATACAAATATTGGAAATTATATTTTTAATAAATTTGTTCCATTATTTGGGCTCGTTTTTGGGCCCCAATGTTCAGGTTGTCATCAACGAAGTCATCATGAAATTCAGCTCCATTCTCATTTTCTTCTATATTTACATCAAGGTTTTGCAATCCTTCCCTACGAATTATGAAATTGTGCACAAAACAAGCTGCACTAACAACTGTTGCAGCATTTTCAACATTGACATCAAGATACTTTAATCTACGAAATTTTCCTTTTAGTCGTCCAAATGATTGTTCAATTTTACTTCGTGCTGTGCTCAACGTTGTGTTGAAATTAATTTGCATAGGTGCCAAATGACCTGTGTCTCTAAATGGCACCATTACATTTTTCATTAAGGGATACGCAGTGTCACCAAGGATATGTAAATTTTCAGGAATTAAGGGTGCATTCTCTCTTGTTATTCTGTTGTACAGGGGGCTTACTCTAAATGCTCTAGCATCGTGTACACGTCCTGGCATACCAACAAAAATATCAGTGAATAGTTGCCTTTGATCACATATCCCTTGTAAAATAATAGAATGGAACTGTTTCCTATTGTAGTAATCAATAGCATTATGAGCAGGAGCCTTTATAGGAATATGACATCCGTCTATTGATCCTACAACTCCGGGAAAGCCTGTCCTTTCTTGAATCTTGTTAACTATTAAAACCGCTTCTTCATTAGTAGGCCACTTTATTTCATGTTGCGTCATTTCACATAGTATATTACAAATTTGGTAAAAAATGAAATGACCTAAGCCTTTACATAATCCAAATCGATCACAGCATGCTAAATAGGATTCGGGTTTGGCCATGGGTTTGGCTAACATCCATATGGTGAAAAGTACTTTTTTTTCTATGCCAATTCTACCTTCAACATCTAGACGATGGCTGATGTCTCCTACAAGCATCTAAAAAAGACACTTTAGTGTATTTTTCAAATCGGCAAGATTGTTGTCAATGTAAATTAAGTGACTACTGCATCTAACGTTATTATAATATTGACTAATATACATACCTCCATAACGTTCCTTGACATTCTAAAATGCTCACAAAAGTCTTGTGGTAAATTATCTTGGTATCACTTCCTCATAGTAATCGGCATTATGTACAGCCTCATTGTCTTCCGCATTCAAATTAAGCAACTGCAAAATGTTTTCGTCGTTTTCTGCCAGTGGAAATATATCTATTACTGGATGTATTCCTATTCCATCTTCTACAATCTCCAGTACTAAGCGATTAATCATTTGCTCCATCAAGTCAGAAAAATAGCTACAGTTGATGGTATTTGTCGGTTTTGTTTGTAAACACATTTGACATTTGCGACACTACATCTGTCAATTAGAAAACAAGTCGTTCAATTGCTCACAGCCGCTGCAACTTAGCAAAACAGCAATGCTGTCTCAGCGCTGTTCTGGCTGAACGCGCCCACTGACGCTGGATCTTAGGAGGTCAAGGTCGGAGTAGCCCTTTTATCTTTGTACTTGCGGAGTGGTTATTGTACAACTTATTAATCGCGGGGTTCGTTTATCGTTACCCGAGTCGTTGTGAATCATTATTTGCGTTGTTCGCCTAATCCGTATGTGTGACCGAAGCACAGATCTGTGGTACGGATTTAATTTAACGTGTTACTTGTTCATTGATACCCCTTTTTCGTGTTTGAGTTATAGTTATTTGAATTTTGAGCAGGCTAAATATAAACAAGTGTGCTCAGCTGGTGCATTTTATTTTAAATCATTTTTGCCCACCTTTTGCATTTGGGGTTTCGTCCCTTCTCCAAGAGCTTAGCCGAGCGGTGTGGAGATACAGAATCCAGACCGTTTCCTTAGGAGCTTCGTACTTCGATACTTAAGTCACTTCGCACAAAATTTGCAAACCTACAGGTAGGTAGCAGTTCCTCAAACCCGGAATCTTACTTCAAATTTCGATTCTAAATTGGCCAGGCAGCAAAATACCGTATGATTTTTAAAATTTTAGATAAAGGGAGGCCGTGAAGAGGAAAACATACAGCTTAAATTAACTCATACGTACGTTTTGGTGAACACCACTGCGAACATATGTTTCAATGATGAATGCCTTTTGATGTTTTGTAAATATTATTTTGAATAAATTGTTGTATTTGTTAATTTTACGCCATACGTTTTGCTTTCACGGCCTCCCTTTATCTAAAATTTTAAAAATCATACGGTACAAGAAACTTAAATAGAAGATATAAATGCACTCAAAAGTTAACAAATAATTTAGAACCTTCTTCGAAAAGTCAGCAATGTCAATGGTATAAACATTGGAGTCACACTGCAGATAAATGTTTACAAATTACTTCGAGGAATCAAATTCAAACACCGGAGAAAAGAGACAAAGTTGCGCTGATACAAAATGTACACCACAGTAACTTGTCGAAATTCAAGAAAGAAGATTTAAATGGAAAAAGGCAGAGTTACAAGAGGCTCTAAATTCTGCCCGCAATTTTTTCAAAAGCGGAGTCTCTGCAAAAGCGCCTCAAGTAGAGAACGAAAAAGTAATTTGTAAAATAATTTCCATTTATACTAATAGTATGAATATACTAGCAATGAATGTGCGGCTAGGAAACGAATTAATAAATGCAATTTTAGATACAGGAGCAGCATATAATATCGTAATTAAACAACTTGCTGGGTCAATTAAAAAATTAGAAAACCCTCCGATACTAAACACAGTAGACGAAAAACATGTAATGCCTTTAGGTTTATCAGAAATAGATATTAAATTAAATGATTTAACAACAAAAGTTAAAGCGTTAGTTTTGAAAAACGCGGCTGCCCCATTAATTTTAGGTTTTCCGTTTTTACGGGATAATGGAGCAATTATTAATTTTGTTGAACGTACCGTTACTTTTAATAAGTTAAAAATAGATGACCTATGCAATAGTACATTACTCCCAGATAAAACAAAGCAAGGGAAGTGTAAACGTAAGACACATTTAAATATACGTAATGATCGTAACCCAGGTCATGGTTCACGGCAAAATGTAAATAAGCAAAATTTTACATATGAACGTTTTTTACAAGTTAGTGACAAAATTATTAGTTTATCTAAAAATATTACAATTCAACAAGGTAGTCTCTTTGTCATGTCAGATAAATACAGTTTAGCACACGCAATAGCAGCAGATCTAAAAATGCCAAAAGGGATAGCAAAATTATTCAAGTTTAAATTGAATAATGTCGACGAATTGAGAAAGCAGAATTGTAAAGTTGGTGATTTAGCACTTCTAAACATAAACAATAAATTTATATATAATTTAGTAACAAAAAACTCGTCAAATAGTAAACCTAAGTATAAGGACATTTTTTCGACCTTATTAAAATTAAAATAACATGCGTTAAAACACAAGGTAAAATTTCTGGCGATGCCAAAAATTTGTTGCGGCCTGGATGAGTGTAATTGGAATGTAATACAGAAAATGATTACATACTTATTTCATGACGATGATTACAAACTGTGATATGCGACTTAAAAAATAAAATTGTGCAGAAGAAAGAAAATTCTTGGCGAAGAATAATCAAGAAGAAAGAAAATAATTGGGCTGAATTACCAGGAGAAAAATTAATTGAAGAAATAGTTGATAATAAAACTATTAAAATAAATATAGCCCAAGAAGTGACGATAAATGCAAATGAAGAAAACAAATGCAAAATAAATTTTTCCGAAGACCTTCAGTCTAAAAACCTCCCATTTGTTTGTATTTTTGTACCGAGAGGTGAATTTTGGCAAAAACGGAAACTGGAATTAAATGATAATTTTGCGGACTTTGGAAGAAATGTAATTAAACTAAGAAATTACGGGAATAAGTCGGTTTTAAGAAAAGAAGGCGTACTTGAAATTTTCGCCGAAGTGGTTATGAATTTGTGGGCGCTAACATGGTCGTGGGTTATTAATATAAAACATTTAAAAAAGAAATTGGCAGATTTATCAGAAATGTTTAGAGGAAATAAACAGCAAGATGCATTTGAGGCATTACATTTTATGTTGAAGTGAACAAAAAGATCAGAACTTAAATCCTATTTTAAATCTTTTCACCGGAAGGGCAATTACCAAAATGAAATGTCTGAAATGTGGACACAAGACAAATACCACAAATCAGTTTCTAAATCTATCATTTCAAATAACACAATTTGAAGATGGAATTACTTTCTAAAAATATCTTCAAGAATTATTAATGGGTAAACAGGAAGTAATGGAAAATCACTGCACAAATTGTCAGACAAAAACAAGTTGTAATTTATATTGGAAAATTGTGAATTTGCCACAAATATTAATTATTCACTTCGAAAAATATGCGTGGAATGAAAAAACAGTATAAAAATTAAACAAAGCTGTAGAGTTCCCTACAAGTAAAATGGAATTAAATGAAAATTCTTTAAACTACGGATTATACGCAACCGTAAATTATGTAGGTAATTCCCAAAACGGGCATTATTTCGCACAAATTAAAGATAAAAGAAATAATGTTTGGTTAACTTACAATGACAATAAGGTAACAGTAATTACGCCTGGAGAATTAGACACAGAAAATTGTTATCTACTGTTTTATGAAAAATTAAAATAATAAAATATATTGTAATTAATGTACAAACTGTAAATAAAATTAAAATAATAATATCATAGGAAAATATTTAAAATCAAGTTGTATGCTAGTATTAACAGAATTTTTTGTACAGGTTCCTACAGGTAATAAATCGAAGAAGAAAAACAAATAATAAATCTTCATATACCTCACGATAGAATAAGTTTTAGGAGATCGTACAAGCCATTGTCACTGAGAGAGGATTATGGCGAATATTCAATATTTAATATGGATGCCTTTATGGAATACATCAGGACTTTATACGAAAAAGAAGGTAATTTATTTTTAACCAATACTTTTTGGAAATTAGTAGCATTTATTGATTTGGAAACATACGAACAGAAATTTAATCAAATAACTGACATGTACGAAGAAACAAGTCAGTTATGCAAAAAGGAAATTCTCCATACCTCAGGAGTCTCCTTATGTGGGAACTATATTAATATTTGTATCACAAAATCTTTTAACCGGACACTAAATCGCGCACTATACACTTAACGTTTCACCGTCGTTCGACAGCTTCGTCAGAAGTGAAAAATATAAACACGTTGTCAAAATAAACAAGGTTGTCAACGGAAACTGAAAAGGTAAATTTATTTTTTTTCCTTTTTAAACATAATAAATGTTTTATTTTAATAAATGTTAAAAATCGACAGATCTATATTCTATTTAAAGAATCGAGAAAACTAGAAAATGTATCGTTTAAACTTGCAAAATCTGTACGTTTATTAATAGAATTCGACGACATTTTTATTTTACACATTTCTATAAAATGTCTCTTAAAAATATTAGACTCATAATATAAAATATTAGTGTTTTCAAAATCAAAATTATGGTTATTTTCTAACGAATGTTCAACAAGCATTGAATGATTTCGATTATTTTTTTGGATATATTTATGTTGGTCTAGACTTTTTTTAAATTTTGACTTGTTTCTCCTATACAGGGTGTTTAAAAAAACGTTCGGATACTGTAACCATGAATAGTACTCATCAAGAGCAACAAAAAAGTCTTAGCAAGTATAGGGCCGCAAATAATTTTTTTCAAGGATAGAGTTGATTTTATATTGATGTTAACAAATTACATTATTATGAAGAAGCAAACAGTAAACGTGTGATTATGTAGACAAAAAATATTTAAAGAAAATGTTCTACATGTCCACCTTCCGCTTGCACACAGGCTTCACATCTTCGACGAAAAGAAGCTCTTATTCTTTCGAATAGCCCTTGATTTTCTTGAATGGTTTAGCAGTTATGTTCTATTCGCTGCTGCAGCTCATTTACGTTATTAACGGGTCTTGAATACACCATAGATTTGAAATATCCCCAAATGCAAAAATCAAGTGGGTTTAAATCAGGAGATCTAGGTGGCCACGGCACTGGGCCTCCTATTCCTATCCAGTTATTGTTGTACGTTGCATTTAAAAAATTTCTTACAACGATAGTGAAATGTGGAGGAGCCCCATCATGTAAAAACCAAAGATTAACTCTAGCAATCAGAGGAATGTCTGAATGGCTTCTCCATTTAAACGATTTGGTAAAAACACTGGTCCTATCAAGCGGTCTGCCAAAACACCTAGCCAAACATTCAAAGAAAACCGGTGTTGATGCCTTTTCTCAATAACAGCGTGAGGATTTTCATCTCTCCAAACATGATCATTGTGGAAGTTCATAATCCCGTTGTTTGTAAAAATACTCTTATCAGTAAATAAAATACCAGCAACAAAATTTTCATTTTCTGCAAGTTTTCTTTGCATCCACCTACAAAAAATTAATCTGGAATCCAAATCGGGGACTAGAAGAGCTTGCACCCGTTGAATGTGATACTGATACTTATACCTGATACACCGTGTATAGTGGTTCAATATAAGGTAATGATATGTATTTTTTGTTTGAAGTTTGTTTTATATTATTGTAGATTTTTGAATTTTGTAGATATTTAACACGATTTTTAATTACTGATTCTATAAGATTTATTGGATAAGAATTTTGAACAAGAATCTTTTTATTAAATTTAATTATCATAAATGAAAAGTTTATCTGAAAGTAAAACAACTCGATCTATTAAAGAAATAATTGTTGCAATTTTATAGTTTTTAGATGTGTACGAATGAAAATTAATATATCTACCTGGCCTCGTAGGTTTATGAAACCAATTCGTTATTAATTAATTAACTGATCATATTTACATCAAGGAAACTTAGTAAATCGTGAATTTCTTTTCTACTGTTGTAAATTGTAATCTATTATGGAAAAAGTTAAATCTACTTAAAACAAAGTTTACTTTATCTGAGGGCAAAATCAATAAAATATCATCGACGTAACGAAAATATAAAGTTAAATTAAAAGGTAATGAGTTAATGACACTTTTTTCTAGTTCCTGCATGACAATTTCAGCTAAAGCAGGCGATAAAGGAGAACCCATTGCTGTACCGAAAATCTGTTTAAAAATTTATCATTTAAAGCGAAATGAGATGTATCAAAACATAAAATAACAATTTCTAAAAAAATTTCTTTGGAAATATCTGTAAAATGAACGATTCAAGTTTCCTTGATGTAAATATGATCAGTTAATTAATTAATAACGAATTGGTTTCATAAACCTACGAGGCCAGGTAGATATATTAATTTTCATTCGTACACATTTAAAAACTATAAAATTGCAACAATTATTTCTTTAACAGATCGAGCTGTTTTACTTTCAGATAAACTTTTCATTTATGATAATTTAAATTTAATAAAGAAGACTCTTGTTCAAATTTCTTATCCAATAAATCTTATAGAATCAGTAATTAAAAATCGTGTTAAATATCTACAAAATTCAAAAATCTACAATAATATAAAACAAACTTCAAACAAAAAATACATATCATTACCTTATATTGAACCACTATATAACATATTTAAATACATTTTCAAAAATACAACTTAATTTTAGCTAGTAAATCTGTAAACAATTTAAATATTATTTTCTCAAATTTAAACAAAAATACCGATATTAAAACAACCTAACGTGGTTTATGAAATTAAATGTTTAAATTGTAATTCATGTTATATAGGAGAAACAAGTCAAAATTTACAAAACGTCTAGATCAACATAAATATCATATCCAAAAAAATAATCAAAATCATTCAATGCTTGTTGAACATTCGCTAGAAAATAACCATAATTTTGATTTTGAAAACACTAATATTTTATATTATGATTCTTTAAATAGAATATAGATCCGGTTAAAAGATTTTGTGATACAAATTTCATCGGACAAGAACCAACTTTAAATATATTAATATTGCGAATTACAGTATTATGGGAAAAAAACTTAATTCCAAATTTGTTAGTTCATCATAGATCAAAACGTGGTTATTTTGATGCTATAGGTAAAGTATTGTTTGGAACACTTACCGAGGAAGATGCTCAAAATTTCAATGAAGGAATAGAATTGATTCAAAATAAACAAACAAAATTAATAAATATTGTTGACAAGCAAACATCGATAATAAAATCAACAGTGGATTCTTTGAATAACACATTAGGACATGTAAAACACAACGACAAAATTCTTCTTGAAAAATTTGATATTATAAAAGATATTGTTAATAAAACGTCTCACGAAGTAGATTATCTCTACCGTATAGATGGATATTTAAAAGACCACAAAGAATTATTTACTTTACTGATTGATCAATTTCTATTGGAAATTACAAATTTAATTAATGTTATAATGTTCGCCAAGCAAGGCCATATACACCCACTATTAATTTCTCCCACAGAAATCTTAAATGAAATGCGTAATATTTCAGCAATCATTCATGAAGGTTTAAAATTTCTTATAAAATACCAAAATTATGAAGATAGCGAACTTTTGCTTCAAGTTGCAACTGTCACTTCATTCCTACAAGATTCGAAATTGGGGATGAATATAAAAATTCCTTTGGTCCAAGTAAAACCTTACTTACTATTCAAAATTACACCAGTTCCTCTAAAAATAGGACGAAATAAGTTTTTATCTATAAAAATAAAAAGTCCTTATTTGGCTACTAACGAATTACATACTGAATATTTTTAATTCCTGTTGCAAGACGACATATTTAGAAAATGCAGAAAATATCTAGGTAATTAATGAAGTTATTCCTGCTGTTTGTAGCCATAATTTAATATTGGTAAATTAAATGCTGTTCTTGTGGCACAAAGTTTTTTATTAATATAACATATATAAAATATATAAAATATAATTATATATAAAATATAATTATATATAAAATCAATTCAATGGAATTTATGTGAATGATCATTACGTCTATGATATAATAAAATAAAAATTTGTTTATTAACAACCCATCATATACATAAAAAAAAAAAAAATTTACAGAAAATTTATGTCAAATTCTTTAAAATATTTTTACAATCATATATAATCCAATATTATAAATTATTATATAGTTTTTAAGTAAGTAATTTTAATATCTACATATCTAAGACATTTACTATTAATTGATTATTTTTAGGTGTAATTTTATATAACTTGAAAATGCCTTTTTAAAAGGCGAAACCGGTTGTTATATTAATAAAAAACTTTGTGCCACAAGAACAGCATTTAATTTACCAATATTAAATATCTAGGTACTGCAAGTATTATAATTATAGAATTCGCTGGGATTAAATACGCAAATACGTTATAATAAAAGCAATTAACTAAATAAATACGTAACTATAATCCCTTCACGATCTTTTTAGACTCAGGCTAGGCCATGTTAGGGTGACACTTTTGTTGGTACTTCCAAGTGAATATGTTCCATTTTAATTTGATGGTTATATTTTCGAAAACTGACGCCAAAAAACATTGATGATTTTGAGCATTTTGACTTAGTATTACAAAGTCAAATGCTATTATTTTACTTTCTTCAGGCTATCGTAAAAAATAAGAATAAGAATAAGAAGCAATATAGTCGATGGAACTCACGGTCCGTAAAGTGAATAGGTTGCCTTATTAGTGGTAGCGGGGAAAACGAGCGGGGAGTCAGATGACGTCAACTTTGTGCAGAGCTGCCGATTCGTTGAACGTTTTGAGGTGGTTTCGAGTTTATTCCCGTGGTTTTTAAAGTTTTTCTTGTGTTTTAATAAAAATATATAATCGTATAGAACTAGGTAGAAATATAATAGATGCTTACATGTAAATTTTTTTTATTTTCTACGCAGTCGAAAATTATCATCACAAAATGAAATAAACGCAAAATTATTAATTTAGGTTATCACTGTTCATAAATATATCAAGAAATACTACATAAATGTCCGAAAAAAGTAATTACAACTTAAAAACTAGCAAACAAAGTAACACGGCACTCTGTAAGAAAATCTATCTGTGCACAAAGATGACGTCACACGAGTCAGGATTGATGAATCAAGGCAACCTATTCACTTTACGGACCGTGGATGGAACTGACGTTAAAGTGTCAGAATTTTACATTTGTCAAATTTTGAGATCTAAGATTTTGAGTTCTATCAAAATCCATGTACGTAACTTAACGAAAAAATACATGGCCCTCTAGAGTCTTAAAAGATCGTGAATGAATACGAATGACACGTACTTTTTTCGTAATAGGTGCCAGATCATTAAAAAAAAACCTATTCTGATTTCTGGTTATTCCAATTTCCAGTTATTCCGATATCTGTTATCCAAATTACCGGTTATTCGAATATCCGATTTTCCAAAAAAACGATAATATTCGAATATCCGGTTATCCGAATAACTGGATATTCGAATAACCGATTATCCAAAAAACCGGTTTCGGTTGCCAGCACTAGTTTGGAATGTTATTATTGTTATTACTGTGTTTATTAAAACAAAAAGAAACATGTTTACTGTTTACTGATTACTGTTTTATAAAAAGTAGAGTTTGATTGTTGCATTTTTATTTAAAAGACGATCACAATGGGCAATATAACGTATTACAGTTCAGTAATACTCTGTATGCTGCAGAAAATGATTAAGATAAATTGCTTGTAGGTATTTAATTTATTCTGTCAATTATGTTGAACATGAATGACATACAGTTGTTAAATGGATCTTTTGCGCACGTCACTGATTCTTTCCGGAAGAAACACATCAATACTCTCAAGCCAAGTAATAAATGGTAAGTTTTACTTTACAAACATTCGTATAAAGACCTTTTTCAATCTTTAACGAGTGATGTACCTAGATACAATAGTTACATATAAAAATTGGTTTTAATAGTGCCATTTGTCAATGACGTGCGTAAAAAGATCCAAACTGTACTTAAAGTTGTTTTCATAAGAGCTCTGCGTCATAAATAAAATGCGTCTGGTGTTCCATCATCAGACATTAGAAGCATAACTCCATCCTTTTTTCTCATTCACCATTAACAAAGAAATAATACTGAAATAATTATCGGTTGTAACTTCGGTGATTGATGACGCAGAGCTCAAGTTCCGTGATTTTGATATTATGGAATACATGCTTACTTAACAATGCCTCGAAATTGCCCTTATCAAATTGAAATTGATTTCGGAGACGGTATTAACATTCATTAGAATATTGTAGTTTGATTTACAGCATTTAAATTTGATTTGTGTTTATTGCGCGAAAAAGAATAAAATAATGAATCAGCATCGATCTCACGGTTATACACAATTTTCTAACATATTTTTTAAAGATCGTGAATTTGCCTGTGAAAGTGTCGAAATGTTTACCTAGATATGGCTTATCAACTCTTTCGTAATCAGGCGCAGTTGATTAATTTTTATTTTCGAAATCTCTTTGAGTATAATATAAATGCATATAAATAGGTGTAACTGCGTGATTTATTATTATTCACTATTGTTTAGACAAATGTGTAGATGTAAAAAATAAGGTAACGTTGTTATTAGTGATACCATTTCAAAACATCCGTTACATAAAATAATAATAGGAATTAGAAAATAAACGTCCTAAAATTTTGCGGCGGTGACTCAACCTGTTAGCTTCATTAACGTTAATGTCAAAAACGCATCGGGTAAACAAAATTAGTAAATTAAGAAGACTTTTCGTCAATATTTGAGGCACGAAGTAAACAGCTATCTAATTGATTGATACTGTCATAATGCCATCAGCTGCGGCTTGTTAGTTATTATTAGATGACAAATTAGATATTGTCATTACATTGTTGACTTACGCTCAGTTTATATGAGTCTTATAAAGGTATCAGAACTTTGTTGTATACTAATCAATCATTTAATATTCCTGCCTCATAGTGTGTGAGTCTTAAGAAAAAGCAACTCTGAAATAAAAATATCAACATGCATAATGAATGAAAATCCAAAGGCCGTTGTAATTAAGAAATCCGGGAACAAAGTTTAAATACACTTCTGGTCAAAACTTCAGCATTCACGCTGCGTCCACAGTATAGAAACTTACTTCGTATACAATAATGACACTGGCTATCGATACCTTTGATATTGAACGTATCGTTTTGGTTGACCTTCGCAATATTTCGGATAAAAGACACACTTAAAGAAACATTTACTGGCTGGACGATCTTTGCGGTGAGATGTTATATAGATGTCATGTATTTAGTTTTAATATACCTTTTTTGTAATTTGAGTTGCACTATGTTACTCTTTTCTTTTCATATCAAACCTTAATCTTGTATCTTGTAATCTTTGTATCTTTGTATTTATATCTGCCATGTATTGCTTTTCTTTTGTTGCTTACATTCTCTAGCTTTTTAGTTTGAGTCGTAGCTTTAGGCAGGGTTGGTAGGTAGAACAGTCAGCTTCACTTTCGCAGTCATACTGATACCAATCCCATTGAATCGCTATTGCTTAGTATTTTGCTTCTGTCATAATTTTCATTTTATTACCTGTTGTTACTTTTGATGATCCAATAAAAAATTATTATTATTATTATTATTAAAATAATCGGCGGAATATTTTCCACGTTCGCTGCGATTCGGGACATACAGGCCCCGTACAGAACTTCTGTATGGTGCGGAGTTTAAAAAACTTGAACTTCTGTCCGGCGCGTTTGCTGTAACTTCTGTATTAATTTATGTATAAAAATTTTATTTGTACCTTTGGGATTCATAAATATTCGTCTATTTTTTAATCAAAGAAAACAATACGGAACGTATACATATTGCGGTATTAATGAATAATACGTATTTCTTTGAAAATTTCTTTAAAATATGGAAAAAAAATTGAAAATATTAATAAAATAAATAAATAAATTAGATTTGTTTAAGAAATTCTTCAATTTAAATTTGTTTTTCCAAATTTCTTAATTTGAAATAAAAAATATTTTTAGAAATAACCAATTTAAAATTAATTAATTATTGTAAGTAAATTATTTAGATTTTTTAAAGGTGTCAATACGTAGGAATTAAATTTATAATTGTAAATATTAGGATAATTTATTTAACGCCATAATAATTCATTGTGATAAAGGAAACTGTAGGTTATAATAAAAAGTTTGGAAAATAGACAAATGAGAGCGCTCTGTTAGTTATAGCGTTAAGGTTACCGTATGGAGAAGGTAGCGCCAACTTTCTATCTCTTTTAATTTGGGGTTAATCAAATTCATTCATAAACTTCTTAGCAATAGTATCTTGTTATGTATCTATCCCTTTTCTTCTTAAGCGTTTCATCGCTTCCTTTTTAATTTGGGGAACGAAGCCGCGGAAATGAATGGCGGTACCTTCTAAATACAGTAACCTTATACAGGGTGTTTCATTGATGATGCACCAAACTTGAGGAACACGTTTCTGACATTATTTCAAACTAAATATCTTAATAAAATTTTTTAATCGGAGCAAGTAGAAATTTGCATATTTGGAGCCGATGCGCGATGTTTGTAGAAATACATACTTTAACGCCGCGGAATTGTGAAACCAAACCGGCGCGCGGCGGTCTAAATTGCTTTATGAATGGAACATAGCTGCACGGGGGCAATATAGTTAAGCGACGAAATTTATGACTAGATTTTGTTTTGCCCTTGACCGACTCGCACGGTCATTCAACTCCCAGCTGCGATGTGAAATCGCGTGAATATTTATAAACTTAATTAGGTAATTTAATAATAAATTACAAATGTGGGGCTATGCAAAAATGTGCATTTAGTATGCATTGTTGTTAAAATTGTTATTAAAATCAAATTTGTCGAATCTTAAAAATAAAAACATTTATTTTTATTACATTATTATTGCGTTATTATTATTACAAGAAATCTTCAAAAATGCCTCCTTCCTGCTGCACACACAAAAAATAATATAAAGTCCTTAATTGGGGTAGTGCGGCGAACGAAATGTTTTTGGTGAAACCCAGGCTCGTTTGCGCTAAATTTCTACGAACGATTTCATGAAACGGTTTATCATTGAATGTGAATTCTTAAACAAGCGCAAACTACTTTTATTTCTTTTCACGATATCTACCGACATACCAAGTTTGGTGAATCTTCATTGAAACAGGCTGTATAGCGTGGGATGGAAGCCCGCTTTAAAACCGGTGACGCGAGTTATGACCCTGGAACATCTGTAAGATGGTATTGTTAGGTGTGACCATTCCAGGAATCCAAGGAGATAACAAGTTCGCATAAAGTGCGCGCAACACGTTTTTATCTTTAGTCTTAGTTTCACATTTACACTGCATGTATGTAACACCTTAGTTTTCAATAAAACATTTTTAATTTATTGGTCTTATCGACTACCAAATTTGGCGCAGTCAGTAGGATACTCGCGATGGATTATCGATTACTGATTTTCGAGTGTGCTTTCAAGTACTTCACGTGATTTTCGGACTTTGAAAACTTATCGTACAAACAAGTGAATAAGTGAAACGAAGGCTCGTGTTCTGTTGGATCAAATTTCCAGAGGACAGCGCGAGGGATCACCTGTAAAATTCGGGATAACGCACCCGCATAACTAGGAGCAACGGATTCCCACGGATAGACATTTCCAAGGAATTGCGGCGGGAGGATAGGATTACATTTCCGGACTCTTGGTCGTAGGATAAGAATTACGAGAAACGCTCAAATGCAGATTTTAATGTAAGTAGTTTTAAGTTTATAACGTGTAAAATCCTTAACTAAAATTGAGAACCTGATCGATCTAATTGAGGGATTATCTATTGATTCCCCTACACAAAATTTTTACGAAAATCAATTCAATATGCCTCATCCATATACCAGAGCTAGTATTACTCAAGTCGAAATCAACGCTATTCCAAACTTCGATGGTAACACAATCACACTTCCACTGTTTATAGAAGCATGCGAAGATCTTTTATTGCACTATGCCGACAAAAATAATCTCGAAAACCCAATTAATCCATTTTTAATTAAAATTATCAAATTAAAATTATCAAGATTCACTGGAGAAGCCCAGTATTTAATAGCTTCGAGAGAACTTCAAAAAACATGGAAAGATATTAAAGCCTGCTTAGAACTAAATTATTCCGATCAAAGAACCGAAGATTGTCTTTTAACCGATTTAATGCAGATTACCTCTCAATTCGGCGAAAATCCATATTCACTTGGCGATCGAATCAGAACATCTTTAAACCTCTTATTAACTAAAATAAAATTAACAACAGAAGTCGCAGAAAGAACATTGAAGACAAACCTTTACAAGAAAACGGCGCTACAAACGTACTTAAGATGCCTTATGAAAAATCCCAGTTTTGGCGAAGTAATTTACAATAAAAATCCAGACAGTTTAGAAGCTGCAATGGCACATGTTTTGGAACGACAGAATTGGTTATATTTGTGTGAAAAAGATTCCCATTTAAATGTGAACAATTCTCCAAGGGTAGTACCGAAACCACCGGGCACTGACCTGTCGAAAACTAATCCTTCAAAATGTCCATCAAAAGTAATATACAAACCTCTGTTCTATCCAGTAAATACCACTCCACCACAAAATAATTTCCTTCAACCACCAAAATTTCAAAATACACCTAGTCATCAATTCCAACAAGTAAATAGACCTTTGTTCAGACAAAATCCATTTCAACCATCTTTCGATAAACAATTTCTAAGAAATCCTGGTAACATGCAATCACAATTTAGACCTTATATATCAGCGACAAAATAATTTTAATTTACCATTTAATCGTCAAAATGATGTACCAAAACCAACACCAATGGAAGTAGATCCTTCGAGCTCAAGAGTTAGATTACCACCTCCAAAAAGGCTGAGGGAAAGTTTACACAATGCCGAATGCGACGAAAATTTGTACTTCGACGAAGAAACACAGCAATGGTACCAAGTAGATTATCAAGAAAGTGAAGAAGGGTGCAAAGAAGAACCGGACGAAGACCAGCAGTTAGAGGAAGCGACAAATTTTCAAGAACAAGTCTCGGAAGAGAGTCGGAACTAGCCGAAATTTCCTTCAATACCCAAAATGCTATCCACCTACCTTATATCCTCTTATCTGAACTAAATAACGCTAAATTTCTAATTGACTCTGGTGCAAGTGCATCATCAATATCCTCAAATTTAGTCAGGGATTACTTTTCTGATTATGTATTTTATTCCCCTTTTGTTGTTAATACTATGCACGGTAGAACATTACACGAATATAAGATAGAAATTCCCGCTTTACAATCTTTTGAAGACACAAGCCATTTATTTAATTTTGCAATAGTTGACTTTTCCACAAAATTTCAAGGAATAATTGGTAATGACATCCTAATACCCCTTCAGGCAAAAATAAATTATAAAAATTCACAATTAGAAACAAATCATAGTATAATTCCTTTTTATACTAACGACCCACTAATAGAATTACCCCCGCGGACTAGACAAATAGCTTATTTGCCCGTTACTTTAAACAACGGTGAAGTCATAATAAATCATCAGATAATAACAAAAGGAGTAGAAATTCCTAGTTCTCTTGTAAATGCTAAATCTCATAGAGTAATTCCTGAAATTACAAATTTTAACGATTACCCAGTTAAAGTACGATTAAAGCCTATTCAAGTTGAAGAATATTTTCAAGAAAATACCGAATTTAACAATATACAGACACAGAAATTAAATTACAAGCTAATAGAACAAATTCAATATAGAACAGTTAAACAAAAACTAAATTTAAATCACTTAAATTTTGAAGAACGAAAAATTATCGAAAACCTCTTATTAGAATTTAAAGACATAGTTTATTCAGATGATATACCTTTAACTTTTCACTCAAATGTAAAACATGAAATTAATCTTAAGATAACATACCAGTATACCAAAAACCATACCGAAAACCGTATGCACAAAAGTTAGAAATAGAGACGCAAATTAATAAAATGCTAGAACAAGGAATAATTCGAGAATCAAATAGTCCATGGTCGTCCCCGATTTCATTGGTTCCAAAGAAAATTAATAACTCAGGTGAACAAAAATGGCGTTTGGTTATAGATTACAGACGACTCAATGACAAAACTGTTAAAGATAGGTATCCACTTCCTAATATTAATGAAATTTTAGACAAACTCGGACGCGCGAACTATTTCACTATACTAGATTTGGCTTCTGGCTATCACCAAATTGAAGTTGAGGAAAAAGATAAATTTAAGACAGCTTTCATAACCGATCAAGGTCTCTACGAATATAATGGTATGCCTTTTGGTTTGTGCAATGCACCTGCTACATTTCAAAGAGCAATGAATAGTATCTTGCGTGGATTAACTGATAAAATTTGTCATGTTTATTTGCACGATATCGTAATATTTTCAACTTCCCTTCAGGAACATCAAAATAATTTGCGTAAAGTTTTTAACAGACTTAGAGAAAACGTGTGAAAATTACTTTGGATAAATGTGGTTTTCTAAAAAAAGAAATGAGGTATTTGGGACATCTAATAACGACTCAAGGAGTGAAACCTGATCCTTCAAAAATAGAAGCGATCAAGAAATATCCAATCCCTAAAACAAAAACAGAAATTAGAGCTTTTACCGGACTGTTAGGATATTATCGTAGATTTATTAAAGATTATGCAAAAATTCTTAAACCAATAACTAAATTTCTAGCCAATAATCAAGAGATAGTAATTGATTTTGAATATGTCGAATGTTTTGAGAAGTGTAAAAATTTGCTTTGTAACGATCCGATACTTCAATATCCGAATTTCACAAAACCTTTTGTAGTAACCACAGACGCATCAAATGTTGCAATCGGTGCTGTATTAAGCCAAGGAAAAATTGGCAGTGATAAACCTATTGCGTACGCCTCACGTACACTATCAAAAACAGAATGTAAATATTCCACCATAGAGAAAGAACTTCTGGCCTTAGTATATGCATGTAAAACATTTAGACCATATATTTACGGAACGAAATTCACATTAGTAAGGGACCACAAACCTTTATGTTGGCTCCATAAGTTAAAAGATTGTAATCTAAAACTTCAGAGATGGAAAATTTACTTACAAGAATTCGATTATGAAGTAGTGTATAAAAAGGATCCAAAAATTCTAACGCAGATGCATTATCTAGAATAGAGATAAATGTCCAAACGAGAGAAGATATGCAATCTAATAAAGCTGTAAAAGACGACTCATCTGTAACATCCAATATATCAATCGAAAAGTCACAAACCTCCAAACAACCCGAACAAGATGTAGAAAGCACACATTCCTTAAACTCGAATGTCAATTCAGAACATGAAAATTCAATATCAATTTTAGATGAACCAATCGATAATAAATCAAATCAGTTATTCTTTTTTGTACATAATAAAGCTACTGATATAGAACACAGACGAACTAGTGACAATCACAAAATTACGGAATTTCATATTTATAACGACTTAGCCTATACGGAAATCCTTAGGATACTGAAAGAATATTCAGGACCAACTACCCAATATATTTATTGTAATGACGAGATCTATAGATTAATTTGCTCAGTTTACCTAGATAATTTCTTAGCTAATAAATTAAAATTAGTTCGTTGTCTAAAAAGATGTCAAGTTATAAATCAGACAGAAAGGCAGATCGAAATTATCCAATGTATGCACGAAGGAAAAAGTAATCATCGCGGAATAACCGAAACCATTGAAAGAATTAAAAGAAGTTATTATTGGAAAAGAATGAAACAAGCTGTCACAGATTACATCAACCGGTGTGAAATTTGTCAGAGAGCAAAATATGAAAGAAAACCTAATGAGCCAAAATTAAATTTAACCCCTACTCAAAGAGTGCCTTTCGAACAAGTTCACATAGATATCTTCATTTGGAATAATACTAAATTTTTAACAATAATCGATAACTTTACAAAATTTGCTCAAGCCTATAGAGTTAAAGATAAAAATGCTACTGAAATCGCTCGTAAATTAATATCTTTCTTTTCACGATTCGGTATCCCAAAATTAATAATATCAGATAACGGTACAGAATTTAAAAATAAACTCATTGCTGAACTTTTAAAATTATACAAAATTAATAATCGTTTTACCACTTCGTATCATCATGAAGGTATCATGAATTCTCCAGTAGAAAGATTTCATAGTACGCTCATAGAACACCTGCGAATACTTTACCTATACGATAAACATTTAAGTGTAAAAACAGCTATTAATCGATCAATTTTAGCATATAATTCCACAATAAATCGTATTTTTAAATAAACCCCTTTCGAAATTTTATTTGGTCATACAAAATCAAGAGATCCTATTGATTTAGATTACGAACAAAATTACATGCAAAATTATGTTAGTGAGCACAAAGATTTAACAAAATATCTTTATAAGAAAATACATGATAAACAACAAGAAATTAAACGAAAGATAATAGATAAAAGAAACGAATCAAGACGGGAAATATCTGAAATAATTGCGCCGCAGCACAATTATTTTCCGACTTATAATTCGTGTCGTGAAAGCAGATAGCAACAATGCCGCTGCCTCATATGCTAACACGCACGAGATGGCAGTCGAAGCGGACAAAACGTGTCAACGCAAACATGTAAATGTTGGCTGCGAGTCGTCAGGATCGCAATGGGGCCCCCGAGCATATTCTGTATAGCTATTTCGGCCCTAATTGGGGCCTTATCAGCAGAACAGTAGCTCGAGAACTCCACTGCAACCCCGACGACCAACAGGATATACGCACGCTTAGCGCGTGAATGCAAACATGTGAAATATGAGGCCCCAATTAGGGCCGAAATAGCTATACAGAATATGCTCGGGGGCCCCATTGCGATCCTGACGACTCACAGCCAACATTTACACGGGAAATATCATACAAAATAAATGATGAAGTATATTTGAAACAAAGCAAGCACAGCAAGAGCAAGCAAAAAGCATTATATCTTAGTCCGTATAAAGTAAGAAAAATCTTAAACAATGATAAATATGTAATTGATCCCTTAAACAAGAAATATAAAACTAAAACAGTGCATATCAAAGAATTAAAACATCGAATTGTTTCAGATTCACAGTTCTGCTCCTCACCATCGGAGGAAATGGAAAATTAATTGAAATTAAGGAAACTATAGGACTTTTACCTCATAGATTAGGTATCGCCTATAATTCGAAGACACACTTCGAACTTATTATTAAGTTAGATTTAGAACCTCTTTTAAATGTTTTTGATACATACATAGAAATTCTTAAAAATAATCATGACATTGAAAATTTAGAGTTAGAAATCAAAAGTAAATTAGAAACTCTTAATCTTAATATTAAAAAGCGAAACAAGCGCGGCGCATTCAACTTTCTTGGCAGCGTTATCAAACTTGTAACTGGAAACCTAGATAACAGCGACGGCGAGCGGTATGAAACGCTAATTAAGCAACTTGAAGACAATCAGGATATACTTAAAGATTCCTTAATTCAAAATATAAAACTGATGAGTAAAACTTCTAATCAGATCAATAAAAATATTTTAGAATTGGCTAATACCCAAAAAGAATTAACTAAAGTTACTAATGACCTTCAGTTACTTATGGCAAATCAAAACTTAATAAATAATTTACATCTAATTAACGAACAATTATCAGACTTAATAAATATAATATCTTTGGCGAAAAGTAATATATTGCACCAAAGTTTAATAAAACCTGGTCAGCTCCTGGATGAAATAAAATCTATTCATCTCGATAATTTTCATAAATTCCCGTTTGAACCTCTATTGCAGGACAATTATCTTATTCAATCATTAATAGCTATACGTTCCTATCAATCTCAGTATACCTATGTTTTTATTTTGCAAATTCCAATAATAGAAAATTTGGAATATCAATATTACCAACTTTATTCCTTGCCAATTCGATCTAATAATACCTTTGTTGAGATAATTCCACAAACTAATTATTTGGCCTTGTCTCAAAAAGACTATTTACAATCGAGTGATTTATGTCAACCAATTCACAAAAATGAATACTTATGTAAAAATAAAATTAGCGGTCACTTTGATAATTCCCATGAGCCTTGTGAAGTAAATTTAATAATGCATAATTTTCCTAAATACTGTTTTCATTATGAAGTACTTATCGAAGACTATGAAATCAGAGAATTTCCGGATTTAACTATTGTCGCACTAAAGACAGAAAGTAAAATTATTGAAAATTGTAATAAAATAGTAAGGTCATTTTTAATAATAGGAACATATGTAGTGTATAACGAAAATACTTGTACCTATGATGTCAGAGGAATTTCAATTCAAAATTATAATAAAGAAGCTAACAGTAAAAATTTAGAACTTGTAAAAATTAATCCATCAAATAAAAATATTACTTTTGTTCATCATAATGGCGTAGAAATTAAAGATATACACGAAGAGCTTCAGGAACAATTAGAAACTTTAAATAATGTAAAGGGTATACACTTCATAAATTATACCGTGGTTTATACCCTAATCGTAGTAAGTGTATCAATAATTATAATTATTATGATAATTCAAAAATGCACGCAAGGAAAAGGGAAGATTTCGAGGACGAAAAACAATCTCAAGGAGGGAGGAGTTATGACCCTGGAACATCTGTAAGATGGTATTGTTAGGTGTGGCCATTCCAGGAATCCAAGGAGATAACAAGTTCGCATAAAGTGCGCGCAACACGTTTTTATCTTTAGTCTTAGTTTCACATTTACACTGCATGTATGTAACACCTTAGTTTTCAATAAAACATTTTTAATTTATTGGTCTTATCGACTACTAAATTTCGCGCGGAATCCAATTGAAGTAAAAAACGCAAGAAGCAATAGAACCTATGCTGGAGGCAGCGGCGGAGCAAGATCTAAATTTGATGTGGGCAAGATAAATTTTGCGAGGCCCTCTGGTGGCGCAAGAGGACGGATTTTATATAAAGAAAAAAAACCAAAACTTCCCCATGATAGAAATTACCCACTACCTCACCTGCATAATTTCACACGTTTCTGACATTATTTCAAACTAAATTTACCCGTAGTTCGGGTAATAACCCGTAACTAGGACGAAAAGACCACCAAAGAATGTGCAGCTGAAAATCAGTCGAGCGTAACATAAACATAAGATGATAACATAAACATAAGAATGCCTCATTTGTAATTATGTAACGTATGACTCACCCGCGTTGCGGAAGATCCACCTGCACATATCACAGCGATGATTCATTCGTGTGCCGTGCGCAAAATCTTATGACTCATCTACGTGCATGGATCTAACGACGAGCCGTGTGCACAAATGTCAAGGCAACAATTGACGTAATACCCTGGAAACGAAACCCCTATAAAAAGACGACAAATCGAACGCTAGCGCATAATTAGAACAATCCCAGTCAGAGTGTCATCTAGTCTAATTGTCAGTAAGTGCCCCAAAATACAATGTAAGTAATTGTACTTGTAATTAGTTGTTAATAAATGTTTTGTTATATTAAGTTACTTAAACTATTACCGCAACAATATGGCAACACTGGTTGTTAGAGTAGCATTTTTAAAAAACGAATATGGTAGGTTAGTATTTTCAGATGCTTGCTAGATGGTGGGATTTATCGTTTTATGAAGAGAAAAATCTTTACTCGCGGTCACGGCTTTTAATGGTCCTAGCTAAATATTTTTCATGAGTTAAGCTAGCTGCGGACGGAGAGCGATAATATAATATAAATTTATTAGCAATTTTTTCATGAGATGTAATATACAGGCTGCTTCAAATTCGACCCTCACCATTGGGATCTCGCTTATTTAAAGAGATAGACGGTAGGTTTAAATTTGGCAAATTTGCTAAATGTTATGAGTATTAATAATCCGCAGAGAAATAACTTCTGTTAACTCTTACTCGAAATAATTGTAAAAAATAAAAAATTGTAATTTTCTTATTTCTCCTCTATCTTCTTTATTTGAAGAAATATCAAAAAAACAAAAGTATTTTCTTAAGACACTTTTGAATTCTCTACACACTGATAATGACAACGATGACAATATAGCACATGTTATCAAAATTATTTGCTATAATGCCAAAATTAAGAATGTTTGATATGATATAAGAAAAGTGTACCTAGTAGTTAACAGAAGGTAACTTTGTGGCACAATATAAAGAATACAGATTTTGTTGTAAATTGTAAACTCACACATGTCCACACACCAAGGCCGGATTGTAGCGTTTAGTGGACGTGGTAAAAAAAAACAAGGCATAAATAATGTATATTAACATAATTATAAAGATCCATTCGGCATCAGAGCCGTGAATGAATGAGCTCTGCATCCCGAGATTGTGACTCAGACCTTGCGCGGGATGTTATGCGCGAATTTAATATTTTCATGAGAGGCGCGCTACTGTGTAATCTTTATACTGTGTTTGTGGTTAACAGAAGATAACTTTGGAGTCAAATTAAAAGTAATTTATTTGATGTAGGCACTAGTTTAATAAATATTACCGGCACAGCAATAAGATAAAAGAAACAGAATATGTATGTTACGTGTGTTTTATTCTTATAACAAAAAAGCAAAAACAGCAAGTGAACTGTAGGTACTTTTGAACCTACTCGGAGAACAAACAGCTTAGAACAATACTTATACAATTAGACAAAAATATTGAAGAGCAGGAATCATTTAGTAGAATATGTACCTACTCTTTACAGTAACAAAAATTTAGAACGAAATTGAAGAAACATTAATGACATAAATAAATAAAGTCTCTCAAAATAAGATATTTACATTAATCCCAATTGTACCGCATTTTTAATCATTGATTAAATTTAAGATGTGTTTAGAATGTGATATTTAACGTAGATCCAACATAATGTCAGACGCATTCTAACTGATACTTATGTTGAAGTTTAAGTGTCAATTAGATGGCGATTGACATTATGCTGTCATGTATTCATGATTGTCACATTCTAAACACGTCTTAAATTTAATCAATGATTAAAAATGCGGTGCAATCAGGCATAAATGTTCAAACAAATATCCATTTTAATTTATACATAATTGCGATCGTTTGCTTAAACTTAATGCAGCTCATCGAATGTTCAAAATACAATTCACTTGCTGTTTTCGTGTGTGGCACGAATACAAGGCACGTAACATCACGTTTTTCTTCATTTCTAAATATTATGCTATTGTTATTATGATAATATTTAGCAACAACTATGTAATAAAATGACAGATTATACTGTTTTTGATTTGAATCCAAAGCCAGGCTTCCATTAATTGCCAATTGTCTTACCTCAAAAAAATAAATTTTAATATTGACCTTATTTTAAATAATTTTGATAACATGTGCTATGTTTGAATTGGCTTCCGGTTGGAACCGCGTCACGTTGACTTCTACTGCCGACGTTTCTTCTTCATTGCAGAAGAACTCCTTCAGGGCTGCTGCTGCTGCTTCGGGTTAGTCGATGAGACATGTGCTATATTGGCGCAATCAGCAGAAAGAGTAGATTATTTTGCGACCAAATTTCAATATGGCGCCTATAAGAAAAAATGAACTTGATGATATTATCAATTGGACGAAACGTGTTATAGCAAAATGGTATTCATCAGTGTCTAGAGAATTCAAAAGTGTCTTAAGAAAGTACTTTTATTTTTTTGATACCTCTTCAAATGAAGATATAGGAAAAATAAGAAAATGACAATTTTTCATTTTTTACAATTATTTCGAATAAGAGTTAACATAGAAGTTATTTCTCTGCGGAAGTCGCTATCAACTCGCTTATTTTAAACGGAATGCTATAATTTTTATCACATTTTTGAATTCTACATGTAAAAATATGTTAAATAGCAATACATTTCCCTATTTCCAAAATGCATTATTTTTGAGATATTTTGAATTTTCTTAAAAACACAGCTATGATTGAAGCAATTTTATTTGTAATAGCTGATATTGTAGTCGAAGCTTTAAGGTTCTAAAAAATTCCATAAGCATAATCTATTAAACTACAGGGTGTCTAAAACGCACCGCTCCAATCGAAGATATTAAAACACAGAAAAACACTTTTTTTCAAATGGAACCATAAATATTTTAATACACCGTCGTATGTGGAATCAAATGCTGCGTCGAACTGTACTAGCATTCCCTATACCTAACTTTAACAGTTTTTGAGTTATGAAACATTTTCAATTTAATTCATAGAAAATTATAATTTTAGTAGGTCAAATATTTTTAATTTTGCTAACATAGCATGGAAATTATAACAATGATTACTGTTACTACAAATTTTGTACTAAACCAAACAAAATAGAATTTCGCAAAAGGAAATCCACAAATTTTAATAGTTCTTTGATCATCCTTCTCTTAGGACGCTTGTGATCTTATAAAACGAAAAAGTATGAATTTCATTACTTTAAATTGAAGAATAAAATAAGCTCCTAGTTTGCAATTCTCTGGGTTAGCGTGAAAGTGTTTTAAAACCATTGTCTAATAATTGAAGTGGTCAGTGGAAAAGGTGCCTATTTCACTTTGATGTAGATTCGAGAACAAAACGTTAAAAGTTGAGAATAAAATGTAAAATAGATGGTTATAAAGAAAACATAAAAAGGGTTATTAGCAGTAAATAATATACTGTATTAAATGATTAGAAAATGTCGGATACAAATATTTGTATTTATGATAGAATGGGCAGAGTAATGTATGGCGATTTTGTGAAATTTGTGGAATAGGCATCTTTTCCACTGATCCCTTCAATTATCCTCGTTATTTGTTATTGATCTTCGTACATTTTATCTTTCCAAATTGTATAAAGTTAGGTTCAAACTTTCCAAACTGTGTTTATTCGTAGGAGACAAGAGGGGTACATTTTATTGAACACACATTCTCTGCTCTGAACAATTTTAGATCATGAATTTAAAAAATAGATTTAAAATATCAGCGTTTGAATAATTTTGATTTTGATTCTCAACTTTTTTTTGCTTTCGCTTAAAATATGTAGTAACAAGAAACGTTAAATGCAATTGTTTGTTGTTTTTATGGCTATATCAACAAAATTAGAAATATTTAACCTAATAAATCGTAAATTTTTATGTATTAGATCAAAAATATCATATAACTGAAAAACTGTTAAAGTTAGGTATAGGGAATGCTAATACAATTCGACGCAGAATTTAATTCCACATACGATGGTGTATTCAAATATTGATCGTTCCATTTGAAAAAAGGTATTTTTCTGTGTTTGAATATCTTCGAATGGAGCGGTGCGTTTTAGACACCCTATAGCTTAATAGATTATAATAATAATAATAATATGTCTTTATTTTCCGCCAAGAATATACAATACATGTAATAAAAACAGTACCTATGTATTGTATTATGCTTATGGAATTTCTAAGAACCTTAAAGCTTCAACTACAGTATTAGCTATTACAAATAAAATTGCTTCAATCATAGATGTGTTATAATTTTTTGAAAATCAGATTGCAGAATCCAAATTTTTAAGAAAAAAATCTCAAAAATGATGCATTTTAGAGATAGGGAGATGTATTGCAATTCTACATATTTTTACATGTAGAATTCAAATTCGTAACAAAAATGATAGGTAGCTATTTAAAATAAGCGAGTTGATAGCGACTTCCGGTACAACCGGAAGTGATACGAAGACAATTTTATTTTATTTAAAGAGATCTCTACGGAAAACCCTTGCTCCTTAAGTTTCAAACATCTACGTGAACTACAACCTTGAAAACTTTTAACGAACGGTTTATGTGGATAACCCTGTATATCGCCCGCCTATAAATACATATTGTTACATTATGAGAAGCAGACTATATTTTTATATACTGGTAGCGCCACCTATGCCGCAGACAGGATTCTAATCTATTCTAGACACGCACCGAATTTACTGGAAAAATCTAGCAAGTCTTTCGAAGTTGTTCTCGAAGAGGGCTGACTGCTATAAAGAGGAGCCGGAGCGCGGTTTTTAAATCATTATTCTTATTATCTTATTCTATTATTATCTTATTTAGGAAGCGATGTGTAGCAAGCGAATTTAATAACGTTGAAGTGTTATTTTGTCAGATAAGTGTACAGCTCGATATTATTGTACTTTTATTGTGTGTAATGATCGTAGACATTAAAGTGTTTTAAAATAAATAAATAACGTTTAAATTTGTGAACCCGAAGTCGTAACAAATTGGTGTCAGAAGCGGAAATTTTCAAAAATCGAAAATGAAGCTAGTTGATTTGAAAGTGAAGGAGCTGCATGATGAACTGGACGAGAGAGGGCTGGAAAATTCTGGAAGAAAAGCTGTTTTACAAGAACGGCTTGAACAAGCTCTCCGAGAAGAAGGTAAAGATCCGGAATTATTTGAATTCGAAATTGAAAATATCACAGCTTTACTTAGAGAAATGAAAGCAAAAATGGAAAAAGTTGATGAAAATATAAAGAAAGAAATTAAAGAAATCAATGAAAATATGAAGGAAGGAATGACGCAACAAATGGAGCTTTCTAGAAAACAAATAGAAAGCTTGGAAATAAAAATTGAAACTTCCAGTTTAAACACCGATCTGAAATTACAGGAGGTGAAAAATCAAATAGATGAAAAGATTGAAGATCTTAAAACACAATTCGGTGAGGAAACTGATGGAAAGATTGAAAATGTGAAGAGGCAATTTGAACACACAATTTTTTATCAAATTGAAGATGTAAAAACTCATATTGGTGACATACAAACTGAATTTGACTGCAAACTTGATGAGAAAATCGGAGGAATAAAAATTCAGTTCCACGATAAATTTGAAGACTTAACCAAACAACTGCATAAAGTAGGACTTGGTCGTTCTATTACACCATCTGTGTCATCAAGCCAAAAAATGAAACCACCCAAATTTGCAGGGGACTTACCATGGTCTACTTTTATTAGACAATTCAAAATCGCAGCTGATGTAAATGGCTGGAATGATCGCGATAAGGCTGCAGCCCTCGTGTTAGCTTTGCGGGGACCAGCATTGAGTGCATTATAATCGATTCCCGAAGAAATTCAGAACAACTTTGATCAACTAGTAGAACACTTGGACATGCGATTTGGTGACGCACACATGAAGCAGCTCCACACTATCCAACTGAAAACTCGTACTCAGAAGAATGGTGAGTCATTACAGGAATTTGAACTCGATGTCGAGAGATTGGTCCGAATGGCGTACGGAGACTTCCTGCCTGAACCTGTTTTCCACCGGCTGGCCATACAAGCATTCATTGACGGTACTAGAGACCAAGAGATGCAGCAAGTCTTGCGACTGGGTAACTTCTCCAAGTGCACAGATGTACTGGCCCGTGCTCTGGAATTCGAGGCAGCAAAGCAAGCCTCTAGAAGCCTGGTACGAGTGCGAGAGGTGAAAGCTGCCGACGACAATGCACTGACAGAAATTTTGGATAGACTCAAACAGTTGGAAGAAAATAAAACCGCAGGCAATGTCAAGCGAATAATGAGTTGCTGGAACTGTGGTCAGCAAGGCCATCTGCGCTCCAACTGTAGGCGCAAGCGGCCGCGCCACTACAATGATAGTGATGCGTTAAACTAATTCCAGTCAGCAAGAAGGGGCGCATGCTGACTGATTCTACGGATAGCCCCAAGATTGTCTCTATTTCTAGAATAAGAAATAATGAAAATAGTTTGATAGCAAATGGACAAATTGGCAAGAGATCCTTCCAATTCACAATCGATACTGGTGCAAATGCGTGCATAGTAAGAACAGATCTTTTACCAAAATGGAAACTAATAAATACTGGAAGAAGGTATCACATACATAGAAATTCTTAAAAATAATCATGACATTGAAAATTTAGAATTAGAAATCAAAAGTAAATTAGAAACGCTTAATCTTAATATTAAAAAGCGAAACAAGCGCAGCGCATTTAACTTTCTTGGCAGCGGTAACTGAAAACCTAGATAACAGCGACGGCGAGCGGTATGAAACGTTAATTAAGCAACTTGAAGACAATCAGGATTTACTTAAAGATTCCTTAATTCAAAATATAAAACTGATGAATAAAACTTCTAATCAGATCAATAAAAATATTTTAGAATTGGCTAATACCCAAAAGGAATTAACTAAAGTTACTAATGACCTTCAGTTACTTATGGCAAATCAAAAATTAATAAATAATTTGCATCTAATTAAGGAACAAGTATCAGACTTAATAAACATAATATCTTTAGCGAAAAGTAATATATTGTACCAAAGTCAGTTCCTGGATGAAATAAAATCTATTCATCTCGATAATTTTCATAAATTCCCGTTTGAACCTCTATTGCAGGACAATTATCTTATTCAATCATTAATAACGATACGTTCCTATCAATCTCAGTATACCTATGTTTTTATTTTGCAAATTCCAATAATTGAAAATTTGGAATACCAATGTTACCAACTTTATTCCTTGCCAATTCGATCTAATAATACCTTTGTTGAGATAATTCCACAAACTAATTATTTGGTCTTGTCTCAAAAAGACTATTTACAATAGAGTGATTTATGTCAACCAATTAACAAAAATGAATATTTATGTAAAAATAAAATTAGCGCTCGCTTTGATAATTCCCATGAGCCTTGTGAAGTAAATTTAATAATGCATAATTTTCCTAAAAACCGTTTTCATTATGAAGTACTTATTGAAGACTATGAAATCAGAGAATTTCTGAATTTAACTATTGTCGTACTAAAGACAGAAAGTAAAATTATTGAACATTGTAATAAAATAGTAAGGTCATTTTTAATAATAGGAACATATTGCTATGACGTATAACCACTGGTTATTACCAGACTTTTGATGTGTCAAAAGTTTATCTTTTAACTATTTCATTATTCTTGTGGTTTACTTAGTAGCAATTTTTCTTTTTATAATTATCTTTTGTATGTAAATAAAGTGGGACTATGTAGAAAGAGCAGCAGTAGAGATAAATAAAAATGCTAGACTTATGTTCAAACTTTTTTATTTTATTCAAATTTTTAAATGCTTTATAAAAACAATGATGTTAATAACAATAGTATCGATAATGATTATTAATTTAAATATATTTCCTTTATTTTTTTACTTCAAATATCATATCTTTTTAAATAAATTTTATCTATTATTTATTATTTATTATAAATTGTATAAATCAGTCAATCAATAATAAGTGTTATTAATAATAAGCTAATCGCTCAATGATAAGTATTTATGTGATGATTGTAATAAGCTATTCGCTCAATGATAAGTGTAATAACTGTAATAAGCTATTCGCTCAATGATAAGTGTTCATATAATAATTGTAATAAGCTATTCGCTCAGTGATAAGTATTTATGTAATAAGCTATTCGCTCAATGTTAATTACTTTTTGTGGAGGAAGTTAAATTGTTATGTTGAGTTATTCACTCCGTGATGGTTGTCAAATGAATGAGAGCGAACGTCAGTTCGACGTGCTTTATATAGGCTCCTTTTTATGACGTCGGCGCTAGTTTTTTATTTTTGAAAAGCCAATGATTTATTTTATTTTTCCTTTGATTTTTATTCCATAAATTTTCAGTGAATCTTTTGTCCGTTTGTTTCGTCAATCATAAAATAATTTTCTATTTAAGGTTTCATAATGAAATATTTTAACTTTGCCTTTGATTTTCTTAAATTTGAATCTAAAAATAGGGGTTCGAGGCTAAATGACGTCACGAATCCTACCTAGTTCGAGATTATCCTGTCATCTTGTTATTTGTCACTACGACGTAGATGTGTGTGTCAGTGATTGTCAACTTCTGTGGTTTTTTCATCATTTTGAACAAATTTCGGTAAGTTAAAACATTAGATTGAACTATTACTCAATATCAACCTTTAATTCTTTTTTAAACATAACAAAATATCAATTAATAAAACCTAATTTTATCGCCTCGTATTTTTTCATTCTTAGATTCGTTCCGTTTGGAAAGTTAACTAAAAACTTTCTCAATCGGCCGTTTCTATGCCTGAAATTCATATCAGTTCCCTCTTTTTTATGAGCCGACACGACAACTGTCACTGGAACATTATCCTGCACCTTCAATACCGGCACATCAAGACTACGTCCAGAAACGTTCCGCTGCGCATCTTGTTTCCTGTCTGCCAACTCCCTAGCCTGTTCCTCTAGCCAGTTACAGAAACTTCTTATACTATTGTCAACCCATGCTTCTTGTGTTGGTGAATTTAACAACAAAATTGAAGACTCTGGATCAGACACTGTAAGATATAATTTAATTAGTATAATTTTTAATATATACTTAAATTGCCCCTCTGTTTCTGTTTTAGTTTAAGTTTTTCATCTAATGTTTGTGTTGGAAGTAAGAAAAATGGTATTCTTAAGGAATTTCTTTATGGTTCAAAGAATACACATAAAATTAAGGTATGTTATATTTTATTTGTAAAATAAATATTTAGATCTTTGTTTTATTGTTGTAGGTGAAGAATTTCCTTTGCATGTGAAGATTGGAAGTAACTCTCTGCTTATTTGAAGAATCCGAAAACTGTGTGTCCTTGTGAACATGACAATATGTAGTGTATAACGAAACTACTTGTACCTATGATGTCAGAGGAATTTCAATTCAAAATTATAATAAAGAAGCTAACAGTAAAAATGTTGAACTTGTAAAAATTAATCCATCAAATAAAAATATTACTCTTGTTCATCATAATGGCGTAGAAATTAAAGATATACACGAAGAGCTTCAGGAGCAATTAGAAACTTTATATAATGTAAAGGGTATACACTTCATAAATTATACCATTGTGATTGTATCAATAATTGTAATATTATGATAATTCAAAAATGCATGCAAGGAAAAGGGAAGATTTCGAGGACGAAACACAATCTCAAGGAGGGAGGAGTTATGACCAAAGGACGGACATTTATATGACTGTTCACGGTCACTTCGCCTCGAGGACTCAACGCGCACGTAAAGTAGCAAGTTCATGAGCGGCGGGCAGAAGCCGGGTCAATATATTAATATATTACTTTCAAAAAAGTGATTAATATGCTATAATAAACATAAAGTTATAATCCGTAAATTATAATTTCTTATTTTGAAAGGATTACTATATTTATTTAGAATTTAAACTGTAGTGATGCGAACACCAAATTTTACGCTCGGGATAATAAAACGACCTGTTACCACGCAGGGCGTGCCGCTCATGCGAACGACATTGAATTCCATCATTCCGTCCGTTGTCTGGTTATGACCCTGGAACATCTGTAAGATGGTACTGTTAGGTGTGGCCATTCAATTCCTTCCAGGAATCCAAGGAGAAAACAAGATCGTATAAAGTGCACGCAACACGTTTTTATCTTTAGTCTTAGTTTCATATTTACACTGCATGTATGTAACACATAGTTTTCACTAAAACATTTTTTTTTAATTGATTGTTCTTATCGACTACCAAATTTCGCGAGAGCGAGTGAGTAGCACATGTAAATGTATAAATTACAAAACGCATTATACGCTACTAAAAGCGGAAAGAAAATGCGGAAACCGAAACAGTTCGTTCCGAAAGAGCACTATACGATTACCTCCAGTAGTGAATTCAAGTACCGTTGTCATCGATGCGGTGTAATAGGACATAAGGCGGATAATTGCCTAAAAGAACGCGATAAAATCCCCGAAAATGTGAACCAAAGTCAAGAAATAGGCCTCCGAGTATCGGAAGTTTTACGAAAAAGATATGAAACACTTCGCGAAACTGAATCAAAATACCGTAGTGGTTGGTGCTTAGATAAGCTTAGATAGCGGTGAAATTTCGCCATCTCTGCAATTCCCTATCAGATTTTGTGAAAATCGAGAACTCTGACAAAATTAAACTAAATCCAGCAAATAATAGTTCGACAAATATACTCGCGAAAGGTGAAGTACCATATGTCCAAATACATTTCTGATAAAGGTAGGTCATGGAGTGTAAAAATCTACAACACCAAGCAGTTTTGAAGTTAGTGACATATCAAGCTGTAAGATATGGCCAATTAAACTTCAATTTTACTTAACTACTCAAGAATTGGACAATATTTTAATATAAATAATGTAATAATTTATCTTCCTTGACCTACCTTTATCAGAAATTTATTTCGACATATGTTATTATTCAGTGTCGAAGTTCTCGATGAAACAAAAAACTTTCGTTTGAAAAACGCATTACACGTCCCGGACTTGGAACTTGGACTGGAACCCCTTCAAGATCGGTCGATCCAAGTTATAAAGATTAAGCAACCTACGGAGAAATTAAATTGCAAAATATGCTTAGAGGGTAAAATGACGAGAAACCTTTCGTCAAGAAAAGCGAACAAAGTACGTCATTGCTGGAGATCGTCCATTCTGACGTATGTGGTCCCGTACGCGTGGAATTAAATGGACGCCCGAAATATTTCGTCACTTTTATTGACGACTTTTCTAAGTGGTGGGAAGTGCATTTTGTGAAGGCCAAAAGCGAAGTATTGAACGCATTCAAGAAATATAAAGCGCTGGTTGAAAATCTGAAGGACAGAAGAATCAAATGTCTTCAATCGGATAATGGAACGGAATATAATAATCTCGAGTTTGATGCTTTTGCCGCTCAGTACGGAACTGCGAGGAGATTTTCAATACCTTACCATCTAGAACAAAACGGTACTTCCGAACGAAAGAATAGAACATTATTAGATACGGCCAGATGCCTTTTGCTACAGTCGGCTTACCGACAATCTTCTGAGCGGAGGCAGTTTCGACCGCAAACCACATTAGAAAGAGAACTCCAAGCTCCAGCCTAAATGTGAAAACACCATACGAAATGTGGACGTGATGTTTCATATTTTAGAGAATTCGGAGACAGGGCAGTCTGTTTAAATGCAGAACCAAACAAAGGAAAGTCTGATGCTCGTGGAAAACCAGCGATCTTCGTTGGATATTCGGAGTCATCCAAAGGTTACAGGAACTGGTTAACGGATGAACGAAAGGTGATAATATCCAGAGATGTCAGATTAATGAGAAATCATCCCACTGGACCAACAATCTTCGAAGATTTCATTCCCGAAGAATTGTACCGAAAAGATGAAATCGTAGAGCCCTCCAAAGAACGAGTGATTCCGTCAGGAGCCCATGAACCCGAACAGTGTGATGATAATTTCAAAGATAAAAGGAGCCGCCCAAGAGAGGGCTTGGAAAACCTCGGAAGATATGCTTAGGAAGAAGGCGAAAACCAGCACTCCAGTACCATTTCAGTCAAGATGAACCAAGAACTCGAGATGAACCAGAAACGAGAGAGGAACCAATAGCAGAAGAGAAATCAAGAACAGAAGTGTAACTCGAATAACGAACGAACATGGAAGAGCCGCAAGTCGCAAACCTAGTACCGGTAAAACAGGCCACATCTGGCGAAGATGCAGACATCTGGCATCTAGCTATATTGACATGCTAGACATTGGCATCTAGCTATATGACTCAAAGTAAAGGCTATCCTCAAGAACCACAATTGGCTTTTGGTAGACAGACCCCAAGACAAAGAATTTGTAACGTTGCGTCATTTTTCGGGGTGGTCTGTAGTTGCTGCTGATCGTTGCTCCGCTTGACGTCGGTTCGGCGGTTCGGGTGAGCTCGTCAGTGTCCAGGTTCAGAGGAAATAAAAGCGTCGATCACTTAGCAACAACTTTAATTACAAACTTTGTCTATATTTCCAGGTGTTTACAAATTGTGTCTTACGGACACTAATCACAGGACGGTAGTTTCGGAAACGGTGATATACGGTGTATCTTACGGACACTAATCGCAGGACGGTAGTTTCGGAAACGGTGTATCTTACGGACATCGCAGGCTGGTAGTTTCGGAAATGGTGTGTCTTACGGACATTAATCGCGGGACGGTAATTTCGGAAACGGTGTGTCTTACGGACACAAATGTTAAACAAATAACAACGCACTGTGCATATGTTCCCGTACAGGCTCCAGGTATCGGATCGGTGGTAAGGTTGTGAGTGTGCGAGACACCCGCATCGGTGTAAGAGAGAGTGAGACACCCACTCTAGGATGTGCGAGACACCAGCATCGAGTAAGAGAGACAGTGAGACACCCACTCTAGGATGTGCGAAACGCCCGCACCGGGTAAGAGAGAGTGAGACACCAACTCTAAGATATGCGACACACGCGCATCGGGTAAGAGAGAATGAGACACCCACCCAAGGATGTGCGGGACGCCCGCACTAGGTAAAATAGAGTAAGACACCCACTTTAGGATGTGCGAGACACCCGCACCGGGTAAGAGAGAGTGAGACACCCACTCAGGATCAGGATAAGAACGGGAGGAGCGGTTACAGGTAACGCGAACGTAGCACAGGTTGTTAAACGTGTTTGAGTCAAAACATTGACGGATGAATGGCTCCGCGGAAAAACTGCATTCGAGCCTCGACCGGCGGCTCGGAGTGCCCGGCGAGTCACTGCCACGTCCAGGCGCTGGTTTGATAGCGCGGCGGAGCCACAACCCGCGGATGACTGCCTAAAGCGTGCTCCCAGCGCGCTTTTAAGGGCTTGCGCGTGATGGGGAGCCCTACTCTTTTGGAACTCCCATCTGAATTATGCTTTAAAACACTGCGCAAACCTATCCTGAAAATACAGGCTAATTAATATGCACTAAATATGTACTTAACTTAACTTAACTAAATGTGTACAAAAACAGTACCGGAGTGGTCACTTCGTTACAAATTGATTGGAAGTCGATTTGTCCTCCGAAACAGATCCTATATTTCGAAACGTATCGATATATCGATACATATCGATCCAATATTTCGATACGTATCGGTAGCCGATACTTGATACGTATCGATATTCGATATATCGATACATATCAGTAGCCGATACTCGATACGTATAGATATTCGATATATCGATACAGAAATCGTATCGCCCACCTCTAATGAATAACATTTGTAACGGTCCGTCAATCTTCGGGTTGGTCTGTAGTTTGGTGTGGTTTGCTCGTCGGAGTCCAGGTTCAGAAATAAAAGCGTCGATCACTTAGTAAATACAATGAAAGGTCAGGATAAAGCAGGAGGAGCGGTTGGAAATAACACTATCGTAGCACAGGTTACGCAGCGTGTTAGAGTCGGAACACCGTCGCCGTCGGGAAGATGAGCCGGTGAGCGACTAACCCAAGCGTGCTCGCAGCGCGCTTTTATAGGCTAGCGCGTGGAGGGAGAGCTCTACTCCTTTCAGTACTCCCACTCTGATTTGTACTTTTATGAATCTGGGCGACGCATCCTAAATATACAGACTAAATAACTTAACTATAAAACAAAGAAAATTCTAAATAAATAGTAACGGAGATGATACTTCGTTACACATTCAAAGAAATGTTCAAATGCAATATACAGGCTGTCCCAACGGTGTAAATTTCTTCTGTGGAGCCTACAGACATGAAAAAAAATATTAAGAAAGTTATACATCATGCGGCATATTTTAAAATTATTTTCAACTATACAGAATATTCCCGAAATTAGTGGTGTGTAGAGAGTGCATTTTTTAAAATGGAACAGCCTGTATATTTTTGTAAATTTTCTTCGGAGAGCTGGTTTCACTGTTATATGTTTCGTTAAAAACATTTTTTTCTTGGAAAACTATGACTATGTAGATAACAAATATGACAAAATATTCTTAAGACTTAGTACTTTATGAAAATACGAAAAAAGTTCAAATATCTCTCAGCATTATTCAGGGCGAACAGTACTTGCGAACACTCGGTATCTCATTTTTTTTAAATGGAGTGACCTATTTTTTTGTTTCAAAAATAGATAGTACTTAAGCTTAACTTTCTACTGATATCATGTTATTTACCTTTATTTCTAACATTTGTTTTACTAGAAATATTGTTTTAACTACCATTACTTTTTGGTTTTTTAACCTGTTAATTTTTAATTTTAAATAATTTTTTTCACTCCTGACGAAGCTATCAGTCGATAGTGAAACATTGAGCGATTGTATGTACGAATTTTAAGAATTTGTTATTTCATTTTCATCGGACAAGAATCTACCTTAATAGTATTATTATCAACAAAGTTCTAGAATTCCTTTGTATGTAGACGCATGTATGTTTAAAAAAATAAAAAATTAAAAAAAGAATTTTGTTTAGGTTTTAACAGCATTATATCGGGTGGAAAGTTTCAAACCCGAATATAGGAAACTTGTTTGTCTTTAGGAAGCTTGTCTTAAAGGAAAGAAAAAATTATGACCAATATTAATTACCATGCTAAGATTATTGCTAAATGTTAATAATTTCGTGAAAATAAAATTTTTAAATTTCATCTGAAAAATCTAGTTTCCAGTATCTCATATTTGAAAGATTCAATTATTTTCTATTGATTGAAAATAATTTCTCCGTCACTCAAAATGTATCATAAATAATTACACAGAAGGAAGGACTTTTATTTTAGAAATCTTTTAGTGGTGTTGGGCTTCGGATAGAGAAATTTATTTTCCTTGAAATTCAAGACATGAAAAGATTTCTCTATCGGTTAAGATATTGTTTAGTGCAAAACGGTGGCTTGTTTGAATACCTGCTGTAAAATGTACTGTATTAAGAACGTTTAATAAAGTTTCAATGTGTAAATTATTCATCATACATTTTGAGTGACGTATAAATTATTTTCAAATAATAAAAAATAATTGAAGGTTTCAAATATAACATACTAAGGAAACTGAATTTTTCAGATGAAATTTGAAAATTTTATTTTCACGAAATTATTAACATTTAGCAATAATTTTGGCAAGGTAATATTGGTCATAATTTTCTCTATCTTTGAGGACCATTACCATTTTTGTATGTTTAAACGCCGAGCAGTAATCTCCATAAACGTACTTTTCAATGCAAGTTTCCTATGTTCGGGTTTGAAACTTTCCACCCGGTATTTTATGGCAACGAATTCACTTCAAAATCTAGTTGGAGCAAATTTGACAATAGCTTTAAGCCAATTTTCAGAATTATTGCAAACATATGAGGTACACGCCGAGATGTCGGCGAGTGAAGGTGAAGCAGCATTAGCTGTAAACTCTAAGTGTAAAAAGTGTAAAATAGTGCCAGCAAATGGCCTTAAATGCATTAATTGTGCAAAATGCATAAAATATTACGACAACATTAAAAAAGTCAGTGATAAGGAAATTATTTGCTGCGAAAGAATTGAAGACACCACGTGTTTGGCCATTGCCGACTAGAGGTAATAGGCCGTGTACATTAGGGTGTCCCAAGACATAAGGCAGAATTTTTTTTTCGAGAATTTAGATACGCATACCCTCTATTTTCATTCTATTTGACCTGAATAACACAAATAATAAATATTATTACGATTGGATAATGATAACCCGTGCCGACTTGATGCCAAAATAAGACTTAGAAATTAGTACTGAGTTTATTGGGAAAATAATGCAAAATTCGCGCATATTACAATCAATTTCAAAACATTATTGTTTAAATTTTCTTTTTAAAGTTTGCTTTTTACAATCAAGATAAATCTTTCGGTGTTCCTGTACGCAACATAATAAAAATTGCTTTTGTTCCTCTTCAACCGTGATTAAACCATGGAAATCTTGCATTAACTTAACCGCTCTTTCAGCTGTATCGTTTACAGCCCTGAGTGGCAAAACCTTATTTTTGGCTTCTTGAAACGAAATGTTATTTGACCACAAAGTCGGACACTCGTGGAGGAAACTTCAATTTTTAAGCGTTCAAAGAAGGACATGCTTTTGACTGAAATGAAGTCATCGATGTTTTTCTCTGAAACAAAAAAGAAGATAATTAATGAAAATGTTAAATAAACAAAAGAAAATACTTATTTATATATTTACTTATGAAACTTACCATACAGTGGACCAGAAAGTTCTTCCTTCGATGGGATGTAACGTTTACCATGGCTTGATGTATTTTCTTTGGTTAAATTTGCAACTATTTTTACTTTAATTTCATTGTCCACATCATCGTTAAATAGTGACAAGACAGACACTTCATCAGTCAAGTACCATAGATGCTGGATTAACTTCTGTAAAGCGGCTTTGGAGATGCTCTTATCAATTTTTTCGTAGACCTTCATTGACTTCAAAAAACACAAATCCTGATAGGGCGCTTTTACTGCATAAATACATTGAAGCCATGGCTTGACGTAAGATGTCACAATGAATAAAAAGACGTCAAATAGTACTGCCTTATCCTTGCTCGTAATTTTTAATTGGCCGTTCAGTTATGATATTTTTAGGGAATAGATCGCTCTCGCCATCCATCGAGCTTGATGCATGGCACCTGGAGGTCGAATTTTAAATTTTCTCTCTGCATCTCCGCCTAAAAATATTAAAGAAAGCTCTATCAATTCTCGATAGTCATCTCTGACTATTGTTTTGGTCAATTCAGTTCGGTAAAACTCAAGCAAATTGTCAATTTCGGAAACAGTCAAGTAACGGGTGACACGAAAGTTTTCGGACTAAAGTGTTTTCAAAATATTTTTTTTTAATTTAAAAATTTTCAAGTTAATTATGAATAATCATTTCCAACTTAAAGTATAGGAAAAGACAAAAATGTCCCAAATACACAGCTGCCCAATTGGAGCGAATACCCCGATGCTGTAGAAATTTACGACAGAATTATCGTCATGGATGATGAAAAATATTTTCCTTTAAGCAATGACGAAATTCCAGGATATTCTGGTTTTTATACGGAAAATGTAGATGAAACTCCGGAGAATATTAGATTTAAAACCAAAGCAAAAATTTCAGAAAAATTTTAGTCTGGTGTGCAATTTCGGAAAGAGTCATCTCCCGTTCTTACATTGGGCATGTCAGAGGGGAAGCAGTAACAGCAAATGTTTACACTCAGCGCTGTCTTCCAAAATTGGTTAACTTTATTAATGATCATCATCAAAATGATCAAATAATGTTCTGGCCTGATCTGGCTTCCAGTCACTATGCCATAGAAACAATTCAATGGGTTGAAGCCAGTAACATACCTTTTGTGGCGGGAAGAGATAATCCTCCCAACCTACCTCAGGCAAGATCTATTGAATCTTTTTGGTCTCAGCTAAGCGCAAAACTGGACGCAAATGGAAGGGCAGCAGAAAACGAAGCACAGTTGAGATTAAGGATACAGCGAAAATTATACGAATTTGCCACACTTTAATGCAGAATATTCGACAAAAATTGCTCCTTATTGAGAGGCGTGGGCCGTTGCGTGTTTTATAATTGAAGATTATTTAAGTCTAAACTGAACAAAATAATGTAACACTATTCAATATTAATAAACGTTTTTAAAAATCAATTATCAGTTGTTTGAAAAAGTCCGAAAACTTTCATGTCACCCGTTACGATGTGAGTTTGTCTCTGTAGCACTGTATTTTATTGGGATCGACACTTTTCCAGTTATCTCGGAACTTCTTGAATAGTGGAATATCAGGGCTTGTAGTCACTTGACTGATTTTCACCTCGAACACGCTTTTTAACACCAATTCATACACGTGATGGCGGCAAGCAAAAATTAGCATTTCTTTGTTGTTTTTCTTCGAGAAGTACACAAGCACCATTGATACGACCTGTGTTTGAAGCTGTGGTATCACAGCAAATAATTTGTACTTTATCTTCGAGATTGGCACAGCAATAAGTTGTTCCTTATTATTATATGAAATAACTATTGGAAGTCGTTCTTCTTTTGACTTCCTGGAATCTAAAGCAGGCAAGAGCTTACCATCCCAATGAACAGTCACAACATCTGGTACCTCGTTTTGAAAATCAACTTTTATGGCTTCTGCGCGTTCTTTCCGTTTTTCCGTACGAATTCTTTGAATTGATGACTTGCTTATCGGAAACTCGTCTATATTAAGTCCAATTGCCTCAATAGTAGCTTCAAGAATAAACACAGAATCCCTCATACTTAACTGACACCTATCAAGCGCTGCTACTAACTTTGAAGTAATGAAATCTTTCCGCATATATGTTTTACTTGTTCCGGGTTGTGTGGTCTCGATCAGGGTTGGCAAATCTTCTTGCAAATCCATGTCTTCATTAGAATCAGAAGATGAATCGTTCTGCAATGGTTCATAAAATGATGTCGAAGAAGTTGGTGCGGAAAAATATGTAGCTCGCCGCTTTTTTTCCTCTATAGCTCTAAGGCGCGTTCTTTCCTCTTTTTCAGTCAGTTTTTTGTCTACTCCAGCTAAGTAACCAGGTCGCCCTGGCTCTCTCTGGCACTGCAAGAAGATTCTGTCTTCATTTATTTTTATCAATTGAAGCGCGTCGACGTGTGCTATCTCGAACAGATTGTCTAAATCGTTGACAAACTCTTGTCGGCGCTGCTTAAAAACGTCTTGTGTTTTTTGTGCATTTTTTTGCAAGTCCCTCCAAACTTGATATACTCGTAAGTTCACAAGCTTCTTGACACTATTAGGTATAGATTTAGTAGGTATACGCGCCTTCTCCCAATAAATAATACACTCGCGAATAGTAAGATTTGCACTTTTGTTGACAGTTAAATTCACTTCGGGAATGTTGTAAAACAAAACTGCCAGAACTTGTCCATTAGAGGGTAGTTTTGAGCCCGTTATTTGATGTTTTACGTCCCCTATCAAAAATATACTCTTTTTAGAACTGCGTAATTCCACTGACATGTTGACTGATTGAAAACAAAGCGTTTACTAATAGAATAGCAAGCTATTACAAGCACATCAACACATTAGCTCGCGTTCGCCTTAGTGTGCAAGTACTGAGATGTTTCGATGCAAGTCGGCACGGGTTGCCGTGGTCCTAGGTACACGAAATTTTATTTACATTTGTTTTAACATCATACGAAAAAATTAAGAGAGTATGCGATAAAAAGAAACAACTTTAATTTTTTTGGGACACCCTAGTGTACATGCTAAAGTCCGCAGCAAATCTCTAAGTCGCTCTTTTCTAAACTCGAAGTCTTCACAGTCGCTTTCTAGCAGCGTGAGAGGACGGGTCGTGTTGTAATTCAAGTCTGTTTTGTAGGATAATTTTTTCACTAATTTTAAATTAACAATAGATGTTTTGAAATTACTACAACACAAGAAGAAATTAATTTAATGACTCGTATATCGGGCTATATACAATATATAATATTTAAAATTTTACCAAAACTGTCTTGTCAAGAATGCATCAATTTAATATCCACCGATAAAGAACTTATTTTACCTAAACAAAATGAAATCTATATCTATATTGATATACTTTCTCGCGGAAAATTAAAATATCCAACGGTCGATTTGGCGGCTATTTGTGTGTCATTGCTTTGTATATTTAAAATAATAGTTGAGAAGCATGAGGATATTTTTAAAGAAGTAGGCAATCAAAAAAAATTATCAAATATATTTTCTATCAATTAGAAAATAATTTTTATTTGGGTTTATTTCAGTTCAAATTAGAAAAAAAAACAAATTAAGTTAATTTATTTTTATGCTTGAAAATATTAATATTAAAAAATGTTTAATTATTAAATATTTAATTTTGGATAAGAACACGAAAAATACACAAAACAACCATTGTGTTAATAAATAATAATTTGATTACATTCCCGCATGCATTCGTAGAACCTCGACAGAGAGTTACCGGTTGCCCGCCTCTACTCTCTCGCTAGGTGACGACTTCGACCTCCACTCTTAAAGCAGAGCCTGTATGTTTTAGGAAGCTTTGGTTTGGCTGAAAAGCAGGCTGACCCTAAAATATTCAAATATTACAGCGTCGACTGCACCAGGATTAAATAATATCGAAGTTGAACAAAGTCATTAAAGAGGAAGATATTTTTATTAATACATTATGTAAGAACATAATTATCCTTTAAGCAGGGAATCCACGATCCCACATGTCTTAACACAAGTACGCGCATACATGTTCGCCGAACATCAACGTGCGTGTATTGGCCCGAAAAACGCTTCGAACATGTACGCACATACAAAAAGTCCGTCGAACTTGTTTTCTGGTTTTCCTTAAAACAAGTGCGTACGTTGAAGTTTGCGCGTACATGTTCGACCATATAGCAGGGAATACACGATCCCACATGTCTTAACACATGTACGCGCATACATGTTCGCCGAACATCAACGTGCGTGTGTTGGCCCGAAAAACGCTTGAACATGTACGCACATACAAAAAGTCCGTCGAACTTGTTTTCTGGATTTCCTGAAAACAAGTACGTGCGTTGATGTTTGCGCGTATATGTTCGATCGTGTGGTTGCCAAACGCACATATTCGCCACGGACTTATTCAATGCAGTGCGTCGACGACATGCATACTCTTTTCCACAGCACCTCGAAACAGCCAATTTATGATTTTTAATAAATAAATTTCCGGAAATGTGTGGTGGCAGATCCTGCAATTGGAACTATTAAACTGGGGACTTATCACAGCTTTGTTTATTATTATTTTTTTTGTAATTTTGTTTTACTATAATAGCGCACGCCAGTGCCACCAAAGATAACTCTTCCGACATCGTCTTGGTTGATAACTGGACTATGATATCTTAAGACAAGTTCGATCGTGTGTAGTATGGTACTATGTGACGTTGATGTTCGGCGAACATGTACGCGCGTACATGTGTTAAGACATGTTGGATCGTGTATTCCCTACTTATGGTTGCCAAACGCACATGTTCGCCACGGACTTATTCAATGCAGTGCGTCGGCATCGTGCATAAACTTTTCCACAGCACCTCGAAACTTGCTAATTTATGATTTTTAATACATAACTTTTGTTTATTATTATTTTTTTTGTAATTTTGTTTTACTATAATAGCGCACGCCAGTGCCACCAAAGATAACTCTTCCGACATCGTCTTGGTTGATAACTGGACTATGATGTTTTAAGACAAGTTCGATCGTGGTACGGTACTATGTGACGTTGATGTTCGGCGAACATGTGCTAAGATATGTTGGATCGTATATTCCTTACTATGGAGCAGCAAATTGTCACACTAAATAACTTGCTAATACAACAAGTAAAAACAAATAAATGCGTTGGGTGCGGAGTTTCTGGCGCTTGCGATGCGACGAGTTCACAACGGAAACTTGTTGATAAAAGAAATTACAGCGGCGGGAAAAAAATTCACACTGATAATGAAAATACGCTAATAATTACTGAAACAAAAAACTCTAGAAGCACATCTCATAAAGTGGCTCCAAGAAATACAAGCATAGGACGTGACACACAAGGTTCGATTGGTATTAGGGTTTCTGATTTCTCGACTTTTTCGATTTCTCGGGACTCGAGAATTCTCGTCATCGAGAAATATAAAAAAAATTCAAAAGTCGTTAATTAATAATCAATTAGTACACCAAAATATCATTTAAATCAACTTTAATATTTAGAATTCGACCTTCAAGTGTACAAAAATCAGCCTCGTATTCATACTTGACACTCTCTTTGTATTTGACCTAGAACTTAGGTTAGGTAACATAACTTTCAAAAACCTCTTAGTTTTATCTTTTAAGTAGAAACATTTTTTGTAATTCTAACAATAAACACTAGAAAACTAACAAAGTAATTTAAAAAAAGCAAAAATTCCTCTTTTTTGTAATTTAAATACAAAAAACAAATCTCTTCTGAAGAAAAGTGGCGAATGCGCAAAACAAAATTAAATATTCTTAAAATAGTAACAGTTTAGGTCGAGATAATGCGTGGCCAATTTCTGGCCCGAAATTTCATTGTAATCAAAACCGAATTGCAACAAATTTTTAAATTTCTTAAAATAATAGTTCGAAAAATGAGAGCATAAAATGCTTTATCAGACAATTGATTTCTGACTTTGGAAACAATATTGTATATACCGTTTGAAGACTTTCACTTTAGCCAAAAGGGGTTTCAAGAATAGTAAAAAAGAGCATACGTATGCGATTATTTGAAAGAGATGGATATAGTATGCCTAGAGTTCCTGTATATGTATAAGTTAGATAAGAGTTGAGCCATGTATGATGCACATTTTAATTGGTTGTATCCAGTTTCAAGGATATCTGTATACGATTTTATATAATTTGACAATTAAAGTTTTGACATTATGCTAAGTATAAGTATTTCAGCATTTAATTGTAAGAAAAGAACAAATTGGGCTTTTCGTTGCGTACATTTTCAAAAACATTCAAAATTAAAAGGTATTTGCAATAAGAAATGGTAAAATTTTGTAAGTGTAATGGAGGATGCCAATTGTGTATTTGACGTTTTCAGTATGTAATAGTTATCCTATTTAAACGAAGAATTCTTAAACAAGACGTATTCCAACAGTATTTGCACTGATACTGGAAATAATCTCCTTAAAGACAAAATTTCTGAAAATGTTAATAATTTTTCATTTAAAGCGACCAAATTTCATCAATTATTCCAAATTATCACAAGTAGGAAACAATAATAAACAGCTAGGTAGGTATTTTACATATTTCATGCAATTTTCAGAACAAGATTTTACAGTATTAACGTTACACACAATCTTTGGAAAGGAATCAGTAAAACGTGTAGTGGTAAAAGTAGTGCAATGTGAAATTTGACGTCAAAATGGTTTGAATTACCTTTTTAAATTATATTGTAATATTTATTACATGTTTCTTACGTATCCTTCTTCATTATAAACTATAAATGTAATTTCTTAAATAATACGATCAATGTATTTGTCATTTATAAATAAAGAATGACAGGAGAAAATAGCTTGAAAAATCAAGTGGTTTTTGATATTGGATCCACATGGCTCAACTCTTATCTAAACATTATATAGGAACTCTAAGTATTCCTAGCGTGTTTTCTTCGATGTAGGTGGGAAGGCGCTGATCAGATTACACAAATGCATTAACATTAATGTAGTTGCATCTAAGCCATAGATGAATACTAACAATAAAATATCTTTGCTTAATATCATTCAAATCAATTCAAATTCTTAAATGGTATTACAAAAGAAACTCTGTACAAGCAATAATTAATTTATTTGTTGCTGCTTTTAAAAATGTTACAATTCACTGATTGCTATTCGTATATTTGCAGTTTTCGCTGTAACACGTAATGTCCACTACATTTTGCCCTGTCCTACTGCTCTCGTTAAAAAAGTACGGGATGTGCAGTCATACGCATCTAAAATGCACCGCCTGCACGCAAACCTCTTAAAACTTTGTTGTACAAGACTTACAGAATTATCAAATTATAACACTTAAGCTGCGCACGACTGTAGTACATACGATTCGCATGCGCTTTGTTGCTTTTCATGAAACTACTATTGGCTAAAGTGAAAATCTTCAATCTGTATAAATTCGCCGGTAGAGAATGATAAGATGTGCGGAGCAGCGGACAGTTGTTTTGAGCGGTGAGTGGAGGCGCAGAATTCGAAAATTTCTCGATTTCTCGAGTCTTTTCCCGGGATCAAATTTAGCAAATTTCCCGGGAAATCGAGATCGAGAATTCTCGGGTCAGAAACCCTAATAGGGTTTCTGATTTCTCGACCTTTTCGATTTCTCGGGACTCGAGAATTCTCGTCTGTTTGTTCCCGGGAAGTCGAGAAATATAAAAAAATCAAAAGTCGTTGATTAAGGGGAAATAATTAATTAGTACACAAAAATATCATTCAAATCAACTTTAATATTTAGAATGCGCCCTTCAAGGATACAAAAATCAGCCTGATATTCATACGTAACACTCTCTTTGTCTTTGGCTTAGGGCTCGGGTTAGGATAAAATTTACTTTTAAAAACCTCTTAGTTTTATCTTTTAAGTAGAAGCATTTTTAGTAATTTAACGAAACAATAATTCTAATAATAAACATTAGAAAACTAACAACAGTAATTAAAAAAAAGCAAAAATCCCTCTCTTTTATAAAATAAAAACAAAAAAACAAATCTCTTCTGAAAAACAGTGGTTAATGCACAAAATAAAATTAAATATTCTTAAAATAGGAACAGTTTAGTTCGAGATAACGCGTGGCCAATTTTTGGCCCAAAATTTCATTGCAATCAAAGCCGACTTGCAACAAATTTTAAAGTTTCTTAAAATAATAGTTAGCATTAAATGCTTTATCAGCCAATTGATTTCTGACTTTGGAAACAATATTATATGTACATATCATTTGAAGACTTTCACTTTAGCCAAAAGTGATTTCAAGAATAGTACAAAGAGCATGTGTATACGATTGGTTGAAAGAGAGGGATATAGTGTGCGTAACGTGTTTTCTTCTATGTAGGTGGGAAGGCTCTGCTCAGATTACACAAACGCATTAACATTAATGTAGTTGCATCTAAGCCACAGATGAATATTAACAATAAAATATCTTTGCTTAATATCATTGGAAAGATTTAAATTCTTAAATGATATTACAACAGACATTCTATACAAGCAACAATTAATTTATTTGCTGCTTTTGAAAATATTACAATCCACTGATTACTATTCGTATATTTGCAGTTTTCGCTGTAACACGTAATGTTGACTACGTTTTGCCCAGTCCCAGTACTCACGTTAAGAAAGGAAAGGCTGTACACACATGCGCATCTGAAACGCACCGCCTGCACGCAAACCTCACCCTTAAAACCTTGTAGTGCAGCCTTTTCTTGCTCCTACATACTCTCTTTACTATTCTTCTTAAATCCTCGAATTCATTCGTTTTCTTCTGAATTATGATGTAGCATTTTCTTCTTGGCTTCATTTCTTTCAGTTGTTATTTGCTTGCATTCTTCATCATACCTGTCCTTCTGTTTCGTTTGTGTTTTAGTTTTCTTAAATACCTCCGCCGCATTTTTTATAGCTTCTTCGAGTCCACTCCATTCTTGCAGTATGCTTTCTTCCCTACCCTGCATTTGTTCTAATTCTCTTCCCAGGTTATTCCTATACTGTACTTTTATCTTTTCGTCTTTCCTTCGCACAGTTTCTCTTTTAGGTTTAATTTGCTTCAGTATTGCTTTTACAAGATAGTGGTCGCTTCCAGCTTCCGCTCCTCTGTAGCTCCTAACGTTTTTTACGCTTTTCATATCTTTCTCTTCTATTAAAATATGGTCTATCTGGTTCTTTGTTCGTTCGTCCGGCGATATCCAGTTCTCCTTATGAATATTTTTGTGCTGGGAAAAAGTTCCTGCTATTTTCATGTCTCTTTCTGTTGCAAATTCGATTAGCTTTTTTCCATTTTCATTCGACTCTGCATGTTTGCTGTTCATTCCTATCACTGGTTTGAATATTAATTCCGTGCCTATCTTCGCGTTAAAATCTCCTATTACTAATTTTATGTCATAACTTGATACTTTTTTATATGTTTCTTCTAATTCTTCGTAAATATCATTTTTTGTCTCTTAATATTTCTCTTCCGTGTGTGCGTGTACATTTATGATAGTAACCTTTCTATATTTACCTCTTATTCTGATGCTGCTTAACCTATCACTGATCGGTTTGAATTCAATTATGTCTTTTTTAATTTTTTCATTTATTAAAAAAACCTGTGCCTAGTTTCTTATTGGTACCGCTATTGCAAAGTATGTATTTACCTATTACCATTATCCCCTCTTCTTTGCATTCAGTTTAAACACTTTGAAATTAATAGAAAATAATTGAATAAATATTTGGTATTTGTTGTAACGTAAAAGGGTTAAAGGGTTTTATTTTTACACTTAAGTACCTCTGTGCTTCCTCATCTGTGGATGGACGTATCGGTAATTTTTTGATCACCGGTGATTCAGCGCCGGTTATTTCAAAATCACGGTTACTTTTAACGGCGACCGATATCACTGGTAAGCTCTCTGTGCTGCGCATATCACGTAGTCACTGCATTCGCATTGATTACGGAAAACTAGTCTGATATTTACTTGACACCAACAATATTTCGGTGATACTACAAATAAATAGGAGTAACAATACCCTTGTCGGAAACAACACAATAATCTGCTCTCAATAAAGAAGTGATCAGGTTCCATAGACCTAAAGGGTTCCACAAACCGAAGCGGCCGCCGTGGCATTCAAACGCGGCAACATGTTTTAACAGCACTTCCACATCGACGCGGTTTGGCGCTCGCAAACGCGGCTTGTGCAGCGTTCTAATGTGCGGCCACGGCCAAATACAGATTGCTCAGTTTGGCCGTTGATCGCATAGTAAAAATGACGTCAATAACGGAGCAAATTATTGAAGAAGTAAAATTACATCCTATCTTGTTTGATTTGTCTCATCGAGAGTGTAAGAATACGCCTACCTACCTACCTTTCCTGTACATCTTCTTGCAACAAAGCTGCTAAAAGTAATCCTTTTTCTATAACATCATTTTCAACATCCATGTTAGCAAAATAGTTAATAATGAACGGATATGGTTTACTCTGAGGCCGCCACCGTGACCGCTACAGTTTGTGGACCTTCTTTCGCATTCGCATTCGCGGCCGCTGCTGTAGCCGCCACCGAGGCCACTTCAATTTGTGGAACACTTAACGGCGACGTAGCAAAGGCATGAATGCTATACGAGCGTCAAAGTAACCGGGAGAGTTAGAAGCACCGATACAGTTTTCTTTAGTCACCGGTCGTTGGTTTTATGTTACACAAGTCGCCGGTAGTTCCAGCGACCAGCAAGTAACAGCCACAAAGTCACCGGTAACGATATATCGCCCATCTCTATCCTCATCTTCGTTCACTAAGCAAATCTATTTCCTTTGTATCCATCATTGAAAAATTGGGAACTAATTTAAATTTAGCGATAATTGATCGCTTTGGTGTGCGGAGTTGTTTGTTCGCCTTGTGTCCGCCACCGCGTTCAACAAGGTATATCTGCCAAGGAATTTACGTAACTTTACTGTGATCACTCGCATGTGAACGTTTGTGACCGCTGCCGTCATCGCAAACGCTACCGCAACCGCCTCAGTGTGTGTCTCGCTTTAATTAAGTGCTCGTGGAAGGATCATCTCGTCGATAAGAAATTATTGTACTCTGTACTCACCGCAAGGACATCAGATAGTGCGTTCGAGTGTAGCAAAAAAAAGGGAGATTAATTCCTATGAACACAGATCATAACTCCCAGATTATGTTTTGACTACTTCACATTTAATTGATTGTGATACAGAAATACCCGGTGGAAATCTTATATATGATTGCTCTAATTGTGGTTCTTATAAATGTGTTGCTATTTGATCTACGTAAGAATACAGAATTTTCCAATATTACTGGACCATCGAGCGTAATTTAATATGAAATCGTTTGTTAAATATCTGCGAATATTACTTTTGGTGTTGATTTTTGAACTAAGATAAAGATTATTTTCATAAACACGTGTGTTCTCATTGCAAATTTTATCAGTTATTCTTGATAAACTAGTAAATAAATGGTAAAAGGTCGAGATATTATCTTATTTGGGAACAAAATCTTTTTCTTAAAGTAAACATACATAAATATATCTGAAATTATATCTTAATAATATGATCACGACTGATTCGTTAAATAAATTTTTCTTTCACAGGGTTGCAGTCAAGTGGGTAAAAAATGAAACTCTTAAAATTTTTTACCGAGCTTTCGGAATATTTTATTCCTTTCTCAAGGTTCTACAAATAATAGACCTAATTATAATAAATTTTAAATTATAATAAATGTTTACTCTTACCCTTTAGTGAGTAATCTAAGAAGCTACTTCAAGGAAAAGTATTTATAACATAATTTAGGGTTCCAAATTAATTTCAAAATAAGCTTCCAAAAATTTGATTGATTGGTTTTTGTAAATCGAATGACAGCGAAATTTGTTTATTTACAAAAAAAAAAAAACGGAAAAATGATGTTAGAAATTATTATTTCTAAAAGAATTATCGTTATCTGAAGTTTTGAAATTTAATATACAGTGTGTCCCCGGATGGACCTAACTATACTTGAAAGAACTTCGGAAGAACAGTCATTCTTCATAAAAAGTTTTGCTTCTTCTAGCAAGTCCTTAGCCGCTATAAAAATTTCGAAATAACATACAGGGTGGTTAGAAAACGAGACAACGTGAAATTTGGTTAAGAGTAAAGTACCTTTTATTCGAAGGGAAAGTAAAAGTGTTACTGGAAAAATATTTTTGTAATGTCAATAGAAGCTCAAATATCTAATCTGAACATTGTATCTTAAAGTTGATTTTTTGCCTTCATAGTGATTAAGTATAAAGCAATCGGCATAAATTTAGTCAACGTGGTTACCGTAGTTATCTATGACAAATGCAACTGAGATTTAACTCAAATAATTGATTTCATATCAACAAATTGTCAGTCAATGTTTGAATAATGAAGACAAAAAAATTAACTTTAAGATACAACGTTCAGATTAGATATTTGAGCTTCTATTGACATTACAAACATCTTTTTCCAAAGATACTTTTACTTTCCATTCAAATAAAAGGTACTTTACTCTTAACCAAATTTCACGTTGTCTCGTTTTCTAACCACCCTGTATATTACGAAATTCTGGTAGTGGCTGAGGACTTGCTAGAAGAAGCTAAACTTTTTATGAAGAATGACTGTTCCTCCTAAAATGCGAAATAAGGAAGTTTACAAGTATAGTTAGGTCCATCTGGGGACACACTGTATAAGTGCCTATACATATAAAACTTAATTTTTCAATATCAATACGTTTGTTTAAAGTCTTCTTATTACAAAAAAAGTGGCATATTTCTAGAAAGTTTCTCTAATTTAAGTTTGGTTCAATATATAAAATTTTTGCTTTATTAAAATTAATTTGATTTGTATTATTTGCATGTTCAGATAACGCACAAGCTGCTGGTCTAAGTTTGATATCACTTTTGTGAGAAATTATTCTTGCATGAAGGCTAGATGTTTGACCAACATAAATTGATTCACAATTTAAACATGGAATTTGATCATAGAATTAATCATTTGAAATTTATCAAAAGGATAAAATTTTTGGAAGCTTAACTTGTAACTAATAATTACTACTCCATACCTTTCAGGAATAGACCCCTGAAAATGACTTTACATTGGACAAATTAAAGCTAGAAATAATGTCCACAAAGTACTTAAAACTGTATCCTTATTGAGAATATTAATATTAAAGTCGCCCAAGCAAATAACGTCATCATACAATAGCATTAATTCGGATAAAATATCTTCAAAAGAGTTTAAGGATGTATAGTGTAGGTTCGAAGTTTGTAAATCACACCACAGAATTTCCTATTGTTGATACGTACGGACAACCATAATTGCTCAATGAGGTCGTTTGCAGCAGAATCCAGTTGTATACATTGAAGTGACGATCTGAAACAAATGCATACACCACCTCCACGACAATGAAGCCTACCTCTTCTAAATAAATATACCCGGGTATAGCAATAGAACTTGTAGGTACATTTACAGAAAGCCAAGATTCCGAAATGCCTAAAATATCAATATTTTGCATTAATATAAAATATTTAAATTCATCAAATTTATTTAACAGAGATCTAATATTTACGTGAGCAACAACCATGTGAAGTCATATTCAAATTCCATTCATAAGTTCCAGTGCCGATGAAAAATTAAATACATGTTCCACATATCAGTGCAGTTTGTCGCCAATGACATACAAAAAGAAAAATAAACATTTGTACATAATTAATTAATCAATTAGCACAAGAAAAATAAAAATAGCGCATACTAATTTAAGCAAGAAAATTAAAAAGAAGATTAATAATACTACATGTGTATAATCAATAAAATTTTTGGAAGCTTATTTTGAAATTATTTGCAACCCTAAATTGTTAAAAATACTTTTCGTTGAAGTAGCTTCTTTGATTATAATTCAAAATTTATTATAATTAAGTCTATTGTTTGGAGAACCTTGAGACAGGAATAAGATATTCCGAAAGCTCGGTAAAAAACTTTTTGAACTCATCGCATCGCCCTCTAGTTACTGTTTTACGCACGAAATAGTCAACCGGGAAACACTGTTTGTTGTTGTAGAATTAGGTAATATAATAATACTTTTTTATTATTTTGAAATGATTCACACACTATTGATTTGACCATATAAACTGACGGACTTGCGATAATTTCTTATTCAAATTATCAAGTGCCGGAGTTGTTTTCTAAAATAATAATAATAATAGAAAACTATAAGTCTCTGCGCTACAATTTCTTTAGTAGGTAGGTTAGTCGTTTGTTAACGCAATGGTGTCAAAATCTCAATTTTGACAAAAAGTGGACTTACGACATTTGCGAATTAGGGTAACGATATGTCGTTCACCTAGATGTCTTTCACCCAAATGTTGTTCACCCAAACGTCGTTCACCCAAATGTCGCATTCACCCAATCGCACTATGCACTAAATCGCTAATATTTGATAACTAATTTAAGAAAATATTTTTTGTGAATATCAGTAATAAAATGGAAGTTATAAAGGTGATTTTGCTTCATCTCCCTACGTAATAAAAATTATTAGTATCTAAATTTAACTTGAAGCCTTCCGCGGCCGTCATCCATGTTTGAATTGGCTTATGTCGGAACCGCGTCACATTGACTTCTTCTACTGCCGACGTTTTGTCCTCCATTGCAGAAGAACTTCCTCAGGGCTGCTTGCTGGTGGTGGTGTTACTGCTGCTTCTCGTTAGTCGTTGAAACTAGTCTCTTCCGAATTTTTGTTGGTCTTTTGTTGGTGGACTTTTGCTTACTTCTTTTATAACTGCAGCTAAATCTGGTTTTCCTTCCTGCCGTGCAGCCATACTTGCAGCGTGCAACATTAAAAACGAGGAATGATCGTATTCATGTGCTAACCGCGAAGCTTCCCTTCGTTGTGATCTAGCAGATTTTTGCTCAAACAATAAACGTGACCGACCTGAAGACGTAGATGGCAGAGGTTCGTGTGTTTCAATAACGAAACTTTCATTCAACCAAGAGGAATGGTTATTCCTAAAGCGATCCTTATACCGAGAAACCTGACACCATCTTCCGTCAAAATTGCGACACAAACGACGTAGTCTTTCTTTTATTTTCCGCTCCTCATATTCGTTAATGTTTTCTGTAATACGTACCCTTATATGATTAAAAAGTGCAGCAACTTTTGCATCTGGCCCCAAGCCATATTTCAAAAAGCTCCTCGTTTGGAAAACGCTGCATTTCTGTAAAAAAACGTTAAATTTACGAAATTGCACAACAACGCACAAACAAACTATACTTCAGTTAAATCCCTAAGTTGTCTTAACGCAAAAATTATTCCCGCCAAATCCCGCCAATTTTTTATAACTCACTTTGAATTTTCAAATTTATCGTCTTTAAACTTAAATTGCTTATGCATACGTAATGTTAGATTTCAATTATTAGAGCTAAAAATTTTAAAGTTCTTGTTCAAAATATTATAAATACGTACCTCAAGGATAGTAACAAAAAATACCACCTACAGCACTATTGGCAAACACTCGATTAATACACTTAAACAAGTGTTGCTTACTCAAAGACTTAAACGAATAACTGAAACGTGTCTCGAAAATGTGAACTTAATATACTCATAACAGGTACAAAGGGGCAGAAAAACAATACGACATATATTAAATATCATGCTATAGACTGTTTACTTTTCTTAGTAATATAGATTTACGGCCTTTCTAGGAATCGAAAAATTCGATTTTGGCCAAATAATCGCTTCTCGGAAACCATAGTGAATCGTCGTTCACCCAACTGTCGTTCACCCAATTGTCGTTCATCCAAATATCGTTCACCCAAATGTCGTTCACCTAAATGTCGGTCACCCAAATGTCGCATTCACCTATTTGTCGTTTGCACCCAAATGACTTCACCCATTTGTCGTTCACCCATTTGTCAGTCACCCAAATGTCGTGCAAACGACCTCATTGAGCAATTATGGTTGTCCGTACGTATCAACAATAAGAAATTCTGTGGAGTGATTTACAAACTCCGAACCTACACTATACATCCTTAAACTCTTTTGAAGATATTTTATCCGAATTATTGCCGTTGTATGATGACGTTATTTGCTTGGGCGACTTTAATATTAATATTCTCAATAAGGATACAGTTTGTAAGTACTTTGTGGACATTATTTCTAGCTTTAATTTGTCCAATGTAAAGTCATTTTGAGTCTGGTGTCAAAACAAATATGAAAACATATTTGTTTAAACATCTGAATGTGACTTTAGTTTTAAAGTCTCCTTTAAATTTGATTATGGAACTGGCCCTTAATCTTAGTAAATAATTATTCGGCTGTTTATAAAATTGGGGTACACTCACTGCATGATTTAACTGACCATTGTTTCGTGTACTGTTTTTATAACATTCGAAAGCCTCGTGAGCGTCAATTTGTTTACACTAGGAATATTCCAGGTATAAATATGGATGAATTTAATGTACATATGAGGCAAATTAATTGGAATTCTATATTACTAACTAATGATATAATCGACAAAATTAATATTTTAAATAACTCAATTATTTCGGTCTTTGATTGTCTGGTTCCGATAAAAAGAAGCGAATACGCTCTTAGAAAGCTGCACCGTGGTTTACTGAAACTATTAGACTTATGATACGAACTAGAAATAATGCACTGATTGATTATAAAATGTCACTTAAAAACAAAGCGTGAAACGGATTCTAAATGCATCTACTACAAGCAATGAAGAAACTTAGTAACCGCTGGGCTGTGTTCATAAAATACACTCTAGAGTTACTCACGGTTAGCGATGCAAATTGTAATATTACCAAGGTAATTTTGTCGATAATATAAGTTATATTACGTAAAGTTACCAAATAGAGTTTTTGGTAATATTACCAGTTATGTTAGCATACGGATAATTTCAGTAACATTACGTCATGTTACCAATTTTTTGTAACATTACATAATATTACCAATCGATTTTAATATTGTATCCATTATTATGTATCCATGTCAATTGTTATGAATTAATTTCATAGGGTGCTCTATTTTAGTATGGGTAAAATTACCCGGTATAATTACTGTTAATATTACCTGTAATATTACCAATTCTTAAATTACCGGTAATTTTGCATCACTACTCACGACTTATTAGCAGTCTCTCTCGTATAAATGAGTTTATGTATTTTGTTTCTCGTCTATGAATCATAAAAAATTAAATCAGGTGTAGTTTCCATAGCAACATATACATTTTCTACATCCTACTTAAAAGTGGGACGTAAAAGATGCGCCCGTTGTTATTGTAATAACATAAACACAACACTTCTTGAAACAGATGAGCGAGACGCAAAATAAGCAAATAATGGTGATTAACAGAGATACGATTACACGCCCAAGGTGCACTCGAAGGTAACTCATGTCTAAATAAAAACCTGGTCAAGTAGGCTACATTTAGTAATTCTGCTAGAATCCATTCACAAAACTCCCGGTGACGTTTACATTTTCATATTGAAAATTTGGAGTGTATTTGATAAGTAGTAATGTATTTAAGAGTCAATATCGACGCTATTTAATAATCGTAATAATAGTAAATAATAATATTTAATAATCATATTGAAAATTTGGAGTGTATTTGATAAGTAGTAATGCATTTAAGAGTCAATATTGACGCTATTATTAAATAGAGTCAATATTGACGCTATTATTAAATAGCGTCGATATTGACTGTTAAATACATTACTACTTATTAAATACACTCCAAATTTTCAATATGAAAATGTAAACGTCACCGGGAGTTTTGTGAATGGACTATATGTAAATGCAATAGATAAATTCTCGATCACAACCAAGTGGGTTTTTATTTAGACGCTCGTTATATTTTATGAACGCAAGTTATTTAACTATTCACAATGCAACAATAAACTATTATGAACAAAGATTTCTGTTAATAAATTAAACTTAATTGAGAGTTACAAACAATTGAAATGACACTTAAAAAAATGAATTAATCAAAGACATAAAACTTTTTTTCCATAGGTCACTTGATTACAGAAGATATTGATCACGTGTTATTAAATGTATACATTTTGAACACTTATTGTAAAATTATAAGACTTAGAATTATTTTATTGTTCCCACAGTTTTCAAAGGTTTCGTATTTATTTTGGAAAATCAGTATTTAATTTTGTTATTTGTTCTTGTAATATTCAAATATGATTAATAAATATTTCGTCAATAATTTAGAGCGCACTTTATTATTTGACATAAAACAAAATAAAACTTAAGTACAAGAAGTACATAGTCCTGTCTTAAGTTATACCTACGACAAGTTTTACTTAAATTCAAAATGTATAATCTATTCACGGTCTTTTTAGACTCTAGAGTGCCATGCTTTTTTTTCGTTAAGTTAGGTACATGAATTTTGATAGAACTCAAAATGTGACAAATGTAAACTTCTGACACATTAATGTCAGTCCCATCGACTATTGCTTCTTATACTCTACGATTCCATGAAGAAAGTAAAATAAAAACAAATAATTACTTGTGACTTTTTAATACTAAGTCAAAATGCTAAAAATCATCAATGTTTTTCGGCGTCTGTTTTCAAAAATATAACCATCAAATTAAAATGGAACATATTCACTTGGAGGTACCAACAAAAATGTCACCCTAACATGGCCTACTCTGAGTCTAAAAAGATCGTGAATGGATTATAACTTAATGTTCAGTTCTGTTTCATAAACAACTTGTCGGTTATTCTCGGTTATTTTGCACACTGAGACCAGTCTAGTTAAGATAACACCGATTCGAGTTGAAGCGCGCTATTTCGGAAAGCTTCGCCGGTAAATCTGCACACAAAAAGCCACTGGTGCGATGGCGTCTATTAATATCACGACTTGCTGTATTAGTATCGTTGACATTTAAAAATTAATAATGGCTACATAAATCAAAATTAATCAAAATTGCATATAATGCAAAAGAAAACTCATTACCGTTGATTTAGGACAAAATAGTCCTACAACTGAAAATAACTTGTTAAGTATGACTTAAGACATAGATGGGTCAGACTTAGCATAGAGTACAACTTACAGTCTTTTTCTATTGCTTTTCCTGTTTTGTCAAATGTGTTTCCTAATTTGTCAAATGATTTTCCATTTGACAAATTCGGAAACATAATTGACAAAAGGGAAAAAGCAAAAGAAAAAGACTGTAAGCTGTACTTGATCAACTGTAAAATTGGACTTTTATATCAAGTTGAACTTAACACTTGCCTATGAAAAAAAGGCGTTGGGGCAAATTGTATGAAACGTAGTTAACCACACGATCAAGTTAATCGGTAATTAACCAATATAACTTGAGGAAACTTAACAATACTTAAAAATACCATTCAAAATTATTTCTCTCGTTACTGTTTAATCAATCACAAGCCTTAACAATGGAATTAGGTAATAATGTATTTAACAATATTTTATACGACCATGACTAAAAACTTAAGTAAATTAACATCTTACTTGAAACAAGTAAATTGACATTTTACTTAAAACAAGTAAAATGTTTGAGTAAATACTCACTCCTGATATTAATTAACATGTTAAAATGCAGAAATTATGAGATAATATTAAATATTTCATCAACCGTCAGTAACTGGTATAACGAAATGTATAGCTAATTGAAAAATAAATATATGGAGCATCTAGCGACGATATAAAAATAACACCGTTCCATTTAAAAAACAAAAGTAATTGCCCTTCATTTCTTGTCGAAATGGAAATAGTTTGACTGAATCCCTGTTTAATGAAAAGTAAACTTTGTTGCTGCGGTAGATACCTTCCACTTGTAACAGTACCACAATATCTGCATTATAACTTTCTTCGTTAATGAGACATTAATTATAAAAGTTACAACTGTATTTTCTTAAAACCATAAACAAAGCCCATTATCTTAGATATCATAGGATTTAGGTACTAGGAACCCTTATCAAACTTACCCTAAAATAACCTGTTCCATTTAAAATAACGAAGTTAGTCATCGTACAGCCAAACTGACAGCGTATATTTTCGAAAATAATTTTGTTGCGGAAAATGAAAGGATGATACTGTCGCGCACACTCTCAACCAAGAAGCTAAGGCAAAACAAACAACAAAAAAAAAATACCCAATGAGATACTAAACTCGAGTGTGTACGGCAGGTTACCTGTTGGCGAAGAAACGCGACAGAACACACGATAAATAGCCAGATGGTAACGGAGACAGTCGAACCTTCCTGAGTCACCCGATGTTTGGGCCGTTGCTGGAATCCCGTGTCAGCGGAGAAGGGGGTGGGTAAACAGCTTCGCACAGGTACCAAAGTTGCAGAAAGGGCGCCACCTGTTGGTGACCGCAACAGCTGTGAATGTGGGGCTCCCCCAACAGGAGAGAAACCCCAACTTACCAGGAGGTTCAAGTCCGGAATAATTCGCCCCAGAGGGGAGGAACCAAAAAAAGATAGATCCGTGAGTTCACGCAATAAATAAAAGCCGATGTTGAAATTAACCAACTTTAATGGGCAGGCCCACGACCAACACGGTACAGTGTGGTACGCCGTAGCGTAACCGAAAAGCCACAGAACTTTATTTGTGCAACAATGGGCACTGAGGGTGCAATACTTGCTCAAATTGACAGTTAAAACGCGTATGGCGTGAAAAGTTATTATACCGTTCGATTAGGATCCCAAGCGTACGTTTACAAAATAGGACTGAAGAGCAGTCGCAAAACGTAAACAAATAAATTACGCAACAAGAGAAATATAAATATAAATAAAATCTATAAAAACTACGTAAACTAATCCAAAACGAATTAAACACCTTAAAAATTACAGGCCGTAACTGAACCGAGGTTAACAGCGTACAAGCGCTCGCCATTGTACATACAACGAGCAACAAAAGAAAAGTTGGGCCAAACCGTAAAACGCTCACCGAACGACGATGTTTCACGCAAGAACAGGGACGGTGCGAAATTCACACGTCGCGCAAACTTGTCTAGATGACTCCAAAAACATCCAACGTCGTGTCGAATGCGCGAATTGAAACAGTAGATCCAAAGAAAAAGGGTTATACGATACCAAACATTATCTTCGCCGAAGAACTCGCCAAACGATGTCCAGAAGCGGTTGAGCGTTTGAAGAACGTGTCGCAAAACACCAATCTTGTCGGCGTTGAAGATAAACCCAAGGAGTTGTCCGCGCAAGCAACCCTCGTCGGTGTGAACGAAACAAACGCCTTCAGCACGGATAGGTCGCAAATTCGCCGGGTCTTGGCACACCCGCCACTAGTTGCTCGGTGTAAGCCACCGGGCTTTCCAAGCGTTCACGGAGGAAGGTGCCGAAATAAAACAAGCAACGTGGCAACGTTCCGTAACCAATCCAAAGCCAAAAAAAAAGTCGGAAGCACGCGGCAACCGCCTCTCTAACTTCCGTTAAGACATCGCAGACTCCAACAAATCCCTCACAAGGATGCGGCAAACATCAAAACACAGACCAAAGCCGCAGAGAATGCGTATGGGACGGAGAGCAGTAAAACCACTTGCAAGCACCAAAATATCGGTCACGCTTCAATCACCTTCACGGCCTCTCTCCCAAAAACTCCGCTGCGACGACGCACCCACAAAGCCACGCGTTTCCTGTTGCCCACGTGAACTTCCAAATACGCGCGAAATTCAAACAAACACCAACACGCGGCCGCAGGAAAATAACTTGAAGAGACGCTAAACAGCCAAGGAAACAGCCGTGAAAGGAAAAAAAAAACGACCGTAACAATACTTTTGTATAAAACATTTGTCCATATATTCAATAGGAACGGCGTTAATGAAGAAACTCGGTTAAATGCCACAGGCTGTATATATTCAGTCTGTGGCATTTAACTGAGGCTAAAAGACTCAAACCAAATACCAAATACCAAAGAAATTGCTACTTCGATCCTTTGTGGTTTGATTAAAATTTTGGTAAAAGAGTGAGCAAAAGAAGTGGAAATTATTGATTATTTTGGTGTAATTATTTTGTGAATTACTACACAGAGTTTAGGCGTAATGATAGAACTTCTCTCTCACTTTCGTCGTAACATCTAAAGGAGCATAGTGTCTCGACAAAACCTTGTAAAATTGATAAAGTCGAAAGTAAAGGATAATTTATCCCCCAATTATTGCGAAAATAATTGTCGCAAGGAGAGCCACTTTCACACAGACACACTGCAGTAAAAAATAATTTCTTGTTCAATACAGTATAGACGAAAACTTAAAAAAATTGATAGTTTTCGTTTAGGCACACAGATCACAAATACAACGAATTCGGAGGTCCGTCCCACTGCGTCTCACCAGTGTTGCTAATGTAAGTAACAAGGTAATTTAAATTGTAACTCTTTATCTTGCTTAAAACGATCGGGTAATCGCTCCCAAATATCAATTAAATTTAAGGTAGAAATATCAATTGTCATATTTCAATATTTCATCCACGATATCAAGTATCTCTTCTAATGTTTTGATTATGACTGACTGACAACTGATTACATTAAAAACGAATTTCCCACGTCGTGTTATATTTTGTCTTCAGTTTGTCTGCGTCAGTTTAAACCAACTTTGTACAACTGACCCATAAATGTCAATAATTTCAGCAAACAATCGATGCTTTCTGAATACCACTCCATCTTCTGCCTTTGCAGTTCCAATAATAAAATTATCTGCAAACGAAATTAAGTCTTCATTTTCTGGTATAATGAGTAATCAATATCTTTTCTAATCAAGTGACCTATTTCAAATGCCATGTAACGTGTGGTATTCAATAACACACTTATTAGAAAGTACAAGAGACTTTATTCGTGTACTTCTAAATACAACATAACTAGGGACACCATCTTGTGTGCCACTGTCCACTTTTGCCAAACCCTTGGCTTCATACACAATGCCCTATATAACATCTCCCCTTTTTACTTTAACACATGTTTTGTGCAATAACGTTACGATTAACATAATTAAGTAATTTAAATAAACTAAACTTAACTAATTTTTATAAATTTACATTTATGACTTAAAATTAGTAATATTTCTAATAGCTCGTAAGGAACAAACATAATCTTTAAGATAAGCTGGCTTTTTAATCATTCTACCTGATCTAACAGTTGCACTGGGATTACCTTCATTGGTAGTTTCAGGTGCATGCAACAAAACATTCTGTTGATTTGGTTCTACACTCTGTGTCCTTGCCTGTCTAGGACTCTGCACAGATTTTTGATTTTCTGTAGTTCGGTTGTGTATTCTTTCTGTATTGTCTAGTATTGGAACATCGATCTGACTTGTTTTATCTTCAAACTTGTTACCTAAACTTAAGGTTCGTCTATTTCGATGAATGATTTGTCCGTCTTCAGTCTTAACATAATATGATCTGGGATTGTCACTTTGACCAACAATCATACCACTTGCATGTGGTAGCATATTAGCTTCACTATGAATTTTTACTTTATCACCTGCTTTAAACTCTCTTAACTTTCTAGCCCCTGTGTCATAATAGGCTTTTTGTCGAAGTTGACGTTTTCTCAAAACTTTATGGTAATCATCTCGACGTTGGACTTCATGCTGCACTGAAGGTAATACACTTCTGGTTTGTCTACCAAACAGTAGTTCAGATGGCGTTGAACCACTTGCATCTACTGGTGTATTGCGAAGTTGCATTAGTGCCATCTCTTTATCCTTCCCTTCTTGTATGATTTTCTTTAGAATTCTTTTGACTGTTTGTATATGCCTCTCAGCCAAACCATTTGATTGATGATGTTTGGGAGTAACAATCGCATGCTTAAATCCCCAAACATTTGCGAAATTTCTAAAATGACTACTAGTATACTGGGTTCCTGAATCTGAATATAATCCTTTTGGTATACCGTGTCTTGAAAAGATCTTTTTTAATGAATGTATTACCGTCTGTGACGTTAAATCGTTTAATTTATCAATTTCTATATAGTTGCTATATGTATCAACAACTAGTACAAAATGTTTACCTAACAGGTAATATATGTCTGTAGCTAACACTTCCCACGGTCTGGTAGGAATCTCCTTTGTAATCATTGGTTCTTTCACATTGTTTCGTTGGTAGCTACTGCATATGTCGCATTTTCTTACATAGTCCTCAATGTGCTTTGACATTCCTGGCCAGAACAAAGATTTTCTTGCCAGTGCTTTGCACAGTGCGAGATTTAGTGTCCGGTTAAAAGATTTTGTGATAAAACTCTTTGCACAGTACTTTTCGAAACATTGATGGTACTGGCCACATCTCTAATGCTTCTCGTTCCATCCTCATGAAAAGATTGAAGTACATTTTCTTCATTAATAGGAGTACGTACCGTCCGGTCGACACCGCCAACACCTTTTCTGACGGGCACCACAGAACCACTAGTTCTTGACCTATTAATTAATCTCAAAATGACGTTTGAGCTAGGATTTTGGCGATTTGGAAAACGTTCCCGATACAGCCTTTCTGCAGCTTTAGCGTTTCTTCCACCCTCACCATACATTATTACCATTTCAGTGTACTCTTCAGTAGTAAACATTTTTGTAATGCAGCTAAAATTTTTGAAATTTTGACTTGTCACTGTGACATTAATGTGATGATGTGATGGACCAAGCAAATATTGAAATTATTTGTTCTTTTAATATTAAATTTATTGTCATGAGAACAACAGCTCAGGTTAACTTTACCTACAATCTTTCTCCTGTGATTGTATAATTTAAAATTATAGTAGTTTAAAAACTATAGAATTAAATAAAAATTTTATAAAGAAATTCCTTTCAACAGAGAGAGCAGAGCACGTGGTTAACGGCCTGTACGCGAGTTCTGGGACAGCCTGTATATGTATATGTATGCACCTCTATATATATGCACAAATCGCCAAAAAGCAACCTACAGATTAGAGCAGATCACACCCACACACCACAAGTTAAGAGCACTTTACGATATTTATCTCGGAGAATCCTCTCCTTGTGATAAGGAGAGGATATATATATCTTCCTGTTTGACCTATATATACCTTTGTATTGCAGAATAACTTATATACTCCTGATTTATTACTGGTTGCCACCTTGTCTTTATTATTTTTGATATATCTTGATATAGTATTGTTAGTCTTGAACGCTACTTGAATGTTTTGTTTCTTTAGAAATTTGTTAATTTTAAGTGTAGGCTGTCCAATATATGTGATAGTTTTAAATTTATTAGAAATGTTGCATTTTATAATTGGGTAGACATTCGAAATAGCTCTCTGGAATAACTTTTTGGATAAAATATTATGGATAATTAATGGGTTGTAGTTATTGTTGTATGCTATTTGTTTTATCACATTTAGTTCTCTCTCAAAATTTTCTTTTGTCATTGGAATGCTAATTAATGTATGGATCATACTATTATATGCTGCTACTTTATAACAAAAAGAAAACACAGTTAATTACTTTGTTAATATCACATTTATTATATATATTATTATAATTAATTATATATTAATTATTATATATTATATATATATATATTATATATTAACAAAGTAATTAACTGTGTTTTCTTTTTGTTATAATGGAATATCACAAAGTAACGGCGGAACGTGTTAATTATTTGAAACAAGCTAGTACAGCAGACCAAGCCAAACTCTACTTTAAATTAAAACTGAAACATAGAATAGCAGTCCAGAACATCTGGTTCAACCAAGAATGCATCAGAAGAAATCTAACGCCAAGATACGTGAATCTAAAATAAATGTGATATTAACAAAGTAATTAACTGTGTTTTCTTTTTGTTATAATGGAATATCACAAAGTAACGGCGGAACGTGTTAATTATCTGCTACTTTATGTTGGTACGGATGTGTAGAACTGTTGTGTATCGTAATATCTGTGTATGTTTCTTTGCAATAAATTGAAAAGTCAAATTTATTATTGATTCTTTTTATAGTTAAATCTAAGAAGTTAATGCTATTGTTAGTTTCTGTTTCGATTGTAAATTTAATAGATTCTAAATTGTCCATGAATATTTCTGCGAGTAAAGGGCTTAAAGGATTTCCCATAATTAAACCTTCATTAGTGGTATAAAATACATTATTGAATGAGAAATAATTTTGTTTTAAGCATATATTCAGTGCATCTATAATTTCTTTTTTGATTACTGGATTTGTATTATTTTTTTCTAAAAGGTTATTAATTAAAACGATAGTTTCTGCTGGTGGTATACTCGGGAATAAGTTTTTTACATCAAATGAAATTATTTTTGCATTATCAGGTAGTTTGATATCTTTAATTTTATCTATTAATTCATTCGAATTTTTAATACTGTAGTTTGGTTTAAATTTAGTGTAATCATATATAATGTCAATGAGTTTTCTAGAAAGTTTAGCTGATGGGGCTGTAACATATGAGACTACCGGTCTTATGGGGTAATTATCTTTGTGTAATTTTATCAGTGAATATAATTTGGGGGATTCGGGGTTCATTGTTATTAATTTACGTTTTTCATATTCATTAAATAAAGCGCAAGAATTCTGTATGACATTTTTAGTTTCAAGTTGGTATTTATTGGTAGGATCTTTCTTTAATAGATTATATTTTTCTGTCTCAATAAAATTATTAGTTTTGTTAATGTAATCAATTTTGTTTATAGCAATGACTGTTTTTCCTTTATCTGCCCTTGTAAAAATAATGTTGTTGTCTTCCGATTTTTTTCGGATATCTTTAATAATGTATTTTTCTTCGTTAATGACTCGATTTTTTATTTTTATTTTGTTTAATTATGTTGCTCATTGTGTATTTTAAATGGTTAGTAACATCAGATAAAGCTATTTCGGTTTCTACGCCTAAATATTCTAACTTACTTTGATTTACATTCACTTTTAAATTGTAATTGAAACCTTTGCTGATCAAATTTAATTCTTTCTCAGTGAAGTTAGTATTACTTAAATTAACAAATCTATTAAAAAATGAGTGGCTCGTGTAAGAGGTTTGAATAGTGCTAGGTTTAGGTTTCTTAGAAATTAATGAATTTAGTTTTTTATTTTGTTGTAAAAATTTTTTGTGTATTATATCTTTGACTTGTAATCTGACTTTGTTGTCTAATACATCAAATTCGATGTAATTGAGTCTATAAGATATTTTAGTTAGTTTTATAGGTACAATTAGACAACAGAACACATTCTTAGATTACATTAATTCATTACATAACAGGATTAAATTTACAATCGAAACAGAAACTAACAATAGCATTAACTTCTTAGATTTAACTATAAAAAGAATCAATAATAAATTTGACTTTTCAATTTATCGCAAAGAAACATACACAGATATTACGATACACAACAGTTCTACACATCCGTACCAACATAAAGTAGCAGCATATAATAGTATGATCCATAGATTAATTAGCATTCCAATGACAAAAGAAAATTTTGAGATAGAACTAAATGTGATAAAGCAAATAGCATACAACAATAACTACAACCCATTAATTATCCATAATATTTTATCCAAAAAGTTATTCCAGAGAGCTATTTCGAATGTCTACCCAATTATAAAATGCAACATTTCTAATAAATTTAAAACTATCACATATATTGGACAGCCTACACTTAAAATTAACAAATTTCTAAAGAAACAAAACATTCAAGTAGCGTTCAAGACTAACAATACTATATCAAGATATATCAAAAATAATAAAGACAAAGTGGCAACCAGTAATAAATCAGGAGTATATAAGTTATTCTGCAATACGTGCCCAAAGGTATATATAGGTCAAACTTCCTGTTTGACCTATATATATGTTCAGTTATACGCTTTTTAAATGATCTTCCTGATCATTTAAAAAGCGTATAACTGAACACAGAAATTCATTCATTAACAATAAAATAGACTAGACTTTTGCAAACCATTTAATAGACAATAACCACCTCTCTAATTTTGAATTCAAAATAATGCACATAGAAAATAAAGGTAAAAGATTAAATTTGCTCGAATCATTGGAAATCAATAAACTTAAAAATTCTAACTTTTTGCTAAATGATCAAACGGAAACAAATAGTTCACCCTTATTAAATTTATTCTACTAGTAAACATCTGTTTTTTCTCATTCACAGAATTTAGTGGGTTATTTTCGAAGCAGGTAGTCCATATAGGCATGTTGTTTTACATTTATGTTAGTTAGTTTAAGCTCACATCTAACGAAGGTACTGTGTACTGAAACAATTGTTATGTGTTAAGTAATAAACTGTGAAAATCTAAACTTTCGTTTTACGTAAGTTCACATTCATTTTTGGCTATGGTACAAGAGCCACTCGAAAATACGCGCAGAAGGTAGCATTTTATGTACTTATACTGTGACATACTTTTTTTGTAAGTAGATTCTCACCTGTTTGGTTGCCATAGCTCAGTTTAGTCGGAGGCTGAGGTGGATTCGGAAGGATAATTCTTCGAACTATATTCTTAAAAACATAACTTGCGTAATTCATAAAAAAATAATAAACGTTAGATGACAAAACGAAAGCTGTTGAGCGTCAAGTAATCTCTTTAAACTGTAATTACTAAAACAGTCCGGAACCAAACTAATGAACTCGAAACAGAATTTTAGATTACGCAAATTTATTTTAAAGAAATTAGTCTTTAATCGTAACAGAAAATGAAAAAGAATGTTTGAAAATGAAAAATAATATAATTGACAAATTTTATAACGATTTAACATAAAAGATAATTCGATCAAACAAAATATATATAAATATATAGTAACATGTGTACAAAAAAACTTAAAGTAGAAAAAATTAATATGATGTAAACTATAGATAAATGACCCATACAAATAAATGTAATATAGCACTAGATAAATACGAAGGTGAAAATTTATCAGAGGTATGTTTGTGCGTCGTTTGTTTTGTCGCTATTTATTTTGCTGCGAAGTTTGACAGTTACTTTTAAAGTTAATTTTACTTTATCGAAAAGAACGCGCGGGGCGCGTTGAGGGCCGCTCGCCGCTGGGGGGCTCGCGGCAGCTAGGGAATTGATTCATTCGTGTTAATTTGAATGTTGTAAGCCCTCCTGAACCGGCCCTGTGCATCCTACGGGATCGCGCGGGGCCTCGAAAGACGCGGGAGGAAGTAAGCTAACTGCCGTGAAAAGCTCGTCCGACTGGGATTAAAGGGGCACCGTCAAAATCGAAAAAACCATCACAATGACGGCGTCCCCATTTAAAATGCATTGGGAGCATCGTTCAGCTCGGGCTCATTTCGCCACCTTAGGGTGCGTCCGAGGGGAAAGTTGCGTATGGGGGCGGCGAGAGGAAGGAAGTATCTAAGTGGAAACGTGTGCCGGGCCGAATCCGTCGGTAATTGTGGCGGGGGTGGCCCCCGAAACTTTTCCAACTTTTTCCGGGACTCCGGGCCCGTATCTTCGTTCCGGGTGACCGGAGCGAGAAACGCGCGGCAGCGTCGCGTTCCTCGCGATATCCCGCGCGATTTTGCTGTGGAGCTCGATCCGCTCCGACCCCCCCAAAGTACCGCAAAAAATTCCGAAAAAAAGTCGCGAAAAATGAGCGATTTTCAAAAAATCATATCTCGAAAAAACGCATTTTCCTGGGATATAGGCCCCATAGGTTAGGTACCTGGGTGTGTCCTCTGGCGTATCAGAGAGTTCTGTAAAATCGCTGCGTCTAGTTTTCGAGAAATTTTCGTGTTTGTCGGACGACCTCGTTTTCGCGTCACTTTTCGGGCCCCAGCTCAAATCCAGGACCGGCCTCGGGGTCGTGCGTCCGGAAGTAGAAGCAACTATGGGTCCTGCATATAAGTTCCGAGTTTGGTCCGATTCGGTCGGTAAATAAGAGTCGTGGAATTTTTTTAAACCCGAAAAACGTGTTTTTCGGAAACGCGCATACAAAAACTGTTCCCCCCCTCATCCGATCGCCGAGCGCACACCGGATTCGGATTTTTCGGTATTTTCCCCGGACCCAAGGTGGAAACGCCGTCTCGATTGGAGCACTCCTAAGGGTCGAAAAAAATTCCCGAAAAATAGCTTGCACGCGTGCAGGGTCCGACGTCGCGCCCCCCTGCTCCCCTCTGCGACGGGCGGTCGCTTCGCGACCACCCCCAAAAATCGTCTCGAGGATCAAGGTATAACTGGTAGAAAAGGCGTTCCGCTGAAGAACGTGCAGCGTCCGCAATATCAAAAAAACATGCAAAAATCGCACGATTTTCGGAAAAAAACGCGTTTTTCGAAATTTGCTCGAGAACGGGGGGGAAATCGAAAAATCTGTTCCCCTAGAAAGTTGCGCCTCCGAAAATCCCGTCGGTCTCCCATTTACACTTTTTCTCTATCTCCTCTAATAACGTCTGGAAAATTCGGCGAATACACTTTTGGGAGTATAATATAATTATTGTCCACTGACAATCATAATAAATTTATGGATTATTTCCATACGGTACGAAAATGTTTCCAAAACGATACGGCACGATACGGTAGTTTCTCCAATACGATACGGTACGATAGTTGTACGATACTGACAGTTTTGTCGATACGATACGATACTAATACAAATGGTTGTTTCTTACGCAATCCTGACGATAGCTTGACCTGAGTTCTATCTAAACGACACCGTTGAATTATATCTTCAAACGACTACGCAAAGACTTGACCTTGGTTCCATTTACGACTCCGTTGAATTATATCTTCAAACGACTTCGCAATAACAGCAAGGAATATTCCCATAAAAACTCGTACGGTAGGAGGAAAGCTTCGGCCTCGGTAACTCAACACAATTTCGGGAGTCAAAAAAACTAATCTTCAAATGTTCAACACAATTTCGGGAATCCAAAAAAAAAACTAATCTTCTGTTAGTTTTTTCCGAGCGAAAACCTTAAAGCAACACGTGCTCGGATACGGTCGCGTTTTGTGGCAAAAAACAAACAGCAAACTAACACAGTTGGGCTTACGAGAAAGAGACGTAAATATTTGCCAAACTGGAATATCTCAAAGCCGTTCAGAGCTTCACAAAACCACAAAAATTTGGAGACGCACGCCACGCGTCTCAATGCCGCACGAGCACACACCCAAATCTGTACACGATCATCGAAGAGGACGGAAACTCGTCAAAGATTTTCTACGCAATTTCCGTATACGTCATCAAGAAATATCGATCAATAAAATTGACCAAAAGACCATGTACGACATCTACAGATTAATTTCCGAAACAAACAAATGGCTTTAAGAAGAAAATAAAAGTCCGCATTACTATCTGAAATTAAAACACAAATCCTGAGAGATAGAGGCGTGAAAGTCATAAATATGAAATTAATTAAACCAACGAAACAGTTTTTACTTAAATTTCAGCAGCAAAATAACGAAAAAATACGTAAAAAGATAATGTAACGGACAGCGAAAAATGTGAACGTTACAATACTGAGGTTTTTTTATTTGCATATAGTAAGAAACACCCTGTATATTTACATGTTTAACACTGACGGTTTAGGAATCAACAGTTTCCGAATGGAGATGTCAGAAGAACGATTCAGGTTCCTCCTGAGGTGTTCGAGATTTGACGATAAGCAAACTAGAGAAGCTCGACGTGAGACAGACAAATTAGCGGCAGTGAGAGAGTTATTCACGATCTTCGTTGATAATTGCAAAAAACGTTACCATTTTGGCCAAAATGTAACAGAAGATGAAATGTTGCCTGCATATCGAGGTAGGTGTGCATTTAGGCAATACATTCCGTCCAAGCCAAGTAAGTATGGCATAAAAGTATTTGGTTTGGCTGATGGTAAATTATATTATACTGCCAATGTGGAAATAATACTGTGGACAACAGCCTATAGGACCTTTCAGTACATCCAATTCTTCAGATCAATTGTAATGCGACTTTCTGAAACAAGTTTTGGATCGGGAAGAAATATAACTGCAGACAATTGCTTCACGAGTTTGAAATTGGTCAGAGAACTGGAAAAGAAGAAGGTATCATATGTTGGCATAGTGCGAAAAAATAGAAAAGAACTCCCAACAATTTTTGTCTCTCCAAAGAAACGTGAACCTTACGGTAGCATTTTACCGTCGTCGTTTTCCTCGTCGTCCTGCATCATGTGCGCGAACATTTGACTGAACGTCTCGTGCAAATTGGGTCCACTAGAGATATCACAAGAAATGGCCAATTCAAAACGCCGTAAAACGAGCACAAATATGCATCAACTCAGGAGGTGGTCGTTTGACTGATATCATTTTTTCAACTTAATGTCAATTTGATACCTTTAAATAAACTTTCCGTCAAAACAGAGCCCAATTTTCTTCATTTCTAACAAAATGGCAGCCAATTCACATTATGACATTACTTTTGCCCCACCTTGTATATCGCGAATCATAATAAGAAATAATAATAGCAAATAGCCTATGCAGAATTGCAGAAGCTGAATCGTGCGAAAGGCGATGTTGTTGACATTGCGCAATACATTACGAAGTTGTCGTAAGTTTTAAAAGTATAGCAAATATAATAAAAATAAATAAAATGTTTTGTGTTTAATACCCAAATCAACAATCTAAGATCACATAGAATGATACCGTTTATGTAAAAATATTGTCAGTAGTATTAATTTTGTTTGTACACTACCAGACTATACAATTGTATAACGTACAAAGTTAGCCCAATAAAATTAAATTAAATGTTTACCTCTATGTACTTTTCCATCTTCTGTGAAAACCTTTCGATATTTAAGTTTATGTATTAAGTTCACAAATAATTTTACGTACTTTTTATTACAGACACAAAATGCTTTAAGTCCACAGTTTGTCTGAAAGAATACACGCACACATACGCACTCATTTATTTATATCGCGTTTTGATTTTATCTACGATAGTAATTAATAAACATAATGACTTTCCGACTGCGAAAAAATACAATAAAAGCAACGGCGCGATGAAAAGTGCTTCCAGACCAAATTCTCTTCTATTGATTGCGCAAACTTTTGAAGTGCAGCTCTTGTACTATTTATATTTTGATGCACCTAAACAGAAATCACTGCGGAGAATATTTGTGGTGGACATAGAATACTAATTTATTTAAGAGTATTTGTTATCGCACGCAGTGTACTTATTATGTGATTAGATATGTAAGATATACACTGTCTTTCAAAAACTGTGCTACAAATGGGATTTTTTTTTAATTATCGATTTTTATAAAAATTTATTGACGAGGAACGCTTTTGCATTGAATTGATATACAGCGTGGACATCGAGAAATGAAGATGCTTTAAGAGTAAAGTGCCCTTATTTTACAAGATACAAGAAAATGTCATGAGAATAAGTCGTTCAGAATTAAAAGTTATAGCTAAATATGAAATTACAGCCTCCTATCTCAAAAATAAAAAAAATCACAATTCATTGTGAATCACACTACATTAGGAAATACAGGTGGGATTAATGTGTCCGCCAAGATAATATGAATAGAAAAACACGAAATTTATTCTTATTTCTCAATTATTTCATTTGGTTCTGAGTGATTATTTTAATGCGTTCCGAAACAGCATGCTTTCTTGTAGCACACTTTTTGAAAGACTCTGTATAAGGATGTTTATGTAGAATCGCTTAAACTTCAATGGGTGATAGTTGATGTTTAAAGATGCTCTCTAATGATTGTATTAGCCCTGCGTCTAAAGTATTCGTCTAGCTAGTATAGCTGTTTTTGAAAATAAAATCATTATTAGAATTTAAATATAAAAAGTTTTACTTAAAAATTTATAATTTATATTTATTAATTATTATTATTCTAGAAAAATTATCTACCATTACTTTTCACGCAGAGCTCGTCACGTGCTTATCTCAATTATAATGTGATTCTATATACATTGCTGTGTTCGCAGGTTTTTCGGAAATTTCTTTGACTCTACGTTTGTTGAAGCCAATTTATTGTTGTTCCGGTCCTTCTTTTGATGAATTCAACCATGGATCTTGCAGACAATTTCTTCGTTGTAGAGTGTAAAGTGCGATAATTTTGCATATCGCGCGACTGACACATGACACTCGCGAAACTTTCTATTCAAAATATCTTGTATCGTAGGTAAAATGTAGGGATAATTCGATCCAAATAAATACGAGTATTTAGTCGATACTTTTCTTTCAATACGAGTAAAATTAGTATCGATACTGTTATGCCTTCGCCACATTAATATGTTAACGTAATTTTCAAAATTAATTAAAGCAGGTTCTTGTCCGATGAAAACTGTATCACAAATTCTTTGAAACGGACACTAAATATGCGCACTAACACTTAACAATTCGCCGTGGTTCGACAGCTTCGTCAGAAGTGAAAAAAATATCAAAATAAACAAGGTTTCCGATGGAAACTGAAATAGTATATTAAAACACAAGTTGCAGAAGGCAGTCTTTCAAGCACGAGTCTAAAACTCCATGGAACGGACGAGTGCTTGAAAAGCCTTCTGTAACGAGTATTTTATACTACTTTTTCTATTTTGCCCCTCTTTAAAGAAAAAAGCCATATTTTAAAATTTAGGGAATTTTGCGGTGGTTGGTGACATTTATTTAACATCATTTAAGTAGGCAGTGGGAAATTCAATTTTAAATGCAAAGTAAAAAATACAAATGCTTAACATTAAGGATTTCAGCAAACTAACCTGCCCAGCTGCTCCACTGGATCATAATCTGATTGCTCCTCGCATAATGAAACAACTGTTGAAGGTAATAATGCACTCCACAAAATTATTGTATCAAATCAGAACATACCAGGCATTAGTATAAATTCTAAAGACACATCCAATGTAATCAAATCATTAACGTTTATAATAATTGCGCATTTCATGGTGGTGATCGTTTAAATTAAATAAAAGTTCTTGATATCATTTGACATTTGATGTTTATTTCTTGCTTGGTATTAGTACTACCAACATTAAATAAATTAATTACACCAATGCCATTAACGCACTCAAATTTTCTATTAAACCACTCGTTTCGGTGCGTTAATAGCTCTGTTACTAACGCAAAATAGAAAAAAGTAAATTTAAAATTAGTTTTAACGTTGTTTGTTATTACATATGACAGATTTCAAAGGTTTATATCTTTTGCAATTTTAACGAATAGTAAATTTTCCTAGCTTCATTTAATACAGATTTTATGTATAGTCCAGTCAACGAAGGGGTTGTAGAGGACATGGAGGGGGGGAATTTTTCTCTTCAGGAATGTGTTGGGGGTAGTTAGGAGGTAAACATACTAAAAGTCCCCACCCCTAACCCTGCCGCTTCAGGGGTGGAGGGGGAGGAGAAGCTCCCTTTCTTCGGTTTTTCGCTTATAACTCGGAAACTGTGCGTCGTACGAAAAAAGTATTCATTACAAAATTAAAGATAATTAAATTTCATACACAAATGTCTATTCATTTTCTTCCTATGGTTTCCGAGATATTCGCCAGCGAAAATCGATAATTTTCGAAAAACTTAATGCTCTACAACTTTATTTTTGACGACTAATCTGTAAAACAAGAGGCTGAGGAATTAGAAGGACAAGATTGACGAAAAACGAATTAAAGAAGATTAAATTTCCTACAAAAATGTCTGTATTCATTTTCTTCCTATGTGTTATAGTTTCCGAGATATTCGCCACCGAAAATCGATAATTTTTGAAAAGCTTTTTTTTGCGAAAAACGAATTAAAGAAGATTAGATTTCCTATAAAAATGTCTATATTCATTTTCTTCCTATGTGTTATAGTTTCCGAGATATTCGCCACCGAAAATCGATAATTTTTGAAAAACTTTTTTTGCCTCACGTTTTTCGGCAATCTTGTCCTTCTAATTCCTCAGCCTTTTGTTTTACAGATTAGTCGTCAAAAAGAAAGTTGTAGAGCATTAAGTTTTTCGAAAATTATCGATTTTCTCGGAAACTATAACACATAGGAAGAAAATGAGTAAACATTTTTGTAGGAAATTTAATTATCTTTAATTTTGTAATGAATACTTTTTTCGTACGACGCACAGTTTCCGAGTTATAAGCAAAAAATCGAAAAAAAAAGGAGCTTCTCCTCTCCCTCCCCCCCTGAAGCGGCAGGGGTAGGGGTGGGGACTTTTAGTATGTTTACCTCCTAACTACCCCCAACAAATTCCTGAAGAGAAAAATTCTCCCCCCCTCCATGTCCTCCACATTCATTGACTGGACTAGTAGTTTCGATTTCTAAACGTAGAAGTTTCATAACTTATTCTACTCAAGTACAGTCGATTCATATTCCGTTCTATACATATGAGGGTAATGACGGACAATGGTTTGGAGTAATGTTGGCTTATCAATATTACCCCAAAACCAATGTCGTATGCAGATTTAACATATTGCATTTCTCTACAGACATGCCGCGTAAATGCAGGGTGCAACAATGGAAAAACGTGTTGTGTTATGTCGTCGTGGACAACGGGCACATAAAGATTGCACAAATTTAAAAAAAAACACTTTATTTGTGATTATTGTGAAGAAAATTATTATCATTTTTCCATAAAAACATTTGTCAAGAATTTAAACCTCTTTATTTTATGACAAAAAACTTTTATATTTTGAACGGAGTAATGCCTGGCATCCGGCCGGCATTCCCCCATCTAGCGAGTAATACCTGCCGGAACTGTTATTTTGTTTTTTTTCATCTGAAAATTTTAATTAATTATGCTTATGAAATTTTTAAGAACCTTAAAGCCTCAACTACCATATTAGCTATTATAAATAAAATTGATTCAATAATAGCTGTGGCATGATTTTTTGAAAATCAGATTGTAGCAACCAGATTTCTAAGAAAACTCAAAATATCTCAAAAATTATGCAATTTAAAGATAGGGAAATATATAGCAATTTTACATATTTTTAAAAATGTAACCAAAATATAGCATTCCATTTAAAATAAGCGAGTTGATAGCGACTTCCGTTATAACCCGAAGTGCCTGGAAGTCAATTTTATTTTATTTGAAAAGTTCCCTTTGAAATATATCTGCTCTGTAAGTTTCAAATTTCTATTTACATCTCTTCATTGAAAACTTTTAATGAAAGGGTTACGGCTAATGGCAACCCGGGTGAATAACCCTGTGTAGCTGCTTTCTTTGGTTTAATCCAAACGCAACATTACACGTAACATTCAAGGATGAATATTCTCTTGCAAATCATTACACAATAATAACAAATACAATCGTTAATTACAGCTTAATTAAAGCTGGTTCTTGTCCGATGAAAATTGTATCACAAGCTCTTTTAAACGGACACTAAATGGCGTACAAACATATAACGTTTCGCTGTCGTTCGACAGCTTCGTCAGAAGTGAAAAATATAAACATGTTGTCAAAATAAACAAGTTTGTCAACGGAAACTGAAAAAGTAACTTGATTTTTTTTTAATCTAAAAATAATTTGAACATTATAAATGTTAAAAAATTGACAGATCTATATTCTATTTAAGGAATCGAGAAAACTACAAAATGTATCGTTCAAATTTGCAAAATCAGTACGTTTATTAATAGAATTCGACGACATTTTTATTTTACACATTTCTATAAAACGTCTTTTGAAAATATTAGACTCGTAATATAAAATATTAGTATTTTCAAAATCAAAATTATGGTCATTTTCTAATGAATGTTAAAAAACAAAGTCTACTTTATCTGAAGGCAAAATCAATAAAATATCATCGACGTAACGAAAATATAAAGTTAAATTGAAAGGTAATGAGTTAATGACACTTTTTTCTAGTTCCTGCATAACAATTTCAGCTAAAGCAGGCGATAAAGGAGAACCCATTGCTGTACCGAAAATCTGTTTATAAAATTTATCATTGAAAGCGAAATAAGATGTTTCAAAACATAAAGTAACAATTTCTAAAAAAATTTCTTTGGAAATGTCTGTAAAATCTTTAATTTCTATCCACCTATCATTAATGCTTTTTAAAGCTAACTCTTTTGGAATGTTAGTAAACAAAGAAACAACATCTAAGGAAATTATAATAGGTACAGTTATTTGGTATATCTATGTTTTTCAATTTATCTACAAGTTCATAAGAAATTTTTATAAAGTATTCTGATTTACTAATAACTTGAGTAAGAATTTTTGAAACAAATTTTGATAAGAAATATAGAGAAGAACCTATAGTAGAAACTATTAGACGAAGAGGTGTGTTAGGTTTGTGAATTTTTGGAATGCAGTATAATTTAGGAAATGTGGGATGCTGTACTTTAAGAGATTTAGCAATATTATTACTAATTTCAACAGATTTTTCCAAAAATTCACAAACCTAACACACCTCTTCGTCCAATAGTTTCTACTATAGGTTCTTCTCTATATTTCTTATCAAAATTTCTTTCAAAAATTCTTACTCAAGTCACTAGTAAATCAGAATACTTTATAAAAAATTCTTATGAACTTGTAGATAAATTGAAAAACATAGATGTACCAAATAACTGTACCTATTATAATTTCCTTATATGTTGTTTCTTTGTTTACTAACATTCCAAAAGAGTTAGCTTTAAAAGCATTAATGATAGGTGGATAGAAATTAAAGATTTTACAGACATTTTACAGACAGTAGATTTAACTCTTTTCATAATAGATTACAATTTACAGTAGAAAAAGAAGTTAACGATTCACTAAGTTTCCTTGATGTAAATATCATCAGACGTAATAACAAATTAATAACGAATTGGTTTCATAAACCTACGTGGTCAGGTAGATATATTAATTTTCATTCGTATACATCTAAAAACCATAAAATTGCAACAATTATTTCTTTAACAGATCAAGCTGTTTTACTTTCAGATAAACTTTTCATTTATGATAATTTAAATTTAATAAAAAAGACTCTTATTCAAAATTCTTATCCAATAAATCTTATAGAATCAGTAATAAAAAATCGTGTTAAATATTTACAAAATTCAAAAATCCAGAATAACAATAAACAAACTTCAAACAAAAAATACATATCATTACCTTACATTGAACCACTATATGACACATTTAAACACATACTCAAAAAACACAATTTAATTTTAGCTAGCAAATCTGTAAATAATTTAAATAGTATTTTCTCAAATTTAAAAACCAAAACACCAAAACTAAAACAACCTAACGTAGTTTATGAAATTAAATGTTTAAATTGTTATATGGAGATAACAATTGTTATATTGGAGAAACAAGCCAAAATTAGAAAAAAACGTCTAGACCAACATAAATATCATATCCAAAAAAATAATCAAAATCATTCAATGCTTGTAGCATTCATTAGAAAATGACCATAATTTTGATTTTGAAAATACTAATATTTTATATTACGAGTCTAATATATTTTCAAAAGACGTTTTATAGAAATGTGTAAAATAAAAATGTCGTCGAATTCTATTAATAAACGTACTGATTTTGCAAATGTAAACGATACATTTTGTAGTTTTCTCGATTCCTTAAATAGAATATAGATCTGTCAATTTTTTTACATTTATAATGTTCAAATTATTTTTAGATTAAAAAAAAAATCAAGTTACTTTTTCAGTTTCCGTTGACAACCTTGTTTATTTTGACAACATGTTTATATTTTTCACTTCTGACGAAGCTGTCGAACGACTGCGAAACGTTAAGTGTTTGTACGCCATTTAGTGTCCGTTTAAAAGAGTTTTTCTACTTTGCGTTCACAATGGATTCATTGTGACACCAAAAACAGTTTCACAATGAAGCTCATTGTGACACTGTTTTTGGGGAAATTTTAGTCATTTTTAATTGAAAATATTTAATAGATTTTACAAAATAACTCAGTATTTATTTGTTACTTAACAATATACTCACAATGAAGCTGGATAAGAAAAATTGTGTTGCCACGCATTACAACTAAAATTCCCCATATACTAAGAAGATCCAATATTTTTCATATTTTTGTTCAATAAGTGACGCAAAGTAGAAAAAATAGTATATTATACACGTTTCACAAGAGGCATTGTAACACTCGTTCCGTTGGGCCACTCCTAGCTCGCTACGCTTC